>JBBGZY010001953.1:0-380535 GCA_037952925.1 Lithobates clamitans | reverse complement strand
GAAAAAATCTCATTTAAAACTGCTTGCGGGTTTAATGTCATGTCGGGTCATGGCAATATGGATGAAAATCAGTGAGACAAACGGCATGGGTACCCCCCAGTCCATTACCAGGCCCTTTGGGTCTTGTATGGATATTAAGGGGAACCCCGCACCCAAATTAAAATAAGGAAAGGTCCCTATATACTCTGAACAGCAGTATACAGGCGGTGCAAACAAGACAGGGACTGTAGGTTTGTTGTTAAGTAGAATCTGTTTGTAATTTTGAACATTTTTAATGTGTTTAGCTCCAGCCAAAAAATCTTTTCTAAGCTTTTTGGAAAACATAGGGAAGGGTTATCACCCCTGTGACATTTGTTTTGCGTCTTTCCTCCTCTTCAGAAGATTTCACCTCACTTTTTTGTCCCAATGAAAAATGTTTTTTGAAAATTTGTGTTTTTTTGTGGAACAAGGATTGGAAAGCATCAGTGGAAAGGAAAAATTGTTTTCCCATATTAACTCTTACAGGAGAGAATTTCCCTTCCTTAGGGGTAGATTTCATCTCACTTCCTGTTGTCTCCTTCCGTTTGCAAGTAGGAGTCGTTTGTAAGTTAGATGTTTGAAAGTAGGGTCCTGCCCTATATACTCAGCAGAAATTTGGGCCTTAGGTGTTGCTGTGGCCAAAACACTGTAAGCCCTCACAGGGCCCTGCTGTGAAATATTAGATCAAGAATTGTAATTACATGCCCCTGTTGAACAGGAGCTGAAAAATTAGGCCTTAGGCACTGGTGCTGGTGCCACAACACTGCAACCCCTCACAGACACTCTAGTTGGAACGCAGGAACGAGCCCTGCTGCAAAGTATTGCATCAAAAATTGTAATTACACGCCCCTGTTAGACAGGGGCAGAAAAATTGGGTCTTAGGCACTGGTGCTGGTGCCACAACACTGCAACCCCTCACAGACACTCTAGTTGAAACGCAGGAACAAGCCCTGCTGCAAAGTATTGCATCAAAAATTGTAATTACACGCCCCTGTTAGACAGGGGCTGAAAAATTGGGTCTTAGGCACTGGTGCTGGTGCCACAACACTGCAACCCCTCACAGACACTCTAGTTGGAATGCAGGAACGAGCCCTGCTGCAAAGTATTACATCAAAAATTGTAATTACACGCCCCTGTTAAACAGGGGCTGAAAAATTGTGCCTTAGGCACTGGTGGTGGCGCCCAGAACCAAAAATGTTCTTACAAGCTATCAGCGTGATGATTGAGGAGGAAGAGGATAATTACTCAGGGATAGTCACTCAGCATCAGCATAGGCAGTCTTTGAAGGGATCTGAGATTTCAAAAAAAATTATTCGGTTACATCTGCATCAGGTGCTTGGTAGCTGGTGGTGATCCAAGACTGATTCATTTTTATGAAGGTCAGCCGATCGACCGAGTCGGTGGACAGACGCACCCTGTGATCGGTTACCACGCCTCCAGCAGCACTGAATGTGCGTTCCGAAAGAACGCTGGATGCAGGACAGGCCAGTAGCTCAATTGCATACTGTGCAAGCTCTGGCCAGTGATCCATCCTCAAGACCCAGTAACCCAGAGGATTTTCGGTGGGAAAGGTGTCCAAGTCTGATCTTGCCCCTAGGTATTCCTGCACCATGTAAAACAGACGCTGGCGATGGTTGCTGGAACCGATCATACCTTGGGGCTGCGGACCAAAAAATTGTCTGAACGCATCGGTCAGACGGCCACCTTCTCCACCGCTCCTTCTTTGACTGACCGAAGCCTCAGCAACACGTTGTCCAGAAACAGGAGTTTGTAACCTCCCAGTCTCTGGGAACGCGTTGCACAGACCTTTCTGCAAGGCCTCCCGAAGATGTTTCATCCTCTGCTCCCTCTGCGATGGCAAGATAAGGTCCGCAACCTTACCCTTGTAACGTGGATCAAGGAGGGTTGCCAGCCAGTATTGGTCCTTCTCCTTGATACCACGAATACGAGGATCCTTACGCAGGCTTTGCAGGATCAGGGAGGCCATGCAGCGTAGGTTTGCTGAGGCATTCGGTCCGGAGTCCTCTGGGTCACTAAGGACAACAACGTCCGCAGCCACCTCCTCCCAGCCACGTACAAGTCCATGTGTTCCTTGGGACTGATCCCTTAAAGACTGCTGATGCTGAGTGCCAGGCTCCACCTCCATACTGACACAATCTTCCTCCTCCTCCTCCTCCTCCTCCTCGTCCTCTTCCTGTGTGATCGGCGGGCACGCAGGAACACTGTCTGGATAAAGGGGGCCTTGAGAGCTAAGGAAGTCCTCCTCTTCCTGCCTCTGTTCTGCCTCAAGTGCCCTGTCCATTATTCCACGCAGCGTGTGCTCCAACAGGTGGACAAGGGGGACAGTGTCACTGATGCATGCACTGTCAGTGCTCACCATCCTCGTGGCCTCCTCGAATGGTGACAGGACAGTGCATGCATCCCTGATCATGGCCCACTGGCGTGGGGAAAAAAAACCAAGGTCCCCTGACCCTGTCCTGGTGCCATAGTCGCACAGGTACTCATTGATGGCCCTCTGCTGCGTGTGCAGCCGCTGCAGCATGGCCAACGTCGAGTTCCACCTGGTGGGCATGTCACAGATTAGGCGGTTCTTGGGCAGGTTAAACTCCTTTTGGAGGTCCGTCAGCCGAGCACTGGCATTATATGACCGGCGGAAATGCACACAGACTTTCCTGGCCTGCCTCAGGACATCCTGTAAGCCCGGGTACCTGCCCAAGAACCGCTGCACCACCAAGTTAAGGACGTGAGCCAAACAGGGCACATGGGTCAGTTGTCCCTGTCGGAGGGCAGAGAGGAGGTTGGTGCCATTGTCGCAAACCACCATTCCTGCCTTAAGTTGGCGTGGCGTCAACCACCTCTGAACCTGCCCCTGCAGAGCTGACAGAACCTCTGCCCCAGTGTGGCTCCTGTCCCCCAAGCACACCAGCTCAAGCACCGCATGGCATCTTTTGGCCTGCGTACTTGCGTAGCCCCTTGAACGCCTACGGAGCACCGCTGGTTCCGAGGAAGAGGCCATGGAGGAAGAAGAAGAGGAGGGGGTGGAGGAGAGAGGTGTGTCACAATCAGCATTTTGGAGGCGTGGTGGCGGAACAACCTCCAAAACTACTGCACCTTGTCCTGCATCCTTCCCAGCTGCCAGCAGAGTCACCCAATGCGCCGTGAAACTTAAGTAACGTCCCTGTCCATGCCTGCTGGACCATGAGTCAGCGGTAATATGCACCTTACCGCTGACCGCCCTGTCCAGCGAGGCATGGACATTGCCTTCCACATGCCGGTAGAGAGCCGGAATCGCCTTCCGTGAGAAAAAGTGGCGTTTGGGTACCTGCCACTGAGGAACCGCACATTCCACAAACTCACGGAAGGGGGCAGAGTCTACCAACTGAAAAGGCAGCAGTTGAAGTGCTAGCAATTTTGCCAAGCTAGCATTCAACCGCTGGGCATGTGGATGGCTGGGAGCAAACTTCTTTCGGCGGTGCAGCAGCTGGGGCAGGGAAATTTGCCTGGTACAATCTGACGTCGGTGTACCAAAAGCAGATTGCCCATAAGTACTTGGCTGTGACACACCTAATTCTACACCTTCATTCCTCTCACTGCAGGTCGCAGAGAGGACTGAAGGTCTAGTGGGGTTGGAAATCTCAGCTGATGAGGAGCAAGGAGAGATCGTCTTTGTTCTTTGGTGTGGGTCTTTTAGATACGCTTGCCAACGAACTGCATGGCAGGTCAACATATGTCTGGTCAAGCATGTGGTACCCAAGCGGGAGATGTTTTGGCCACGCGAGATACGCTTGAGACATATATTGCAAATAGCAGCGGTGCGATCTGATGCACTCGTCTCAAAAAAGGCCCACACCAAAGAACTTTTTGAATAACGCGCAGAGACTGCAGCGCCCTGCACATGTGGAGCTTTGGGGTGTGATGCAGTCAATGTGCTGCCCTTAGGCTGGCCCCTGGAGGGCATCCTGCCTAGTTGGTGATGTGCCACCTCCTCCTCCTCCTCCTCCTCCTCCTCCTCCTCTCTCCTATCAGGCACCCACGTTGAGTCAGTGACCTCATCATCCCCTCCCTCCTCATCACTGGAGCAAACCTGGCAGTATGCTGCAGCAGGGGGAGCATGACTGCCAGATTGCTGTCCTTCTTGGGCACCCCCTCTGTCCGTGCTCATGTTACTGCCTTCATTGAGCTCAGTATCATCATCAGAGCCTTCCAAACGCTGGGCATCCTCCTGGAGCATGTACCCAACACTGTGGTCAAACAGTTCGAGGGAATCCTCATGAGGACATGGTGGAGCTAGGGAAGGAGTCACTGATGACATTGAGCTGAGGGAAGAGGCCGCTGCTTTGCCAGACAAAGCACCCTGGGCATGGGTGAGAGAGGATGAGGAGGATGAGGACGGCTTGGTCATCCACTCGACCAAGTCTTCCGCATGTTGCGGCTCAACACGGCCAGCTGCCGAAAAAAAGGCCAAGCGTGTCCCATGGCCACGTGCTGATGAGGATGCACCGTCTCCACGACCAGCACTAGACACAGAGCCTGCTTGCCCTCTCTTATTGGCTTGTGACTGTCTGCCTCTCCTTCTTGGCCTTCCAGACATACTAATGGCCTGTAGCTGCACTAAGCTGGGATAGAACACCTGTAATTTTCTTCAGGTAGCTTTATATACTGTAACCAGACAAGCCTGCCTGTCAGTAGGAAGATAACAGGAACGGATCTAGCTGAACACTGTGAGCAGGACGTACTGCACTAAATGTATATAGCAGGAACGGATCTAGCTGAACACTGTGAGCAGGACGCACTGCACTGAATGTAAATAGCAGGAACGGATCTAGCTGAACACTGTGAGCAGGACGCACTGCACTGAATGTAAACAGCAGGAACGGATGTAGCTAAACACTGTGAGCAGGACGCACTGCACTGAATGTAAATAGCAGGAACGGATCTAGCTGAACACTGTGAGCAGGACGCACTGCACTGAATGTAAATAGCAGGAACGGATCTAGCTGAACACTGTGAGCAGGACGCACTGCACTGAATGTAAATAACAGGAACGGATCTAGCTGAACACTGTGAGCAGGACGCACTGCACTGAATGTAAATAGCAGGAACGGATCTAGCTGAACACTGTGAGCAGGACGCACTGCACTGAATGTAAATAACAGGAACGGATCTAGCTGAACACTGTGAGCAGGACACACTGTACTAAATGTAAATAGTCTAGCTGCCTGACCGTGGTACTAATAGGATCAAAAAGAACACCTGTAATTTTCTTCAGGTAGCTTTATATACTGTAACCAGACAAGCCTGCCTGTCAGTAGGAAGATAACAGGAACGGATCTAGCTGAACACTGTGAGCAGGACGTACTGCACTAAATGTATATAGCAGGAACGGATCTAGCTGAACACTGTGAGCAGGACGCACTGCACTGAATGTAAATAGCAGGAACGGATCTAGCTGAACACTGTGAGCAGGACGCACTGCACTGAATGTAAATAACAGGAACGGATCTAGCTGAACACTGTGAGCAGGACGCACTGCACTGAATGTAAATAGCAGGAACGGATCTAGCTGAACACTGTGAGCAGGACGCACTGCACTGAATGTAAATAACAGGAACGGATCTAGCTGAACACTGTGAGCAGGACACACTGTACTAAATGTAAATAGTCTAGCTGCCTGACCGTGGTACTAATAGGATCAAAAAGAACACCTGTAATTTTCTTCAGGTAGCTTTATATACTGTAACCAGACAAGCCTGCCTGTCAGTAGGAAGATAACAGGAACGGATCTAGCTGAACACTGTGAGCAGGACGTACTGCACTAAATGTATATAGCAGGAACGGATCTAGCTGAACACTGTGAGCAGGACGCACTGCACTGAATGTAAATAGCAGGAACGGATCTAGCTGAACACTGTGAGCAGGACGCACTGCACTGAATGTAAATAGCAGGAACGGATCTAGCTGAACACTGTGAGCAGGACGCACTGCACTGAATGTAAACAGCAGGAACGGATGTAGCTAAACACTGTGAGCAGGACGCACTGCACTGAATGTAAATAGCAGGAACGGATCTAGCTGAACACTGTGAGCAGGACGCACTGCACTGAATGTAAATAGCAGGAAAGGATCTAGCTGAACACTGTGAGCAGGACGCACTGCACTGAATGTAAATAGCAGGAACGGATCTAGCTGAACACTGTGAGCAGGACGCACTGCACTGAATGTAAATAGCAGGAACGGATCTAGCTGAACACTGTGAGCAGGACGCACTGCACTGAATGTAAATAGCAGGAACGGATCTAGCTGAACACTGTGAGCAGGACGCACTGCACTGAATGTAAACAGCAGGAACGGATGTAGCTAAACACTGTGAGCAGGACGCACTGCACTGAATGTAAATAGCAGGAACGGATCTAGCTGAACACTGTGAGCAGGACGCACTGCACTGAATGTAAATAGCAGGAACGGATCTAGCTGAACACTGTGAGCAGGACGCACTGCACTGAATGTAAATAGCAGGAACGGATCTAGCTGAACACTGTGAGCAGCACGCACTGCACTGAATGTAAATAGCAGGAACGGATCTAGCTGAACACTGTGAGCAGGACGCACTGCACTAAATGTAAATACCAGGAACGGATCTAGCTGAACACTGTGAGCAGGACGCACTGCACTGAATGTAAATAGCAGGAACGGATCTAGCTGAACACTGTGAGCAGGACGCACTGCACTGAATGTAAATAGCAGGAACGGATCTAGCTGAACACTGTGAGCAGCACGCACTGCACTGAATGTAAATAGCAGGAACGGATCTAGCTGAACACTGTGAGCAGGAAGCACTGTACTGAATGTAAATAGCAGGAACGGATCTAGCTGAACACTGTGAGCAGGACACACTGCACTGAATGTAAATAGCAGGAACGGATCTAGCTGAACACTGTGAGCAGCACGCACTGCACTGAATGTAAATAGCAGGAACGGATCTAGCTGAACACTGTGAGCAGGAAGCACTGTACTGAATGTAAATAGCAGGAACGGATCTAGCTGAACACTGTGAGCAGGACACACTGCACTGAATGTAAATAGCAGGAACGGATCTAGCTGAACACTGTGAGCAGCACGCACTGCACTGAATGTAAATAGCAGGAACGGATCTAGCTGAACACTGTGAGCAGGAAGCACTGTACTGAATGTAAATAGCAGGAACGGATCTAGCTGAACACTGTGAGCAGGACACACTGCACTGAATGTAAATAGTCTAGATAGAAGATAACAGGAACGGATCTAGCTAAACTGAATACAGTGTATATATATATATGCAACACCTGGGATGCATATATATACACAATACACTGTAAGTGCAGCTAACTGACTGACTGTTCTGCCTAATCTATCTAACTCAAATCAAATGACACTGTCTCTCTCTCTCTCTATCGCTCAGCACACCGGAACACACACTACACAGGGCCGCCGTGCAGGCGGCCTTATATAGTGTGGGGTGTGTACTAAATCCCCTGAGCCATAATTGGCCAAAGCCACCCTGGCTTTGGCCAATTACAGCTCTCTCTACTGACGGCGCTGTGATTGGCCAAGCATGCGGGTCATAGTGCATGCTTGGCCAATCATCAGCCAGCAATGCACTGCGATGCCGCAGTGAATTATGGGCCGTGACGCGCCACACGAATTTGGCGCGAACGGCCCATATCGTTCGCAATTCGACGGACGGTCGAACAGCCGATGTTCGAGTCGAACATGGGTTCGACTCGAACACGAAGCTCATCCCTAGTGCTGGGAGTGCACTCACTTCAACCCAGCACTATAACCGAGCTATCATCGACAGCTCCCAGTCACTGTTTGCAATCAGAAGCTGGTGGGATGGGCCCCCCAATCATGTGATGACAGTGACAGCCAGGAACAGTGTTCACACACATTTATTTTTTGTTTTTATCAGTTGGTCTGAAGCTGAGCTTTAACCACCTCAGCTCCGGAAGGTTTTACCCTCTTCGTGACTAGTCCATTTTTTGCTATTTAGCAATGTGCTACTTTAACTGGTAATTGTGTGGTCATGCAACGCTGTACCCAAAACGAAATTGATATTTTTTTTCATACAAAGTCTTCTTTTGTTTGTATTTGATTGCCGCGTTTTTTTTTTCTATTTTTTTATTTTATAAACAAAAAAAGACTGAAAATTTAGAAAAAAAAAAAAATCAAATTTCTTTATAAATGTAGGCCAAAATGTATTCTACTACATGCCTTTTGTAAAAAAAATAAGTGTATATTGATTGATTTGTGTGAAAGTTATAGTGTCTACAAATTACTGGATTTTTTTTATACTACTTATGGTGGTGATCAGTGATATTGGAACTGTGTAGCAGGCAATCTAATGCCGTGTACACACGGGTGAACTTTTCGGCATCAAAGGTCAGACGGTCTTTCAGACTGATTTTCGACAGAGTTATGACAGACTTTCGACGGACTTTCTAACGAACGGACTTGCCTACACACGATCACACCAAAGTCCGACGGATTCGTACGTGATGACGTACACCGGACTAAAATAAGGAAGTTGATAGCCAGTAGCCAATAGCTGCCCTAGCGTCGGTTTTCGTCCGTCGGACTAACATACAGACGAGCGGACTTTTCGACCGGACTCGAGTCCGTCGGACAAATTTGAAACATGTTCCAAATCTAAAGTCCGTCAGATTTTCGACCGAAAAAGTCCGCTGCACGATGGAGCCCACACACGGATCGGATTGTCCGCCGGATTCAGTCCGTCGGACCAGTCCGGTCGAAAAGTCCGCTCGTGTGTACGCGGCATGACACTAACTTGATTGGGAACTGACTAACATCACCAGTGACACTAATACAGCAATCAGTGATAATGCTATACACTGTCACTGTCCTAATGACATTGGCTGGAAAGGGGTTAACATCTAAGGCGATCAAAAGGTTAACTGTGTGCCTAACACTGTGTAATGTATGCAATATGTTCTGCTTTTTACTAATAATCTCTTTGTTTCTTATTCCTGCTTTGCAGGGATAAGAAAGAGAGATCATTCTCTCTGTACAGAGCCCTGTGTTGATTGTCAACACAGGGATCTGGGCTGTGATTGGACAGAGGCGATCAGCAGGTCCCAGCCATGAATCGTTGGACAGGACCTGCTGACAGACTGCACGACATGCGCGCCCCCTAAACCCAGAAACAGGCAGCGATGTACCGGTAAGTCACTTTGCCTGTGTGGGAGGTCCACAAGTAGTTAAATTGTAGTTTTTTTAAATATTTGCCTGGAGTTTATTATTACAGTTCGCTTACAATTACACAATATATAGAGCACACTGTTCCACTGCCGTATAATATTAGTATATCAGGTATCACATGCTGTGTATACCAGTCATCCATCAATATAACAAATGCCCACTAGGGGAGGATGATGTACACTTTCCTGTGGTCATACCAGACCATTACAAATAAATGTGCGCCAGTGATCAGAAGGCTTGGATGCTGCCAGGCAATCAAAAAAGTTCAGCCACAGTGATTAGGAGATGTTCCAAACGCAGCCACAGACATGGAATCTGGCAGCGCCAGCGGTAATCGGTCATTCAATATAAAAGACTTGAAAGTGCACCTCATGGTTTTTAACACTTCTGCGTTTAAAAGAACACCTATACAGTGAATTACATCGAACCGCTTCTGCTAGGTGAGAACATTATCAGGACTGGAAGAACATAGGGTTCTATCTACAAAGTTTGGACGCTGTGTAAAATCTACATAAAAACAGAATGCAATGGTTTTCATAGCTCACAAACCCATATTTTATTCACAATAAAAATGATAAATCACATTTTTAAACTGGGAAATGGACCATTTAAAGAAAAAATAAGGTAATTTGGAAACTGATTACAGCAACGCGTCGCAAAAAAGTTGGGACAGGGCCATGTTTACGACGGTGTTGCATCCTCTTTTCTTTTAAAGTGTAATGCCGCGTACACACGAGCGGACTTTACGGCATACTTTGCCTGGCGGACTTTGATGGACTTTACGACGGACTTTCCGAATGAATGGACTTGCCTACACACGATCAACCAAAGTCCGACGGATTCGTATGTGATGACGTACGACTGGACTAAAACAAGGAAGTTCATAGCCAGTAGCCAATAGCTGCCCTAGCCTTGGTTTTTGTCCGTCGGACTAGCATAGGGACGAGCGGACTTTTCGACTGGACTCGAGTCCGCCGGATAGATTTGAAACATGTTTCAAATCTAAGTCCGTCAAACTTTTGATAAAACAAAGTCCGCTGGAGCCCACACACGATCGACCAAGTATGCCGTAAAGTCTGATCGTGTGTACGCGGCATAAGTTCACCCTTACAGAAAAAGGTAAGCTTATACAGGACCCCCTCCTCGCCCCCCCCCCGGTCCCGCTGACCTGCAGCCCGGTGATCTCCCGTACGGAGCCCCGGTATGGCCGTCTCAGGGGTCTGGGGCTTAGAAATCCCCTCAGCATTTACTCCTCTTCTTTCCCGCTGCAAGGGATGGGCTACGCAGGTTCTGATTGGTCGGCGCCACCCATGTGACGGCGCTGACCAATTTGAATGCTCCTAAATGTCCCTCCTGATGGGGTAGGTTTAGGAGATTAAGCTCCGGGGATTTCTAAGCCCCTGAGCTGCGAGGCTCCGGGGCTCAGAACGGGAGGATGGGGAGGGGGTCCTGTGTAAGTTCACCTTATGCCATGTACACACGAGCAGACTTTCGACGGACTAAACTTCCGAAGGACTTTTTGACGGACTTTCGACGGAGTTCAGACGCAACGGACTTGCCCACACACGATCACACCAACGTCCGATCATTTCGAACGTGATGATGTACGACCGGACTAGAATAAGGAAGTTGATAGCCAGTAGCCAATAGCTGCCCTAGCGTCAGTTTTAGTCCGTCGGACTAGCATACAGACCAACGGATTTTTCGACTGGACTCGAGTCCGTCGGAAAGATTTGAAACATGTTCCAAATCTAAAGTCCGTCTGATTTTACAACAGCAAAGGTCCGATGAAGCCCACACACGATCGGATTGTCCTTTGCACGGCATAACAGATTTTTCTGTAAAGGTGAACATACCCTTTAAGAACACTCTGTAAAAGTTTTGGGAGAGGAATGTCCCATTCTTGCCTGATATACAGTAGGATTCTAACTGCTCAACAGGTCTTCTTTGTCGTATTTTTCGTTTCAAGATATGCCAAATATTTTCTTTTACAAAGGATTTAATTAATATTCATTCCAATTAACAGCTCGGCATATTGATGGTTACATCGCAAATATAATAATACAAAAAGAGAAAACAAAATAAAGTAAATAGAAATGCTCAAGTCCTAGAGATTCCAAAATTGGTTATACATAAGATTTGGAAGATTAATATCACAGTCCAGAACCTCGGTACTCTGGGAAAGGCTGCACAAAATATAGATTGTAAAAAAGGGTGATATACCGTGCTAAAAATATCTAAACATAAAATAAAAACCAAAGACTGCAGCGATATAGAACAATGTAACATACATAAACAAAAAATAAATTGTGCTAGTCAATGAATAAATTGATGTGATACACTCAACAAGTAAATAAAAATAAAGTGCAATGTGCAAAAAGCAGATGATGAAATCCTCAGTAAAACATGAGTCTGGAATAAAAAGGAAAAAAAAAAAAGAAAAATGGTCCAAGAATACGTGTATATTTTACCACCAAGTAACTGAATGCAGGATTTTTCAGTGGCATACCACCTAAGTAATCAGGGACTCTTACCAAATGGTTGGGACCACCTATCTCTAGAATGGTCAAGCAGGCAAGCAGAATGACTCGCAGAGTCATTCTGTGGGTCGTTCTTTTTTTGTAATAAATTGTCAAAAGCTGTGTGTGTGTTTTTTTTTGACACTTTTTTGGGTGAATAAGTAGGGGTACAATGTACCCCATACTCATTCACATGCGGGGGGGGGGATCTGGGGGCCCCTTGTTAGTGTCCCGTCTTGTTACACAGACGGGACACTCTGGTGGCGCTTGCCCATTACGCTAATATCTTTGCATATTATATATGTTTTATTGCTGAATAAAGGAAGCGGTTTGTTTGACAATACTACACAATGGTGGTCCCTTCTGTGGTTTTATCCCTTGTGCACATTTCCAGGAGTTGGAAGGTGTTCTCCACTCTGGCGTGTGCAGTGTTACTGGGCAGCAAGGTGTAGAGTGGTCTCTGTGCATAATAATATATACCATTGTTTTGGTAAGGACCCTCGTAACCCTTTGGTGGAGTGGTCCTTTGGCACTCTTTTTCCTGTGGCACTTCAGTTGTGTGTATCACACTTAGGAGTTGTCCATTTGTGGGGACATTTCACACATTTGGACTTTCTTTATGATTTTGGACTTTTTATTGTACTGTATTTATCTATTTTCTTACTTTTAGCATGTAAATTTGATTTATATTTATTTATTAATTATATGACTGTATTTATTATCTTCTATGAAATTGCACTTTATAAAAATTTGTTCACTTAGTTGATTTTATATTTATTGCATTTTCTGAATTTAGGGTTAGTTACTGTTTATACACATTTATTCACGTACATTTAATTTGAAGGAATAGCACAATGATATGTTGAGTATGTACAGTAGACTAAGAACAATGACAGATTGATATGTGAGGCTCAGAAAAATGAACTGTTGACATTTGGCTCCCAGAGCCATGACATTGTTCTAAACCTAAGTTTTACTATGACATACAGACCCTTGAATCAAGAACTATAACATACTGACACCTGAAATGATTTTTATTTTGTATTTTAAAACATTTCAGCTTTTTTGATTGGACTTTTTTTTTTTTTGTTTAATCAAAGTAACGCTGTTATTCGTGGCAAACCATTAAGAGTGAGGTATTGTCTTCCTCTGTGTCTCCCACTGCAATTGAACACCACCATGTAAAATGATATATAAGTGTGTAAAATAAGAGCCATATAAAAGTAGTACTAATATTAGTTTAGGTGACTCAAAGTGATGCACTTTAGGTTGCCATTAGCACTTCACTAATGTAAGCGTTATGTCTAATAGGTATTTTACGACCGTCTGTAAAATGAAATACCGTAGTTCTCTGTTGGCCTATAGTTGACATATGGTTAGGTTAATATGTCTATTAAATTTGTTCCACTGGCTGCTCAACGGTCTGAACCGTCCTTTGATACCCATCCCCTTTATATATATATATACTGTATACAGAATATGCCCTATTGTTATGAAAGCACTTAGCTAGAGTCTGTCAGGAAATCAACAAACCTTGAAGAATGGGCATCTAGAGATCCTAGATGTTTTTAGAAACTCCAGGTACTCTGTCATGGAACTCTTAGCTTTAGCTCTCAAAGATAAGCTTGGGCCTGCCCCTTTTCAATTCCATGTTTTTACTGTTGTCAACAAGGCCACCCATCATGGACCAATAGTAAGTTGTTTAGCTGAAACATAATTATTACAGCCCAGGTATCCAAAAGAATAAGCACACATTTCTAGCTTTTCAGGTTTGCAGTCAATTTAGTGGGTTTCAAGTATCAACAAGGAACTAGTGAAAGAGAGAGCCATGTTCTGAATAGCTTGTCCCCCTTCCTGTCTTCATGTACACTTCTTACAGTGCCTTGCCTTGAGAAGTAACCTAATTAGTAAATAGAAGTCCACCTGTGTGTAGTTTAATCTCAGTATAAATACAGCCATTCTGTGAAGCCCTCAGATGCCCGTTAGAGAACCTTAGTGAACAAACAGCATCGTGACCAAGACCAAGGAACACACCAGACAGGTCAGGGATAAAGTTTTAGAGAAGTTTAAAGCAGGGTTAGGGTCTAAAAAAAATATCCCAAGCTTTGAACATCTCACTGAGCACTGTTCTCAATCCATAAACTGAAAATGGAAAGAGTATGGAACAACTGCAAACCTACCAAGACATGGTCGTCCACCTAAACAGAGAGTCCCGGAGCTAAAGACAGAAGAGAAATGGGCGCAGGGACGGCATGACAGTGCTGGACAGCACAGTTGCCGTTTTAAGAACGGTGTTTCCCCTTTTAGAAAAGGGGAGGGGTCTGGGAGAAGGCGGTGCTCAGAGACGAAGAAAGAAAAAGAGAAGGGGAAGTGACATCAGTCGAAGAGCGGAGGAGGAAGCGATTCCCACCCACCCGCCCTGAGTTGGTTAAAAAGGGGGTAAGGGACAGGTCAGGATGACCAGGCAGTGTTGGGTCGCTGGAGAAGGATAAGATAGAGGTTACATGTATGGAACATGTGGTACCCATCCATGGGATGGAGGTTGTTTCTTGTACCCATCCATGGGATGGGGGTTGTTTCTGGTACCCATCCATGAAAGGATGGGGGTTGTTGCTGGTACCCATCCATGAAAGGATGAGGGTTGTTTCTGGTACCCATCCATGAAAGGATGGGGGTTGTTTCGGGCACCCATCCATGAAAGGATGGGGGTTGTTTCAGGTACCCATCCATGAAAGGATGGACTGGAGGCCTAATGTTTAAAAGAAGTTATTCGCAGTGACCAGTGGTATGTTGTTTCCCTTTATGACACTAAAAGTATATTTAAAGTTTAATGGTTATTTATGAAGATGTTATTTATTTAATTTTATAAGTTGTAATAAAAAGGCCGTCAAGGCCATTTACTCCAAAACCTGCTCAAGTCATTTGTGAAGGATTTGGAGGGGGGAAGTTTTGGGGATAAAAGGTGTGCTCAAGATACTGGGCTTAAGTCCTACAAATGTCATGACAGGCTGGGCAAGGCAAGGAGAGCATTAATCAGAGAAGCAGCCAAGAGGCCCATGGTAACTCTGGAGGAGCTGCAGAGATCCACAGCTCAGGTGAGAGGATCTGTCCACAGGACAACTATTAGTAATGCACTCCACAAATCTGGCCTTTATGGAAGAGCAGCAAGAAGAAAGCCATTGTTGAAAAAAAGCCATAAGAAGTCCCGTTTGCAGTTTGCGAAAAGCCATGTGGGGGACACAGCAAACATGTAGAAGAAGGTGCTCTGGTCAGATGAGACCAAAATTGAACTTTTTGTGCCTAAAAGCAAATTGCTATGTGTGGAAAGCTAACACTGTACATCACCCTGAACACACCATCCTTTTCACTAGAGGATTATTTTGGGCATTGTCTAGACTAAAATGTGTGCACACTGTGATCTGAACTCTGGTCTGCATAGGAAACAAAATACCTGTAGGTTCCAGAGGAATAGCTGTTAGTGAGAAGTTATTGCTGGTCACATGGCTAAAACACTCATTAGGTAGAAATAGCGTTTGTGTCTTTTTTTTTCCGTTTGTGTGCAAGTGGGTTGTCTATACCAGTGTTTCTAAACCTTTATTCAGTCAAGGCACCCTTTAAAATTCTCCACAATCTTGAGGCACCCAATTCTAAAATGTCAAAAACAAAACTAAGTTTTACATAAAGCAGCAACATCCACACATGTAGAACAGCCAACATTAAAGGTAATTAATTCTTCTAAAGCAAATATACTTTGCACACTGGTACTGACTAGTATTCCAATGTTTCTCTTCTCCCTCAGTTTCTCAGCCAATGTGACCCCAGTGCTGATGGAGAGGGGCAGGGGAGGATCAAACAAGGATGCTGTGCAGGTGCCCAACGGTTTAGACATTAATGGTTGTGTGTTGAGTTATTTTGAGGGAACAGCAAATGTCCATTGTTATACACATAGGTGTGCGCAGCCTACTGCATTAGGGTGTGCACCCAAAATCTCAAACACACATGAACTCCACCTGCTGCCACAGAAAGGAGGCTCTGGTGGTGGGAGACAGTTGATTGGGTGCATATTACGTTACGCCCTAAATATGGATGTAATGTGTTTCCTATTGTTGAACCTAGCTTTTAATATAATGGGGGCGTTTACGCTGGCCACTAGCACCCCCAATCACCCACCTGGTGCTGTCCCTGGATAATGCTAATGCACATGGGGTGATTAGGGTGTGCCCAGGCACACATGGCACACCCTGTGCGCACGCCTATGGTTATACAAGCTGTACACTCACTACTATACATTGTAGCAAGGTTTAATTTCTTCAGTGTTATCACATGAAAAGATATAATAAAATATTTACAAAAATGTGAGGGGTGTACCTACTTTTGTGAGATACTGTATGCATGTACAGTATATGTATAAGTACATTTACGCATCTGTATGTATGGAACGTAACGTTTTTTCCTCATGATATTTCTGCAAGCAAGATCCTGCATATAAACATCAGTAAAATAGTATGACAATGTGCAAGGGGCCTTATCGCTTGTTGGCCAGACTGGGATATTCTGACAACTGAGTGAAAAGCACGAAGGGAACGTGCAGAGATACATTATTTGTGTTAGCAAAGAGAAGGATTGGGAATCCTGAACCAAGGTCACAGTGATCTAAGGTGCTTTATCCCTGGATTTAGTGTATTACACTGGAAATGCTTATCATAAACAAAATCTGCAGCAGATAAGGGGGATATGGATGACATGTGGGCAGGTGTTTTGGTAGTCTATGCCAGACTGATTATGTGATACAGATGGGTAGCCACACAAGAGAGAACTGTTCACTGTAAAGAGGGCAGATAATAGATGAACTTTTCAGCAGATATACATTAAAAAGTATTATACTATATTAAAGAGGGGACAGTCACAGCCCTATTCTTCAGCACTGCAGACATCAAAAATGAATACACATTTTAAACGAAAGAAGATGCACCTTCTATTTGCTAACTGTTACTGACTGTCAGGGGACAGTTCCAGATTTTGGAGACTTGTCCCGAGAAATGTGTATAATTAGAAATGTCACTGAATAAACATTGATCAAAGAGGCCAAATATTGCTTACAGTTTTTAACTGTGTATTGATATTATGGCTTTTTAAACCAAGAGCCATTTGGCATGAAACATTGGCCATATACTGTAGCTTCATACGGCACACTGTAGAGCTGCACGATTCTGGCTAAAATGAGAATCACAATTTTTTTGCTTAGAAGATAGATCACGATTCTCTCACGATTCTCACGGTGTTACATCATCTTTCACATTAAAACAAAAAAAAATTGGGCTAACTTTACTGTTTTGTTGTTTTGTTTTTGTTTTTGTTTTTTATTCATTGAAGTGTATTTTTTCCCAAAAAATTGCATTTGAAAGACCGCTGGGCAAATACAGTGTGACATAAAATATTGCAACAATTGCCATTTTTTTAGGGTCTCTGCTAAAATATATATAATGTTTGGGGGTTCCAAGTAATTTTCTAGCAAAAAATATTGATTTTAACTTAAGAAAGAATTGTCAGAAAAAGATTTAGACTTTAAGTGGTCAAACTTCCTGCGTTTACAGGTTGTTGAAAACTTGGCAGACTGCCCATTTATTTACACAGAAGTTCTTTCCCTTTGATCTAAGAAGGAAGCTTAGTTAAAATGTATCAAGTTAAAGACTTGGCAGACTGCCCGGATGCTTTCTTTTGACAGCTGAGTGAGCAGATAAGTCTCTCCACTTGTTATATGAAAGAATCGGCAACGTCTGCAGGAGAGATCGTCAGGGGAGGTGAATCGAGATCATGATTTTTTAACGATTAATTGTGCAGCTCTAGCACACTATATCCTTATTACAGAGGCAAATCTGAACTGATCTGTACAGTAAGTCTCCTACATACAAACCTTCGAGTTGCGATCTTTCAAAGATGCGAACATGTATTTGCACAGTTTGTTTTCATTCAACCAGAGGGCTGATCGAGAAAAAAAAAACAAGCAATGTTGGTGCAGCGATCTCCCCAGCTGTGCTATTGTGTTCCCCCACCAGAACACACTGATCAACGCTCACAGCCTTTTTCTGCAAGCACTGATCTTTGTTGGACTTACAAACAAGTTGGACTTACGAACAAGCTCCCAGAAGGGAACTCAATTGTAAGTAGAGGACTTACTGTAGACAATGCTTTCATTTAAGCTGAAGGCCTGGTGCATACCTATGCAGGTTGCGGTTGATGCATTTTCTGGGTGCATTTTTTCACATGCATTTTTAATGTGTTTCTGCTGCGTTTACATTGAAGTGAAAAATGCAACCTGCTGCGGGCAAAAAAGCCCCTGACTCTTTCCACAAAATGCACCGGTTGAAAACGAATAGATGTGAACATGACCCATAGGACATCATGTTAAATGGCCTGTAGTGCGCAAAATTTAAAACGCACTGAAAAATGCATAGGTGTGAACCAGGCCTAAGTTAGGGAAAACTTCAGATCTACAACAGTGAGCTGCGGAGATTCTCGTGCCAGGCTTCACCGTGCTACTGTAATCCTTTTGCTTGGTCTTCCTACACTACTTTGATTCTTGTGTCAGATTTGCCCATGCTACTGTAACTCATTGGCCAAGTTCCACAAAGCTACTGTGATTCTTGTGCCAGAAATCTCAATGTTTCTGTGATTCTGTGCCCAAAATAATCCCCACACTACTCTATTCTTGCAATGGGAATATTCCCCAGGCTACTCTGATTGTTTTGGGTTTCTCCACGCTACTGTGATATGTGTGCTGGGCATCCCCATGCAACTCTTAATCTTTTCCAAGTTTCCCCCCTGCTATTGTGATTATTTTGCCAGATTTCCCTATACTACTGAGATTCATGTGCTGAGGATCCACATTTTACTGTAATTCTTGTTCCCGGTTTCTTTATGCTACTGAGACTGGTGCTGAAAATCCATATTGTTCTGTGAGTCTTGTGCCGCCGGGTTTCCCCATGATACTTTGATTTTTGTGCCGGGTTTCCTTACACTACTGAGATTCACATGCCCCATTCCACCAATGCTATTGAGATTTTTGTTCTAGGTTTCCCCATGCTACTCTAATTCTTGTGCTAGGTTTCCCCATGCTAGTCTGATTGTTGTGCTAGGTTTCCCTATGCTAGTCTGATACTTGTGCTAGGTTTCCCCATGCTAGTCTGATTGTTGTGCTAGGTTTCCCTATGCTAGTCTGATACTTGTGCTAGGTTTCCCTATGCTAGTCTGATACTTGTGCTAGGTTTCCCTATGCTAGTCTGATACTTGTGCTAGGTTTCCTTATGCTAGTCTGATACTTGTGCTAGGTTTCCCTATGCTAGTCTGATACTTGTGCTAGGTTTCCCCATGCTAGTCTGATTGTTGTGCTAGGTTTCCCCATGCTAGTCTGATACTTGTGCTAGGTTTCCCCATGCTAGTCTGATACTCGTGCTAGGTTTCCCTATGCTAGTCTGATACTTGTGCTAGGTTTCCCTATGCTAGTCTGATACTTGTGCTAGGTTTCCCCATGCTAGTCTGATACTCGTGCTAGGTTTCCCTATGCTAGTCTGATACTTGTGCTAGGTTTCCCCATGCTAGTCTGATACTTGTGCTAGGTTTCCCCATGCTAGTCTGATACTCGTGCTAGGTTTCCCTATGCTAGTCTGATACTTGTGCTAGGTTTCCCTATGCTAGTCTGATACTTGTGCTAGGTTTCCCTATGCTAGTCTGATACTTGTGCTAGGTTTCCCCATGCTAGTCTGATTGTTGTGCTAGGTTTCCCTATGCTAGTCTGATACTTGTGCTAGGTTTCCCCATGCTAGTCTGATACTCGTGCTAGGTTTCCCCATGCTAGTCTGATACTTGTGCTAGGTTTCCCTATGCTAGTCTGATACTTGTGCTAGGTTTCCCTATGCTAGTCTGATACTTGTGCTAGGTTTCCCCATGCTAGTCTGATTGTTGTGCTAGGTTTCCCTATGCTAGTCTGATACTTGTGCTAGGTTTCCCCATGCTAGTCTGATACTCGTGCTAGGTTTCCCTATGCTAGTCTGATACTTGTGCTAGGTTTCCCTATGCTAGTCTGATACTTGTGCTAGGTTTCCCTATGCTAGTCTGATACTTGTGCTAGGTTTCCCCATGCTAGTCTGATTGTTGTGCTAGGTTTCCCTATGCTAGTCTGATTGTTGTGCTAGGTTTCCCTATGCTAGTCTGATTGTTGTGCTAGGTTTCCTCGTGCTACTCTTATGCTGCGTACACACGATCGCACATTCTGACAACAAAATCCATGTTTTTTTCTGACGCATGTTGGCTCAAACTTGTCTTGCATACACAAGGTCACACAAATCTTGTCGGAAATTCCGATCGCCAAGAACGCGGTGACATACAACACGTACGACGAGCCAAGAAAAAGTGAAGTTCAGTAGCCAGTGTGGCTCTTCTGCTTGATTCCGAGAATGCGTGGAACTTTGTGCGTTAGAATTGTGTACACAAAATCGAAATTTACGACAACGGATTTTGTTGTCGGAAAATTTGAGATCCAGATCTCAAAATTTGTTTGATATTCCGAAGGAAAATGTCCGATGGAACCTACACATGGTCGGAATTTCCGACAACAAGCTCCCATCAAACATTTCCCATCGGAAAATCCAACCGTGTGTACGTGGCATTATTCTTGTGCTAGGTTTCCCCATGCTACTCTGAAGGCCCGTACACACGATAGGACTTTTTGACAACAAACATGCAAATTAGCTGTTTTAAGGCAACATCCTACCGTGTGTACGCTCCATCGGACTTTTTCAGTTTTCATCAGACAAATGTTGGCTGTGCAAACAGACAAAGTTTCCGGCAACAAAAGTCCTATGGTGCAAAATCCTATCGTGTGTAGACAAGTCCATAGGACTTTAGTCCAAAGTACAAACACGCATGCTCAGAACCATGCAAAAGATCAGACAACAATACAGAAGTTGACGAAAGGGTGGCGGTAAAGATCTGAAAAACCACATGATTTGGTGAAAGTTGGCTGAAAAAGTCCTGCCGTGTGTATGCATGCAAAGTTCACGGCCAACGCCCTTTGTACAAAAATCCACGGGGAAATTCTTGTGCTAGGTTTCCCCATGCTAGTGTAATTGTTGTGCTAGATTTCCTTATGCTAGTTTGATTGTTGTCCTAGGTTTCCCCATGCAAGTGTGATTCTTGTGCTAGGTTTCCCCATGCTAGTTCAATTGTTGTGCTCAGTTTCCCCATGCTAGTCTGATTCTTGTGCTAGGTTTCCCGATGCTAATCTGATACTTGTGCTAGGTTTCCCCATGCTAGTCTGATACTTGTGCTTGGTTTTCCAATGATTCTTTTTACAAGGCTCTCCAAGTTATTGCAGTTCTTGTGAGAGGTTTCCCAATGCTACACTGTTTTTGTTCCAGGTTTCCCCATGCTACTTTAATTCTTGTTTTGGAACAGGAAAATCTGGATGCCGCACAACGGATAGCTATGAGTAAGCACTCAAATTAGAGTGCGAAACGCGTCAGCTGTGTCTGTACCATCTGCCTGATTGTCCTGTATTTTTGATGATCAAAGTTTTACAATAAAGAAGATTTTTCAACTTTATCCGGTGTGCGGCATCCACATTTTCCTGTTCCAAACCTTGTTCCAATTTGCATTTAGCCAGCACCTGGGACTCCCCTCCTCTGAAGGATTTACCAACACACACCTGGGATCAGGTCTACCTGAGCAGTGAATCATTTTCCCTACTTTAATACTTGTGTTGTGTTTTCTCAAGTAATTGAGATTACTGTGCTGGTTTCCCCCTTGCCACTGTGACTCTTGTGACTGGTTTGCCTATACTACTTTGATTTTTGTACCAAGTGTTCCCATGCTACTGATAATTGTGCTGCATTCTCCCCTTTTATTCTGAATCTTGTGCCAGATTCCCCATGCTACTGAGACTCTTGTAATGGGTTTCTCCATGCTACTTTTCTTTTTGTACCAAGTGTCCCCATGTTACTTTGATTCTTTTGCCAGGTTTCCCAATGCTTTTTTTCTTTCAACAAATTTTATTTAGGTTTTACAGGTATACAGAAGGAAAACAAACACATAAAAGCCAGGGTTTCCTAAAGTAACAAAAACAGCAGAGGGCGCACCTAAGTGCATTACAATTTATATTTAATATGAAAAATACATTTGACTGCACTTATTTGCGCCCTCTGCTATTTTATTACTTTAGGGATCCGTTCAGACTCTTGAGGAGCTGGAAAACAGCTGAGTTAACCCCTACAGTTCCAAATATAAACTCTGTGCTGAGCTTAAATTTTATAGTAGTTTCTGTTTGACAGTTTGCACCACAAAAAAGCATGTTTTATAAAAGCCAGAGTTTTGCTAGATCAAAAGGTACATTTACAAAAGACAAAATTGCATAGATGACATACCCAGCTGGTTTCCCCATGCTACTTTGATTCTTAAGCTGGGTTTCCCACACTACTTACATTTTTGTGCTGGGTTTCCCTATGCTACCTTAATTCTTGTGCCGGGTTTCTCCTTGCTTCTGTGATTCTTGTGCTAGAGGCATCACCAATAAGACAGAACAGAAGGAGAACCCTTTGCATGACCAGCCTGAAGATTTCAATGCAGGTCAAGGTGTTGAACAGCTCATTGTAAACAGTTGGTAAGTAAAGGCAGCGAGATACCACTGCACCACAAACAGCTCCCCCAGGTGGATACCCAGCATATCACTATATTTGATACAATACCAAATATATGGAAGCACAAGCATATAAAATATGAATGTCACATTAAACTATCATTTTAGCATGTGGATACAGGTCCACTTCAGGGTCAGGGTCTCTAAACGAGCAAAAAAAAAAAAAACAGTTCCCAAAAAAAGAAGACATAATATATTCCTCTCCAATGGCCCATAACTTCTACTTTCCCTTTGTTTCAGCCCTGCATCCTCTTTAGGGCTCTTCAGTGAGGCCCGGAACGAAAAGGAAAGAAGAAGAGAATAGTGCAGGGCCGGGCATGACAGTGTGTCTAGTGACACACACAGGGTTAAGTTGGCCAGGTTTTGGTGGGGTGGAGCCAGCAGGAAACTTTAGAGGTGGGGTCATATAAGAGGAGGGGCGGAGCTGGGACGGAGTCAGTGGAGCAGGAAGAGACACGAGGAGGCAGATTTTCTCTGCTCCTCTACAGCAATGGCCGACATCGACGCAATACTGGCGCGTTTGAGGCAGGCGGCAGCATCCAAGGGACCGGAGTGGCTCCAGAGTCAGGTCGCAGGGCTCTTTGAGGAGGAAGCAGGCGGATCGGCGGACGGAGGTGAGGGGACTGCCCGTGCGCGGAAGTCGCGGCCGCCGGCGCGGTATTCGCCTGGACCCGACGGACGGACGGGTCGCCAGGCACGCAGCCCAAGGGGAGAAGAGTCAGCTCCTCCAGCCAAGAGGAGCCAGCCGATGGCGGATGCACGGCCCGGAAAGAACACACGCCGCGGCCGCAGCGCGGTGGGCGGGGCTTCGGGTCAAGATGGCGCCGGTTCACTTAGAACAGGACCCAGGCGTGCAGAGAGAGAGAACACCCCAGCAGCTTCGTACGAGCCGAGGGGGGAGGACAGAAGTGGGAGAGGTGCAGCTGCAGCGCCCAGGACGGGGAGGAGAAGCACCGCTGACGACGCAGGTGGCAATCGGTCGCCTGGCGGGGAGAGAGAACTCCAGAGGGGCGGTCGGAGGAAGGAGCAGGCCGGCCCGGTCGCAGCCATTTCAGGGCGGCGTGGAATCCAGGCGGGAAGCAGAGCCGCAGAGGTCGGACGAGGCATGGCTCAACGAGTGCATACGGCCTCCAGGAGGGATGCGCCTGGGGGGCTCATCACGCCGGCAAGCCCATCCCAGGGGGACCGGTCCGAAGATGAGGAGTTGGAAGAAGGCGAGGTGGAGGCACACCAGCAGGATGCGGCGGTGGAAACCAGACCAGCGGCTGTCGGGAGGTCTCCAGGTCAGCCCGGTAAGTCCAGTGACAATGTAGATTTTACAAATGCTTTACAAACTATGTGGGGTGTAGTTAACCCAGGTACAGCAGGGGCAGTAACCCGACCACCACGGGTGTCTCAGGGTCAGGACCACCAAGTGGCGGGACAAGAATCCGCCAGTTCGGGGTCAGGGGGACAACTGAGTGAGCTGTTGGAGGGCCTAAAGGCGCTAGTAGGACGTTTTGGGGAGCAACCTCCCCAGGCGGCCACAAGTGGAGTGCCGCAGGTAACCAGCGGGGGGGTATTAGCAGGTGGGGCGGTGGAACCTTCCACGGGGGTGTCTGCTGATAAGACCCTTGAGTCGGGTGGGGCAAAAGAGAAGCCGGGGGAAAAAGGGGCAACAGAGGCGGCGGGTAGGGCGGACATAGTCAGGATTGCAGATGCAGCTAAATGCGAGGTCTATGTCTGTTTTGAGGGCCCGCTGGGTGCACATCTGAAGCAGGAGGTTAGGGAAAAGATTCAAAAAGGGGAATACGTGGAAATATTTTCCTTGTTGCCGTTGGAAAAGTTTAACCTGGACAGGGTTAAGCCTGATGACTCCAAGAAGGAAGATGAGGAGAAGAGGAGGTACAGGTTGATTCCGCGGACGTTTGTCAATTGGTTACAAGCGTTCGCTATCATGGCCAGCGTCATTGGCGAAAAGAATCCGGAGCATTGCTCTGGGTTGTTTTGTTATATGGATGCTATTGGGGAGGCACACAGAGTTTATGGTGGAACGGCTTGGCTGCGTTATGACGAGCAGTTCCGACAACGCAGAGCGGTTCGCCCGGCCCTGCGTTGGGACCATAAGGACATCAGCCTTTGGATGAGACTTATGTCCTCGGCTAGGGCCTCTCCTCAGTTTTTTCAAGGGGGGGCCGGGGGTGCACACTCCTCAGGACTACCGGCCGGCAAGAAATGGGGAGTGTGTTGGCAATACAACGAAGGACACTGTAAGTTTGGGGGGTCGTGCAAATTCAAGCACGAATGCTCAGGATGTGGGGGAGCTCACACACTGGCCAGATGCTTTAAAAAAGGAAAACGTACCGGGGAGCCTGTTAACAAGAGGGATGACGCCGGTGAAGGTGGAAAGGATGCTGCCTTTCCTAAGTAAGTATCCGGATAGGGAGGCGGCATCGTTGCTTACTGCGGGTTTTCGGGAGGGGTTTAAAATACCATGCGCCCTGGAGGCGGTTCCCCCTATGGCTAGGAACTTGAAATCAGCGTTGCAACACCCAGGGGTGGTGGGAGAAAAATTGGCGAAAGAAGTGACATTAGGCCGCATGGTAGGGCCATTTGCAAATAAGCCCTTACCGGATCTGGTGGTGTCCCCATTGGGAGTGGTGCCCAAAAAAGAGGCGAATAAGTTCCGATTAATTCATCATTTATCCTTTCCAAAAGGGGGTTCGGTCAATGATTTTATCGACCCTGATGCCTGCGCGGTGTCCTATACTTCTTTTGATGCGGCGGTGCGGTGGGTTCGGAGGTATGGACAAGGGGCACTCATGGCAAAATCTGACATAGAAGCGGCGTTTCGGCTACTGCCAGTGCATCCGGACAGTTTTCGGCTGCTGGGTTGCCACTGGCAAGATCAGTTTTACGTCGATAAATGTCTGCCCATGGGTTGCTCCATTTCATGCGCCATGTTTGAGGCGTTCAGTTCCTTTTTGGAGTGGGTGGTTAGGGATGTGTCGGGGCTGGATTCGGTTATCCATTATTTGGACGACTTCCTGTGTATAGGTCCTCCTTCCTCCAGTGTGTGTGCGATTTTACTGTCAACGTTGCAGCACATTGCGGGAAGGTTCGGAGTGCCACTGGCAGCCGAAAAGACAGAAGGCCCGACAACCGAAATTAGTTTTCTGGGCATAGTAATTGACTCCATAGCAATGGAATGCAGATTGCCGCAAGGGAAGTTAGTGGATTTACAGAAGGAAATCCGGGAGATTCATGGAAGGCGGAAGGTACAGTTGCGGACATTGCAGTCGTTGCTAGGTAAGCTAAATTTCGCTTGTAGGATCATACCCATGGGTAGGGTGTTTTGTCGGCGGCTGTCAGCAGCCACGGCGGGAGTTAAAGCCCCAACTCATTTCATCAGGCTGACGAGGGAACATCGGGAGGACCTGAAGGTATGGTATCAATTTCTGTCAGTTTACAACGGAAGATCAGTGTGGATGTCAGGTCCGGTAAGTAACTTCGATGTGGAACTTGTTACGGACGCGGCAGGTTCTACGGGTTACGGGGCTTATTTTCAAGGGCAATGGAGCGCGGGGCCGTGGCCACAATCATGGGTGGAAGCGGGGTTTCTTCGGAACCTGGTACTACTGGAATTATTTCCAGTGGTGCTGGCGATGGAGTTATGGGGGCGGTCTTGCCAGAATTTAAAGTTGAGAATTAACTGTGACAACATGGGGGTTGTGCAGGTGGTCAATCGCATGTCAGCGTCTTCCCAACCTGTCATTAGATTAATGCGACAGTTGGTATTGCGGTGCTTGCAATTGAATACCTTTATATATGCGATACACATACCAGGGGTTGACAATACACTGGCTGATTCGCTGTCTCGCTTTCAGTGGGACAAGTTCAGGGAATTAGCCCCGGCAGCGGAAAAGGAAGGGATTCCTTGCCCGGAGTGGATCTGGGAGCTGGCATTGGAGTCGCCGCAGGATGGATCCAGCAGTCAGTGAGTAAGTCCACTTGGATGGCCTATATGAAGGTATGGAGAGAATGGGAAGGTTTACGGCAAGAAACTGGGGTAGACAAGGATGGGTTTGAAGCGAGATTGTTGGTCTTGTATTTTGTGTCCAGAAGTATGGAAAATGGGGTGGCGGTGTCTTCTATTGAAAAGAAGATGGCGGCTTTGTCATTCCTTTTCAAGCTAAAAAGGTGGGAGGATTGGACAAAAGAATTTTGGGTTAGGCAAGCCATAAAAGGGTACAAGAGAGGACAAAGAACAAAAGATGAAAGAAGGCCTGTCACTTTTAAAAACCTGGTGGCCATTTGTGAGCAGTTAAGGTTAGTATGTTCTTCAAGTTATGAATGTTTGCTGTTTACGGCAGCTTTCTCGTTGGCTTTTTTTGGGGCGTTCAGAATTGGGGAACTTGTGAGCCCAGCACGGGGGGATGCGGGTGGCATTCTGGTGCAGGACGTTAGGTTAAACGGGGATAAAGTGTGCTTGAGACTGCGGAGGTCAAAAACCGATCAGACAGGGAAAGGAGTGGATGTATGGTTGTACGCTCTGCCAGGATCCACGGTATGCCCGGTAAGGGCGGTCGAGGAACTGGCGCAGGTACGGCCAATGGGGGATGGGCCATTTTTGCGGCATGAAGACGGGTCTTACCTATCAAAATTCCAATTTGTAGCAGTGTTTAGGAAATGTTTGATGAAGTTGGGTTTGGATGGGAAGGCTTACGCTTCACACTCCTTCCGCATTGGGGCGGCTACTGAAGCTGCCAGATGTGGGTTGGATGAGGCAGCCGTGAGGAGGATCGGTAGATGGGAATCGAGAAGGTTCCGCACCTACGTACGACCTCAAATGATTGTGGAATAATTTATAAAAAAAAAAAAAAAAAGGGGAATTGAATAAAGTGTTTAAAAAAAAAAAAAATAAAAAAAAATAATGGATGAATGACGTTACCTTGGTGTGATTTTTATTACAGGGGGAGGTGCTCCGCGCCTCGTCTGGATTCTTGGGCACTCTTATGTGTGTTGGGGGGCCAGGAGAGGTGATGCGAGACCGGACGGGAGGCAGCTGGGAATATCGAGGAGAGAGGCATACATCAGGTGGCTGGGGAGACCGGGTATGATGTGGGGCAGAGTGGTCACGGAGGTGGAGCGTTATGCTTGGTTGGACAGACCCCCTGATGTGTTGGTGATCCATGCAGGAGGGAACGATCTAGGGGTACGCACGGTGAGAGATATACTAGCAAGTGTGAAGGCTGATTTGATATATATCCGCACGGTCTTTCCCAATACTCTGCTGGTATGGTCTGACATGGTGGCACGCACCACCTGGCGGATGGCAAGGTCTGTGGAACGGCTGAACAAGGCACGCATTCGCATTAACAAAGTTGTGGGGAGGTTTCTGGTAAAACAAGGGGGCATGGTGATAAGACACAGAGAGCTGGAAATTAACGTAGGCATGTACTTACGCAGGGATGGTGTCCACCTCACGGACGTGGGGACTGATCTGTGGACCATGGGTCTGCAAGAAGGAATCCAAAGGGCACTGAGTGTGTGGAGGGGCCCTTAAGGATAAGGTTTCATCCTTTCGGGCTGTGGCTGTGTTTTTTGCTGTTGGTCGGTGACGGTAGCGGTAAACAAATGTGGTAAAAAGGGGTGGGGGGTCATCGATAGTATGGCCCCTCCGGTGTATTCCCGAAATGGAATACCGGTACGGTTACACTGCGGGCAAGGGGTTGTCTCCGAGCGGTACAGCTGGAGGCCTATCAAGTTGAAAATGGTTCCCGCGTGTAAGTTTTTGATATGTGGAAAAAGGGTGGAGCTCCGTCATTGACCAACAGATTGCAGTTAATAACATGTTGTTTGCACTAAAGTTATATGTTATTTATATATTTAAGGTTATTGGAGTTATTTATTCAGTTTGTTTAATAAATAGGCTGTTATGGCCATTTTAAACTCCAATAGATTGGTGTGGTCTCGTTAATTTAAATAAGAAAAAGGGGTTGGTAAAATGGTATAGCAGTAAGAGAAAATAAGTGGGTACATCTGGAATACACTTGTCAAGTATTCAACCCTTTTGGGAGTGTTGGATGCTTGCATCCCCTGTTGCATGCTGATTCATCCCCCTTCATCAACAAGAATCAGCAGTAATGTAGGGGTCGAGAAAGGGCCATCACCAAGGCCGTAGATAAGGGGGTGCCACCAGTCCTCCAGTACAGGGCCCGGGCCAGCAGGGGGGCCCAGGCAGCAGGGTGAATTGGATGTGGGCAAGGAGGGTGATCGGTGTGGCGGGGGGGCAGTTACTAAAACTGATCTCTTGAATGGCTCTCTCTACAGCAGCTGAAAGCTGGTGTCTCCCCCTCTGTCCCTAACGTTGGCTTTCAGCTGCTGCAAATAGAGTCATACAGGGGATTTGTTCCAGTAATTGCCCCCCCCATACACACACACCGATCCCCCTCCCTGTGCACCATATGTTTCCCCCTGCTACCCAGGCCCCCCTGTGTGCACCCCCCATTACTCCTGCAGTGCTGAAGGCTTCCATCCTCTCTATCCCGTCAGCAGCTGCATGCACAAAAAAGGGTCCTTCAAGATTGAGAGTGGGGTAAGGGTTCTGTAAATATGTCACATTTACCAGCCCCTTCCTTTCCTCAATAAACACAATGAGTGATTAGTATTGATCCTTCACTGTGTTTATTCATAACTGAAGCATTGGCTGTATGGGGTTCTGTGTCAAGTTGTCTGTATGGGGCCCTGTATCAAGTTGTCTGTATGGGGCCCTGTATAAAGTTGTCTGTATGGGGCCCTGTATCAAGTTGTCTGTATGGGGCCCTGTATAAAGTTGTCTGTATGGGGCCCTGTATAAAGTTGTCTGTATGGGGCCCTGTATCAAGTTGTCTGTATGGGGCCCTGTATCAAGTTGTCTGTATGGGGCCCTGTATCAAGTTGTCTGTATGGGGCCCTGTATCAAGTTGTCTGTATGGGGCCCTGTATCAAGTTGTCTGTATGGGGCCCTGTATCAAGTTGTCTGTATGGGGCCCTGTATCAAGTTGTCTGTATGGGGCCCTGTATCAAGTTGTCTGTATGGGGCCCTGTATCAAGTTGTCTGTATGGGGCCCTGTATCAAGTTGTCTGTATGGGGCCCTGTATCAAGTTGTCTGTATGGGGCCCTGTATCAAGTTGTCTGTATGGGGCCCTGTGTCAGGTTGTCTGTATGGGGCCCTGTATCAAGTTGTCTGTATGGGGCCCTGTATCAAGGTGTCTGTATGGGGCCCTGTATCAAGTTGTCTGTATGGGGCCCTGTGTCAGGTTGTCTGTATGGGGCCCTGTATCAAGTTGTCTGTATGGGGCCCTGTATCAAGTTGTCTGTATGGGGCCCTGTATCAAGTTGTCTGTATGGGGCCCTGTGTCAGGTTGTCTGTATGGGGCCCTGCATCAAGTTGTCTGTATGGGGCCCTTTATCAAGTTGTCTGTATGGGGCCCTGTGTCAGGTTGTCTTCATGAGGGCCCCCGTGGTTTTAGGTATCCAGGTATCCAACACTCCCAAAACTTCAAATGTTGAAGGTTGACTGAAGGAGGCTGCAGCACTGGAACAAAGGGTAGGTAGGAGTTGGGGCCTCTAGAGAGGTAAGTACTGCTGGTCTTTTGCAGAGAATGGGACTTTTTATTTGTTTAGAGACCTGACAGTGTCTCTGTAAACATTCAGCAAGTACTGTAATGGATTTTTTTTTTTTATCTTTCAATTAAGAAGAGATGGAAGAAGTTATAAAGACCTTCACTGATCCAACTAAACTCTGACCCAATTTTGACCATATTCTGACAAAGCCGTGCACAATTTTTACAATTCCCACATCTTCAGGGGTTCAAAAGTCCAACAAAATGGTAACAACTATGACATACGTAGGCCTGCACATTTACCCACAATTTCATCACTGCAAAGGGCAATGTTTAGCACATAAATGGGTCCCTCTCTGTTTATCAAAATAAATGAGTTTGTAGTGGCTGAGACCTCTGACGACCCTGCCAGATCTGACACAAGCGTTTTTATGATCCGTATTACACAAGCTGTTTTTATTACATCATGTTTCTCCGCTTAACTCTTATAGGACCACCCAGGGGAAGAAGGGTTCTTGTTTGATAATTAGGAATGACTCAGTCTATTTCTTCCTGACTAGGGATGAGCCGAACACCCCCCGGTTCGGTTCGCACCAGAACCCGCGAACGGACCGCAAGTTCGCACGAACGTTAGAACCCCATTGACGTCTATGGGACTCGAACGTTCGAAATCAAAAGTGCTCATTTTAAAGGCTAATTTGCATGGTATTGTCCTAAAAAGGGTTTGGGGACCCGGGTCCTACCCCAGGGGACATGTATCAATGCAAAAAAAACTTTTAAAAACGGCCGTTTTTTCGGGAGCAGTGATTTTAATGATGCTTAAAGTAAAAAAAAAAAAGTGAAATATTCCTTTAAATATCGTACCTGGGGGGTGTCTATAGTATGCCTGTAAAGTGACGCGTGTTTCCCATGTTTAGAACAGTCCCTGCACCAAATGTCATTTTTAAAGGAAAAAATCTCATTTAAAACTGCTTGCGGGTTTAATGTCATGTCGGGTCATGGCAATATGGATGAAAATCAGTGAGACAAACGGCATGGGTACCCCCCAGTCCATTACCAGGCCCTTTGGGTCTTGTATGGATATTAAGGGGAACCCCGCACCCAAATTAAAATAAGGAAAGGTCCCTATATACTCTGAACAGCAGTATACAGGCGGTGCAAACAAGACAGGGACTGTAGGTTTGTTGTTAAGTAGAATCTGTTTGTAATTTTGAACATTTTTAATGTGTTTAGCTCCAGCCAAAAAATCTTTTCTAAGCTTTTTGGAAAACATAGGGAAGGGTTATCACCCCTGTGACATTTGTTTTGCGTCTTTCCTCCTCTTCAGAAGATTTCACCTCACTTTTTTGTCCCAATGAAAAATGTTTTTTGAAAATTTGGGTTTTTTTGTGGAACAAGGATTGGAAAGCATCAGTGGAAAGGAAAAATTGTTTTCCCATATTAACTCTTACAGGAGAGAATTTCCCTTCCTTAGGGGTAGATTTCATCTCACTTCCTGTTGTCTCCTTCCGTTTGCAAGTAGGAGTCGTTTGTAAGTTAGATGTTTGAAAGTAGGGTCCTGCCCTATATACTCAGCAGAAATTTGGGCCTTAGGTGTTGCTGTGGCCAAAACACTGTAAGCCCTCACAGGGCCCTGCTGTGAAATATTAGATCAAGAATTGTAATTACATGCCCCTGTTGAACAGGAGCTGAAAAATTAGGCCTTAGGCACTGGTGCTGGTGCCACAACACTGCAACCCCTCACAGACACTCTAGTTGAAACGCAGGAACAAGCCCAGCTGCAAAGTATTGCATCAAAAATTGTAATTACACGCCCCTGTTAGACAGGGGCTGAAAAATTGGGTCTTAGGCACTGGTGCTGGTGCCACAACACTGCAACCCCTCACAGACACTCTAGTTGAAACGCAGGAACAAGCCCTGCTGCAAAGTATTGCATCAAAAATTGTAATTACACGCCCCTGTTAGACAGGGGCTGAAAAATTGGGTCTTAGGCACTGGTGCTGGTGCCACAACACTGCAACCCCTCACAGACACTCTAGTTGGAATGCAGGAACAAGCCCTGCTGCAAAGTATTGCATCAAAAATTGTAATTACACGCCCCTGTTAGACAGGGGCAGAAAAATTGGGTCTTAGGCACTGGTGCTGGTGCCACAACACTGCAACCCCTCACAGACACTCTAGTTGGAATGCAGGAACGAGCCCTGCTGCAAAGTATTACATCAAAAATTGTAATTACACGCCCCTGTTAAACAGGGGCTGAAAAATTGTGCCTTAGGCACTGGTGGTGGCGCCCAGAACCAAAAATGTTCTTACAAGCTATCAGCGTGATGATTGAGGAGGAAGAGGATAATTACTCAGGGATAGTCACTCAGCATCAGCATAGGCAGTCTTTGAAGGGATCTGAGATTTCAAAAAAAATTATTCGGTTACATCTGCATCAGGTGCTTGGTAGCTGGTGGTGATCCAAGACTGATTCATTTTTATGAAGGTCAGCCGATCGACCGAGTCGGTGGACAGACGCACCCTGTGATCGGTTACCACGCCTCCAGCAGCACTGAATGTGCGTTCCGAAAGAACGCTGGATGCAGGACAGGCCAGTAGCTCAATTGCATACTGTGCAAGCTCTGGCCAGTGATCCATCCTCAAGACCCAGTAACCCAGAGGATTTTCGGTGGGAAAGGTGTCCAAGTCTGATCTTGCCCCTAGGTATTCCTGCACCATGTAAAACAGACGCTGGCGATGGTTGCTGGAACCGATCATACCTTGGGGCTGCGGACCAAAAAATTGTCTGAACGCATCGGTCAGACGGCCACCTTCTCCACCGCTCCTTCTTTGACTGACCGAAGCCTCAGCAACACGTTGTCCAGAAACAGGAGTTTGTAACCTCCCAGTCTCTGGGAACGCGTTGCACAGACCTTTCTGCAAGGCCTCCCGAAGATGTTTCATCCTCTGCTCCCTCTGCGATGGCAAGATAAGGTCCGCAACCTTACCCTTGTAACGTGGATCAAGGAGGGTTGCCAGCCAGTATTGGTCCTTCTCCTTGATACCACGAATACGAGGATCCTTACGCAGGCTTTGCAGGATCAGGGAGGCCATGCAGCGTAGGTTTGCTGAGGCATTCGGTCCGGAGTCCTCTGGGTCACTAAGGACAACAACGTCCGCAGCCACCTCCTCCCAGCCACGTACAAGTCCATGTGTTCCTTGGGACTGATCCCTTAAAGACTGCTGATGCTGAGTGCCAGGCTCCACCTCCATACTGACACAATCTTCCTCCTCCTCCTCCTCCTCCTCCTCGTCCTCTTCCTGTGTGATCGGCGGGCACGCAGGAACACTGTCTGGATAAAGGGGGCCTTGAGAGCTAAGGAAGTCCTCCTCTTCCTGCCTCTGTTCTGCCTCAAGTGCCCTGTCCATTATCCCACGCAGCGTGTGCTCCAACAGGTGGACAAGGGGGACAGTGTCACTGATGCATGCACTGTCAGTGCTCACCATCCTCGTGGCCTCCTCGAATGGTGACAGGACAGTGCATGCATCCCTGATCATGGCCCACTGGCGTGGGGAAAAAAAACCAAGGTCCCCTGACCCTGTCCTGGTGCCATAGTCGCACAGGTACTCATTGATGGCCCTCTGCTGCGTGTGCAGCCGCTGCAGCATGGCCAACGTCGAGTTCCACCTGGTGGGCATGTCACAGATTAGGCGGTTCTTGGGCAGGTTAAACTCCTTTTGGAGGTCCGTCAGCCGAGCACTGGCATTATATGACCGGCGGAAATGCACACAGACTTTCCTGGCCTGCCTCAGGACATCCTGTAAGCCCGGGTACCTGCCCAAGAACCGCTGCACCACCAAGTTAAGGACGTGAGCCAAACAGGGCACATGGGTCAGTTGTCCCTGTCGGAGGGCAGAGAGGAGGTTGGTGCCATTGTCGCAAACCACCATTCCTGCCTTAAGTTGGCGTGGCGTCAACCACCTCTGAACCTGCCCCTGCAGAGCTGACAGAACCTCTGCCCCAGTGTGGCTCCTGTCCCCCAAGCACACCAGCTCAAGCACCGCATGGCATCTTTTGGCCTGCGTACTTGCGTAGCCCCTTGAACGCCTACGGAGCACCGCTGGTTCCGAGGAAGAGGCCATGGAGGAAGAAGAAGAGGAGGGGGTGGAGGAGAGAGGTGTGTCACAATCAGCATTTTGGAGGCGTGGTGGCGGAACAACCTCCAACACTACTGCACCTTGTCCTGCATCCTTCCCAGCTGCCAGCAGAGTCACCCAATGCGCCGTGAAACTTAAGTAACGTCCCTGTCCATGCCTGCTGGACCATGAGTCAGCGGTAATATGCACCTTACCGCTGACCGCCCTGTCCAGCGAGGCATGGACATTGCCTTCCACATGCCGGTAGAGAGCCGGAATCGCCTTCCGTGAGAAAAAGTGGCGTTTGGGTACCTGCCACTGAGGAACCGCACATTCCACAAACTCACGGAAGGGGGCAGAGTCTACCAACTGAAAAGGCAGCAGTTGAAGTGCTAGCAATTTTGCCAAGCTAGCATTCAACCGCTGGGCATGTGGATGGCTGGGAGCAAACTTCTTTCGGCGGTGCAGCAGCTGGGGCAGGGAAATTTGCCTGGTACAATCTGACGTCGGTGTACCAAAAGCAGATTGCCCATAAGTACTTGGCTGTGACACACCTAATTCTACACCTTCATTCCTCTCACTGCAGGTCGCAGAGAGGACTGAAGGTCTAGTGGGGTTGGAAATCTCAGCTGATGAGGAGCAAGGAGAGATCGTCTTTGTTCTTTGGTGTGGGTCTTTTAGATACGCTTGCCAACGAACTGCATGGCAGGTCAACATATGTCTGGTCAAGCATGTGGTACCCAAGCGGGAGATGTTTTGGCCACGCGAGATACGCTTGAGACATATATTGCAAATAGCAGCGGTGCGATCTGATGCACTCGTCTCAAAAAAGGCCCACACCAAAGAACTTTTTGAATAACGCGCAGAGACTGCAGCGCCCTGCACATGTGGAGCTTTGGGGTGTGATGCAGTCAATGTGCTGCCCTTAGGCTGGCCCCTGGAGGGCATCCTGCCTAGTTGGTGATGTGCCACCTCCTCCTCCTCCTCCTCCTCCTCCTCCTCCTCCTCCTCTCTCCTATCAGGCACCCACGTTGAGTCAGTGACCTCATCATCCCCTCCCTCCTCATCACTGGAGCAAACCTGGCAGTATGCTGCAGCAGGGGGAGCATGACTGCCAGATTGCTGTCCTTCTTGGGCACCCCCTCTGTCCGTGCTCATGTTACTGCCTTCATTGAGCTCAGTATCATCATCAGAGCCTTCCAAACGCTGGGCATCCTCCTGGAGCATGTACCCAACACTGTGGTCAAACAGTTCGAGGGAATCCTCAGGAGGACATGGTGGGGCTAGGGAAGGAGTCACTGATGACATTGAGCTGAGGGAAGAGGCCGCTGCTTTGCCAGACAAAGCACCCTGGGCATGGGTGAGAGAGGATGAGGAGGATGAGGACGGCTTGGTCATCCACTCGACCAAGTCTTCCGCATGTTGCGGCTCAACACGGCCAGCTGCCGAAAAAAAGGCCAAGCGTGTCCCATGGCCACGTGCTGATGAGGATGCACCGTCTCCACGACCAGCACTAGACACAGAGCCTGCTTGCCCTCTCTTATTGGCTTGTGACTGTCTGCCTCTCCTTCTTGGCCTTCCAGACATACTAATGGCCTGTAGCTGCACTAAGCTGGGATAGAACACCTGTAATTTTCTTCAGGTAGCTTTATATACTGTAACCAGACAAGCCTGCCTGTCAGTAGGAAGATAACAGGAACGGATCTAGCTGAACACTGTGAGCAGGACGTACTGCACTAAATGTATATAGCAGGAACGGATCTAGCTGAACACTGTGAGCAGCACGCACTGCACTGAATGTAAATAGCAGGAACGGATCTAGCTGAACACTGTGAGCAGGACGCACTGTACTGAATGTAAATAGCAGGAACGGATCTAGCTGAACACTGTGAGCAGGACACACTGCACTGAATGTAAATAACAGGAACGGATCTAGCTGAACACTGTGAGCAGGACACACTGTACTAAATGTAAATAGTCTAGCTGCCTGACCGTGGTACTAATAGGATCAAAAAGAACACCTGTAATTTTCTTTAGGTAGCTTTATATACTGTAACCAGACAAGCCTGCCTGTCAGTAGAAAGATAACAGGAACGGATCTAGCTGAACACTGTGAGCAGGACGCACTGCACTGAATGTAAATAGCAGGAACGGATCTAGCTGAACACTGTGAGCAGCACGCACTGCACTGAATGTAAATAGCAGGAACGGATCTAGCTGAACACTGTGAGCAGGACGCACTGCACTGAATGTAAATAGCAGGAACGGATCTAGCTGAACACTGTGAGCAGGACGCACTGCACTGAATGTAAATAACAGGAACGGATCTAGCTGAACACTGTGAGCAGGACACACTGTACTAAATGTAAATAGTCTAGCTGCCTGACCGTGGTACTAATAGGATCAAAAAGAACACCTGTAATTTTCTTCAGGTAGCTTTATATACTGTAACCAGACAAGCCTGCCTGTCAGTAGGAAGATAACAGGAACGGATCTAGCTGAACACTGTGAGCAGGACGCACTGCACTGAATGTAAATAGCAGGAACGGATCTAGCTGAACACTGTGAGCAGCACGCACTGCACTGAATGTAAATAGCAGGAACGGATCTAGCTGAACACTGTGAGCAGGACGCACTGCACTGAATGTAAATAGCAGGAACGGATCTAGCTGAACACTGTGAGCAGGACGCACTGCACTGAATGTAAATAGCAGGAACGGATCTAGCTGAACACTGTGAGCAGCACGCACTGCACTGAATGTAAATAGCAGGAACGGATCTAGCTGAACACTGTGAGCAGCACGCACTGCACTGAATGTAAATAGCAGGAACGGATCTAGCTGAACACTGTGAGCAGGAAGCACTGTACTGAATGTAAATAGCAGGAACGGATCTAGCTGAACACTGTGAGCAGGACACACTGCACTGAATGTAAATAGTCTAGATAGAAGATAACAGGAACGGATCTAGCTAAACTGAATACAGTGTATATATATATATGCAACACCTGGGATGCATATATATACACAATACACTGTAAGTGCAGCTAACTGACTGACTGTTCTGCCTAATCTATCTAACTCAAATCAAACACTGTCTCTCTGTCTATCTCTTTCAACGCCGGAACACACACTACACAGGGCCGCCGTGCAGGCGGCCTTATATAGTGTGGGGCGTGTACTAAATCCCCTGAGCCATAATTGGCCAAAGCCTCCTTGGCTTTGGCCAATTACGGCTCTCTGTTCAGGCGGCGCTGTGATTGGCCAAGCATGCGGGTCATAGTGCATGCTTGGCCAATCATCAGCCAGCAATGCACTGCGATGCCGCAGTGAATTATGGGCCGTGACGCGCCACACGAATTTGGCGCGAACGGCCCATATCGTTCGCAATTCGACGGACGGTCGAACAGCCGATGTTCGAGTCGAACATGGGTTCGACTCGAACACGAAGCTCATCCCTATTCCTGACCCGTGTACCGTGCAGGGGGCCCCAGGTATAACATCCAGGATTGGCCCTGGGTATGACATCCAGGATGTTCCCTGTCAAATGGGAGGCCCAACTGACTCATCTCTGCTTGAAGAGTAACTACAGTTTTTCTTTATCAGGGTGACAAGTTGCATAGTTCAAGATTAATGAGTTCCAGAGGAGGAATGAGGAGGAGGGAGCGAAGGGAGTCAATGTATTAATGCAGAGCCTGAACTTAAAGTGTATGCAAACCCTAAAAATTAACTTCTCGTATTTGCTGATTTTTGGTCTGTTAAATATAACTCATAGCGTTTTGTTATATCTGTTGGATATGGTGAAAAAAAAGCCTGCTGGTCTTAATAAAAATCCAGTAAACCAACTGCCCTGTACACACGGTTGGACTTTGTTCGGACATTCCGACAACAAAATCCTAGGATTTTTTCCGACAGATGTTGGCTCAAACTTGTCTTGCATACACACGGTCACACAAAGTTGTCGGAAAATCCGATCATTCTGAACGCGGTGACGTAAAACACGTACGTCGGGACTATAAACAGTGCAGTGGCCAATAGCTTTCATCTCTTTATTTATTCTGAGCATGCGTGGCACTTTGTCCATCGGATTTGTGTACACACGATCGGAATTTCCCACAACGGAGTTTGTTGTCGGAAAATTTTATAGCCTGCTTTCAAACTTTGTGTGTCGGAAAATCCGATGGAAAATGTGTGATGGAGCCTACACACGGTCGGAATTTCCGACAACATGGTCCTATCACACATGTTCCGTCGGAAAATCCGACCGTGTGTACGGGGCAAACAACTTCCTGTACACTTTGCCTCTGCTGCACTGCTATTCTGTGGGACTAAAGAAAAAAGGGGATGTGCACTGTAGTTCAGACTCCTCCACATACTGTACAGTCTCACTTAAGCCTGGGTTCACGTTGCTGCGGTGCAGACACCACATGTAATGCACACAGGAATCTCAGCACATTCCTGTGCAAATTACATGCATTGTCTCTGGGGTGAGAGCCATGGATTTGTATGGCTCAAATCACACCGCATTTGCACCAAACTGGTGCAGGACCCTTTTTTTTGTCCACACCAGAATCGGATTAAATGGGTGGTTATACCCATGTGATCCACAAATTATGCTGTGTTTTGCAAACCAATTGCAAGTTGTCATTAACTTAACATACACTCCACAGTCAGTTCGCACAGACGGGTTGCGATTTCGATGCAGTGCCGAATCCGCAACAAATTTGCTGTGAATTTGCACCGCATCTAGTGTTAACCTAGGCTAAGAGTGAACAACAGCCCAGAAGCCAAATGTGAACAATGGCCGAATCTAAATGGAGGAGGTTAGGACCCCTATTAGATAGAGGAATCTGCTAAGATGACTGAGGGGGGAGCACAGAGGGTCAACCCGATTGTCCAGGGTATGATGGAGAAGGTCACCAACAAAGGATAATGACTTCACACAGAAAAAAAACAAACCAAAGTCAGCAGGAAGCTGAACAACCAGAACCCACCAATAACAGATGGATAATAAATTCCCAAAGAGGGAAGAGTGACGAATAACCTAATGTGGCCAAGAAGACAATGGAGAGTACCCCCAGAAAAAGAAGATCTCAAAGGGAAACCTAGTAAGAACACGCAGGCAGAACCTGGCAGGGGGGGGGGGGGGGGCTGGGGCTTACCGTTCGCAACCTTGAGGGTCTGTCTTGGTAATAATACTTCATGACCAAAAGGAAGTTTCCTTGTCGGACACACAACCTCAATAAGTGGGGTACACCAGAAAATGTGGATTATTAGTCAACCCACATGGGATTGAATAGATCCCTGCACCCACTAGAGAACCCAAGGATTAGATCCCACAAAGTCAATGAGACACAGAAAGGAGGTGCAGGGGAGACACTACCATAATGGTGAGCAAGAACAAAAGTTGGGCCTCAGCCCCAGACTGGTAGGATGGAGCTAAAAACATTTTCTCTGACACCCCTAGATGACACTGACCTACAGAAGAATACCACATAGTTTGCCTAACCTTGCTAAACCATGGATCCGAAATACTCTTAATATCCCCTGGTCCACCGAAGTATTAACAGATGTAAAGCGAGGGGCAGGAATTTTAGCTGATGTGCTAAGCATTTACCTACAATAGGTCAATATAGGGGAATGAATCTAAAAGGACTTTCCCCAGAAGACTGCTGAGCAGCCAATAAGGGAAAGCCATTCCCCTTGTAAAGGGGTCTCATGACGTCCTGCATCTGCATCAGGAAACCAGAGTGCTTTGTCTGCTGTGAATTGAAGGAGGCACAGAGCCCTACAGTGATGAACTCTGCTTTCTGCACAGGATCTGAGGAGCACCCAAGTGTACAAAACTCCCCTGTCAGTGCAGCTGCTACCAGTTGAGGAGAGTCAGTCTCCAAGGCAACATCCTTTAGAAAGCTAACACTCTCAACATCTTCCAGTGCAGGGGTCAGTCTACACTCCCGATTACAATGGTGACTCCCACTTCTTCCCATAGGTGAGAGCACTGCAACACCAAGATAAGTATGTTCATAAGATCCTGAAGTAGGAATCTTGGTGAAGGGTGAGGGTCCCTAGCTGTGGAGGGAACTATTTATTTAAAGGGATCAGGTGGAAGTACATGGGCTGGGGGCACTTGTCTGCTTGTGGAATTGTCTGGGAACAAGAGAAAGAGACTATCCCAGTCACCTGAAAAGGCTGAAAGATTGAGGCAGGGACTACCTGATCTGTGGAGAAAGAACCACAGGCTCTCTCAGAACCAAAACCTGTAACTGCCAAGAGGGGGTTGAAGAGAACTTGGAAAGAATTTACAAAAAGGGAGGCCAAGTCCCCAGTTACTCACCAAGCCCAAGGCAACTGGTGCTGATGAGAGTCAAGTGGCCAAAGGTGACCAGGTCACTGTATGTGGGCAGTGGTAATGAACCAGCATTCCATGAGGTGCTTCCTGCTTGAAAGTATAAAGGAAGCAACAGAGGGGCTTTCTTTATGCTGAATGACAAGAAAAAGAGCATGTGTGACCCTCCACAAAGCAGATGTTGTCAGTACTCAGCATCTCAGTATTAATCCTAACCACAGTGAAACGATCGGTGGTGGTAAATTTGAACAACCATCCCATAGTGTGGCTGGAGAAGTAGTTTACAATGCAATTGAACCTGTTTGCAGAGACAAGGTCACACCTGGGGCTTTGTCATGGCTCTGGACCTGGAAAGAGTCCTGCTGATTTAACCCCTGCATTGTGGAAAGTCCCCCAACGCAGAGCCCTGTGCCTGAAGGTCATGTTTCTAACTAGCCCTGTATATCCAGTCCGCTACAGGTATGGCCCAAAGCTAGGCTGAGGAAACCCCAATATGGAGAGCTGCTATATAGAGACCAGCTCAAGCAGCAATGTAGCACGGAATCACAATTTAGGCTAATGGAAGAGGAATCCACAAGGAAAAAAAATGAAAAAGAAAAAAAAATCTAGCATAAAAATTGGTTAGACTTTTCTCAGCAGAGCTGGAGGAAAGACGTGTCTCCTCCTAGGATATCAGCAAAAAAATGAGGCATGCTGAGTAGACAAAATGTTATAATGGAGGCTGGCTTATTATTTTTCTGTTTGCCAGTGTACAATCTCCCTGTAAACAGCAGTACAACCCAAATGTATCTAACTTCCTGTGCCCCCAATGGATAAGAAAGAAACAGCGTTAACATCAGAATTTCAAATTAATTACAGACCCGCCAATACCATTCAACTTTTAGTAGTCTCTTGATCCCATAAGCTTTTTTGAAAATATGCTTCGTGCCATTCAAGAAAGGACATTGTGACTGGTGCTGTTATACCTGGATAAACTAAAGGGAGGCCAGGGAGTAGGGAAGTAGGATCAAGTTATGGAAGGATAGTTGCATTCCCATCTAGAATAACAAAAACGTAAAAAATAGGATACAAACATAAAAAAATAAATTCATTTGACCCAAGACCCTTATATTTTCCCTGTAACAACACAATGATCTCTATGACTACTTTTCAAATCCCATGTTCCTTCTGAAAAAATACTGTGACATCTTGGTTCTGACCCACAGACCTTGTTCCGGAGTTGAGTGTCATGGGTTGCATCACTGCCTGGCATAATGGAGAGTGGGGCCATTGATCACATAAGGATCTCCTGGGATTGTTCAGTGTTTTTGAAATCTAAAGTGTGATTGGTTCCAACTGGATCAAACCAAAACTAAACTGATGTGACTGCTCCCTGTCTACTGTGACGAGACCCGGAATGCAAAGGTGTCGTGATGTTTTTAGCTCCTCTTGTGGGAAAAATGGCATATACAGTGCGGGGATGGTGCTGGCACCAGTCCACCCATTCATAGGCCGCAAAAGAGGTGGGTGTAATAAGGGCTAGTGGATGTACACATGTGAAACTGGAAAGTCTGACCTAAATCCAAACACGAGCCGCTGAGAAAAAAGAGTAATCTAGTAAAAAAAAAAAAAAAAAGAAGGGAAGGTTATGTGGCGGTAATTTACTGGATGAACGAAAATAACTTGCCATTCATTTTTAACGACGCTCTGCATATGGGAAGCTTAGTTCTCCCTCTGCACAGAAAATCCAGATGTGAAATGTGAAAAGTGCTTGCTATTTTTGTTAGAGACGCTTCCAGGTCTGTGACCCTTTTATTTAGCTGAACTATGTTTTGGGTATAGTTTGTCGCTGCCTGAACCCCGGGAGAGGCGTGTAAAGTTTTGGGGTCAGACAGTCAGCGAGATGTTTGTGTTGTCCTGGCAAGTTACAAGAGAAGAGACATTCGGTCACCACCCAAGGGTGTTTCATTCGGAACTGTAAGCAGATATGAAAGTCTCACATTTAATCCAGATGTATGCATTAAAATCCCAAATGTATTTTAAAATATTACCTCAATTTGTCTTTATACTAGACTCCTGTATTCATTTGCATAGTAGACTGGGAATGGTAAGGACAGCACTAAATGTCAATCAGGCACTAGTGCAGGGGGGTCTTCAAACTATGGCCCTTCAGTTGTTCAGGAACTACAATTCCCATCATGCCTAGTTATGTCTGTGAATGTCAGAGTTTTACAATGCCTCATGGGATGTGTAGTTCTGCAACAGCTGGAGAGCAAAGTAGTTTGAAGATTCCCGCACTAGTGCTTTGCACCATAATAAGATAGCAGAGTGAGCTTGCTGATAGAAGGTGAGAGCACAGGGTTGACCTCATGAGATTTTGCTACCCATTTATAGGATGGGACAGTCTATTAATCAAGCTGTATTGTGTTACATGTACTGCAAAAAATGAGGTCAGGGACCTGGCTAGGCTGTAACTGATTCCCAAGAGTGACTAAATTAAATTACAGATTCTTTGAAATGTATTTCAATTAAGTGTATTTCTAGTTCTGATTTAAAGGAAAACGCCACATTTAAAAAGTATTTTCATAATTCTCGCCTCTACCACTCAAAATCACTACTTTTTATAAAAATAAAAAATAAAAAACTGAATCACAGGCCAAATGCCACTGCTATACTGAGAATGTTGGTATCTCAGATTAAAACCAAAAATGCACTGCAATTTGTGTGTACTTGAGAAGAGAAAGAAAGAGGAGAACCACAGTCACTTAGGCTAGGTTCACACATATGCGGCTCTGCGAGCCACGTTTTGTGCGGGCATGGCAGTCACTTCATTTGATTGGGCTGCGATGCCTCCGGAAATGCAGGGAAAAGGTCCCAGCAACATTTTAGAAATCGCAGCCAGCACAGGAACCACAAGTGCAGTGCGGTTTTCAGTGCGGGTGCGATTTCCAGTGCGTGGGATTTATGGCACCCACACACATCCAGCGCGTTTTTCTGTGCAGGTGGTTGCCGCTTCGAGAACAGGTCCTGACCCACAGCGGAAACCACCCGTGCAGATGTGAACCTAGATTACAGGTACAGTATATTGCTGCTTTACCCTAAAGGCCAATTCACACCATGTCCGCACAGGAATCGCATAGGAACGCAACATTCACCCACATTCAAAACGAGGTCCATTTGCAATCTGCAGTATGGGTCAATAATAAGTTAAGGACACCCCAAATGCAATGCTTTTGCCCGCACTGGATTGCACGGTTGGTATGGAAGTACCATGCGATCCAGGTGCAATGCGTTTCTAAAAGTAGTGCATGCACTACTTTTGGTGTGGTGCAATTTCAGCCCATTCAAAATGAATCGCTGAAATCGCAGCACACAGACCTGCATGTGGATCGTACGGGAGTGCACAGTGAATTCCTTTGTAAATTCTGGAGTTAAAAAAGGCCCTAATAATTGCAACCATCATTTTCTCTTAATTTTCGAAACATGTCTGAATTTTGTAAAAATATCTCTACTATCTGAAATTCTGCCACTTGTGATAACTTGAAATCTGGAACTTTTTAGATGCACATATTAGCAAGTTGTGTCAGCCATTTCTCTAGGTCATTTAAACTTTCCCGAAGTTGAATACACAGATTAATTATACAGTGCCTTGAAAAAGTATTCATAACGCTCCTAAAGTGCCCCTGCCCTTTAACGCCGACGCCCACCCGCCCCAGTGTGAAAGTGCCCTTAGACCCTTTTCACACTGAGGCACTTTTCAATTGCTATCAAGCTAAAAAAAGCGCCTGAGAAGCTCACGAAAACCATTACAAATAATGAATGCTTTCACACTGGGGCAGTGCGCTGGCAGGGTAGTGAAAAAACACCCCTCTCCATTGAAATTAATGGAAGGCTCTTCAAAAGCGCCTGAAAAGCTCTTCAAAAGCACTTTGTGTTTTACTGGTAGTTTAGAAGCACCTCAGTGTGAAAGGGGCCTTACTCTGATACCCCCAACTAAAATCAGGTGGAACTAATTGCCTTCAGTAAATCTGCAGAAGATCTAACAGTGTGTATGTCAAAGGCCAGACCTAAATCCAATTGGGAATCTGTGGCAGGACTTAAAAATTGCTGTTCACAGACACTCTCCATCCAATCTGACAGAGCTTGAGCTAATTCGCAAAGAAAAATGGGCAAAAATTTCACTCTCTAGATGTGCAAAGCACATCAAATCAAACAAAGCACATCAAAGAAATTCTATTGTGCCAATTATTTCCAAGATTTACATAGCTCCGTCACTCAAGCCTAAAGACTTTCTTTAACTGCATTTAGCTAAATCAACCCCCAGCCTGTGAAAACTAAATGACTCCTAGTGCTGCTTCACCCTCCCCCAAGATGAGCTCTGTTGCACAGGAGAAAAGGTTGGTTTTGTGCATAATTTTGGTAATTACACTGGTTGGTTTTAAAAATACATGTAGCACCCTGATGTTTAGGCAGGGTTGCTAGTAAATTTACCTGCCAAGTATAGTTGTCTTGGCCAATTGATAGGACATCAATTAAATCCACCCTAATTCTGGAATTGCTGCACTTCTCTCTTCCGTCACTAGATGGCCGGGTATCTGGTGGCATTAGATAAGACAAGGGCATAGCAAGAACAGATTATGAATAGATGAGGTGTCTCAGCCAATGGGCAGGGATTTTCTTGGGTCCTTTGGCCTGCTGGGAGAGCCTATTTATTTGGGTGAGGTCAGGTGATCGGGGGTTCTGTGCCACCTAGACGGCTGTCTGGGTGGACATGTGATGTACAGCCCTGGGCTGCTAGGCCAGGGCCTGAGGCCTATATATCTGGCCTCAGACTTCTGACTGCTAGGCTGTCTGAGGGCCTATCCAGAAGCTAGAGAGCAGTGTAGGGTTGGGATTGCAGCTTGCAGTCCAACCAAAAGTGACGGTTCTGCCGGCCGGAGAACCTATCATGGTCGGAGGTAGATGGGAAGCTGTTGTCACTAAGGGACCATCCATCTTGTTACCAGGGACCACCGTGAGTAGCTGAAGCAAGTACCAGAGCAGTGTTCTCATCCAACCGGGGACGGTGATGAGTTGGGAAACTTCAGCGGGTGTCAAGCCAGGGACCCAGCCAGCGGAGGTTACGCTTGCAGAGCAGTCTTGTGTGCCAAGCCAGGGACCGAGCAGGCCAGTGGGGTGACGCTTGAGGAGTATCTGTGAGTGCCAAACTAGGGACCCAGCAGGGAAGCGGGGGTGACGCTTGAGGAAGATACTCAGTAAGAAGATTGGAAGAGCTCTGGGGATCCAGTGGCAGTGGATCAGCAGGTCTAGGTGATAGACTGGGAACTCAGTTGAGTGAAGATCGAAAAGGGAGATTGTGGAGGAAGTGAGATAGTTCATTGCAACCTTTGTTAGAAACTGTTCAAGATTGTTGCCATAGACACAGGGGCGGACTGACCATTCGGCCACTCGGGCACTGCCGAGGGCCCCATGCCACTAAGGGGCCCCATCAGGGTTGCCAGCCTCAATAAAACCAGGGACAGTATGTAAAAATCTGTTTTTTCAAACTCCCAAGATTATAGCTGCCCCGCCTCTCCAGTACCTTTTCAGTGTGTGTGTGTGTGTATACTGTGTGGCCCCATAATCTATTGCCTGGGGGCCCCATAATCTCCTATTGCCTGGGGACCCCATAATCTCCTATTGCCCGGGGGCCCCATAATCTTCTCCTATTGCCCGGGGGCCCCATAATCTCCTATTGCCCGGGGGCCCCATGAGTTGTCAGTCTGCCCCTGCATAGACAGCGTGTCTACATATGAAGACGTGGTGTCCATCTGGGTGCCGTTCCCTGCATGGCTGTCTACCTATAGAAGTCTCGGAGTCTGCTAATTAACATTGCAACTACTAAAGGGTGTCTTGGCCCTAACCCTCTTTCCCACAGTTCTGTTTAAGAGCTATGTCTTCCGACGATCAGAGGGTGCCCATGGACATCCATTGGCCGGCCCCTGCTGATCGGCTTCTGCTGTGACTAATCACAGCAGAAGTGGCGCACATGCCCCCCCCAGGCGGAATTGCAGAAACACATATATGATCCTGTGCAGAATGGACGCCCTGTAACAGTAAATCTGCTATAGGGCGGTTTTAGGTGTTAATCAGGGCTGCAGGAGGTTTGTATTAAAATGTAGGTAAACTGAATTCATTTTACTAACTTGAGTACAGTAGTAATATATCCTTGATCACTAAATGATTTTACTCGTTGCCCGCCTCTGAGTGGGCGGTGCAGTCCTGCAAGAAATAATCCTTTTTGCGGTATATTTACAGAATGCTCCTCTTACTGTCAATCGCACATTAAAGCCAAAATAAAAAACGCAGGTGATCCTCTTCACTCATTCCCCCGGTCCTTCAGGGGCCACTCACATTACTTTGTTTTGTGTTTTTCGATCGGTCTACGTTCAAACTCAATCATTTCACATTTCTGTTCCCAAAACACAGCACAGAAGAAAGCCCTGTGTCTCTGCTGCTCTGGGAAGCTCTGGAATCCTCAGGGAAGCCAGAAAACATTCCAAGTAAATGCTGCAGAAACGTGTCATTAATCACTCAGCAGGTGTCCTATGGAGCAGTGTCACTGGCTCTACAAGGCCTGTGTATATACACGAACTATCCATAACTGAGCTAATCCGCAGAGAAAGGATCCAATTCATAACTGGAATTGATGAATAAATCAGAACCATAAAAGCGTTGAACTTTTTTTTTTTTTCTACTTTTGGCCAGAAATGGAATGGCTCTGAAATATTGATGTTCGGCTTTATACATTTATAATCATAAATATTCTGATTGATTATGTGGATATTATAATAAAACAGTCATTATTATTGTTTAGTGAAAGCAGGCTCAGATATGGGAAGAGGTCCCATAGGTAAAGGAGGGAGAACTGCTAGAGGCAATTCTAAAGCTTCCTATAGAGGACCTTTAGTCATTTTTTTCAACTTTCCATCTATTACCGTATATACTCGAGTATAAGCCGAGTTTTTCAGCACATTTTTTGTGCTGAAAGTGCCCCCCTCGACTTATACTCGAGTCAAGCACTTTTCTGCAGCACAGAATTACATTTTCCAAACTGACTTTGGGGCCCCCGTATCTCGGGGCCACTTGATGTTGTAGTGCTAGTTCCACTGTGTTTGCTCACCAAATTTGGAGTTCCTAGCATCAAGTGGCCCCGAGATACGGGGCCCCAAATTCAGTTCGGAAAATGTCATTCTGTGCTGCAGAAAAGAGCTTGACTCAAATAAAAATGTAGTGTGCAAACACATGGGAACTAGCACTACAACATATCCAAAGCTGGGGTTCCTAGCACTAAGTGGCCCCGAGATACGGGGCCCCAAATTCGGTTCGGAAAACGTCATTCTCTGCTGCAGAAAAGTGCTTGACATTTTTCGAACCGACTTTGGGGCCCCATATCTCGGGGCCACTTGGTGCTAGGAACCCCAGCTGGTATATGTTGTAGTGCTAGTTCCACTAGGTTTGCACACCAAATTTGGGGTTCCTAGCACCAAGTGGCCTCAAGATACGGGGCCCCAAAGTCGGTCAACTGTGTCCATCTGCAGCAATGTCATTTCGGGTCCCTTTGGGTCCAGAGACCCCAAATTTTGGCTGCAGCTAGGGGGCATCTAGGAACCATTAACTACCGAGTTTGAAGTTCAGGAGACCTATGGCTGCAAATGAGCACAGTGAGGCATGCAAATGGGCACAGTGAGGCTGCAAATGGGCATTGTTGACCCTCTTTTTTCCACTTACAGTAGCTGCGCATTTCTCACCCTAGGCTTATACTCGAGTCAATAAGTTTTCCCAGTTTTTTGTGGCAAAATTAGGTGCCTCAGCTTATATTCTGGTGACAATCTGCGAGATGTGGCAAGTGACAATCCGCAAGGTGTGGCAAGTGACAATCCGCAAGGTGTGGTAGGTAACGTGGCAAGTGACAATCTGCATCTGGTGGCAGGCAAGTGACAATTCGCAACGTATGGCAGGCGACGGTGGAAAGTGACACACTCGGGGCTCCCACTGATTCTGCATTATGGTGAGTTGAACCATTTCATTTTATATAACAATGTAATAATAGAAATAATGCGCTTCAATCATCCTGACACCATAACAACCATGGTGCCATGATGATTGAAGCGCCAACATCAGCCGTTTCCCCAATAAATTGCCCACAAAAAAACTTATTTCTGACAGTGCCCCTCTCGATACAAGACTCTGGATCCGCCCCTGGCTGGAGGAGTGCCTCTGTGTGCCTGTGTAAATCCAGGAAGTGAACAGGCAGCAGCCTCAGCTGCCCACAGTTAAAATGGCTGCAGCCAGACTCAGTGGAGGGAGATTTATGCAGCATATTTGGCAAGTACAGAATCACAGTATATATAAAATAATATGCAAAGTGGTTGGAGGGAAGCTTCAGAATGGCAAAGATGTTTATATTACAAATTATGTGAGCAGACTGCGGTTCCTCTTTAAAGGAAAATTGTTGGAAACCAATGATTTCAAGCCCCACCCGGGATTAAAAAAAAAAATACAGTTTCCACCACCCGCACCTATTAAAAAGAAACATTTTTTTTTCAAAGACTTATGCCTCGTACACACGAGCAGATTTTCCGTCGGAAAAAACTTGGATGGTTTTTCCGACGAAATTCTACCTTGCATACACAACGGTCACACAAAAGTTCTCTGAAATTTCAACCACCAAGAACACGGTGACGTACAACACTACGACGAGCCGAGAAAATTAAGTTCACTGCTTCCGAGCATACGTCGAATTGTTTACGAGCATGCGTAGGAATTTGGCGCGTCGGGATTTGTACAGACGATCGGAATTTCCGATCTGAACTTTTTCCGACCGTAAAATAGAGAACCTGCTCTCAATCTTTTGCTGGTGGGAATTCCGCCAGCAAAAGTCCGATGGAGCATACACACGGTCGGGATTTCCGACCAAAAGCTCACATCTGACTTTTGCTGCGGGAAATTTTCGATCGTGTGTACGGGGACTAGCACACCTCGGTCACACAGAGTGGCAGGGCAGAAGGCCTGATTTCTCTATAGTGTAGTTCAGTAGCTTAGGTATTGTCCCAACCAGTGTTAATTTCGTTGACTAAAATATATATTTTTTTAAATTTATTTCAGTTACTTATATAACGCCGTCAGTTTACGCAGCGCTTTACATATACATTGTACATTCACATCAGTCCCTGCCCTCAAGGAGCTTGCAATCTAAAGTCCCTAACACACATTCAATATTAAAAGAAAATAAGCAATAAAGCAATAAAATATTACTATTTTAGTCTAATAAAACACGACTGAAACAATTCAGAAGACTAAAATACAACTAAAATGGCACTTTAGTCAAAAGACTATGACTAAAACTAAATTGAATTAATATCACAACGGCTAAATCTGTGTCTGTAGTGCATGTTTAAACCTTAATACCATAAATAATAAACATGTTATTAGATTTTTACTCCAGGAGTATATAATGTTTGGCAGTTCTAAAGAAATAATGCATTAAAATGTAACTAAATGCATTAGACGACTATATTGTACTGGAGAATTCAGTCGACTAAAATACAACTAAAACTAAAACAACTCAGATGACTAAAATACGACAAGACTAAAATGGCATTTTAGTCAAAAGACTAAAATACGACTAAAACTAAAATGGCATTTTAGTCAAAAGACTATAATTAAATTAAATCAAAATTTGATGTCAAAATTAACACTGGTCCCAACCCTAGTCTGTGACTAGACAGTGAAAGGAGAAGCAGCAGACTGATGAGTTAATTTCTCGATAACTCTGCTCCTATCAGCATGTTCCTTGTTAGCACATGCACACTACAGCACAACTGATTGGGTCAGTGTGCTGTTTCCACAACTCCCAGTCTGAACTGTGCTGCTTGGAGGTAAAAGACCGATACTAGGTCAAATTCAACTAGGCCAGTGTTTCATAATCTTTTTTTAGTCAAGGACCCTTTAAAATTCTGCACTTCTCGAGGCACCCTATTCTAAAATGTAAAAAGTAAACTAATAGTTTTACATACAGTGGGCACAGAAAGTATTAAGACCCCCTTAAATTTTTCACTCTTTGTTATATTGCAGCCATTTGCTAAAATCATTTAAGTTCATTTTTTTCCTCATTAATGTACACACAGCACCCCATATTGACAGAAAAACACAGAATTGTTGACATTTTTGCAGATTTATTAAAAAAGAAAAACTGAAATATCACATGGTCCTAAGTATTCAGACCCTTTTCTGTGACACTCATATATTTAACTCAGGTGCTGTCCATTTCTTCTGATCATCCTTGAGATGGTTCTACACCTTCATTTGAGTCCAGCTGTGTTTGATTATACTGATTGGACTTGATTAGGAAAGCCACACACCTGTCTATATAAGACCTTACAGCTCACAGTGCATGTCAGAGCAAATGAGAATCATGAGGTCAAAGGAACTGCCTGAAGAGCTCAGAGACAGAATTGTGGCAAGGCACAGATCTGGCCAAGGTTACTAAAAAAATTTCTGCTGCACTTAAGGTTCCAAAAAGCACAGTGGCCTCCATAATCCTTAAATTGAAGACGTTTGGGACGACCAGAACCCTTCCTAGAGCTGGCCGTCCGGCCAAACTGAGCTATTGGGGGAGAAGAGCCTCGGTGAGAGAGGTAAAGAAGAACCCAAAGATCACTGTGGCTGAGCTCCGGAGATGCAGTCGGAAGATGGGAGAAAGTTGTAGAAAGTCAACCATCACTGCAGCCCTCCACCAGTTGGGACTTTATGGCAGAGTGGCCTGATGGAAGCCTCTCCTCAGTGCAAGACACATGAAAGCCCGCATGGAGTTTTCTAAAAAACACCTGCAGGACTCCAAGATGGTGAGAAATAAGATTCTCTGGTCTGATGAGACCAAGATAGAACTTTTTGGCCTTAATTCTAAGCGGTATGTGTGGAGAAAACCAGGCACTGCTCATCACCTGTCCAATACAGTCCCAACAGTGAAGCATGGTGGTGGCAGCATCATGCTGTGGCATTTGGTGTGGTGTTTTCAGCTGCAGGGACAGGACGAATGGTTGCAATCAAGGAAAAGATGAATGCGGCCAAGTACAGGGATATCCTGGACGAAAACCTTCTCCAGAGTGCTCAGGACCTCAGACTGGTCCGAAGGTTTACCTTCCGACAAGACAATGACCCTAAGCACACAGCTAAAATAACAAAGGAGTGGATTCACAACAGCTCTGTGACTGTTCTTGAATGGCCCAGAGAGAGCCCTGACTTAAACCCAATTGAGCATCTCTGGAGAGACCTAAAAATGGCTGTCCACCAATGTTTACCATCCAACCTGACAGAACTGGAGAGGATCTGCAAGGAGGAATGGCAGAGGATCCCCAAATCCAGGTGTGAAAAACTTGTTGCATCTTTCCCAAAAAGACTCATGGCTGTATTAGAAAAAAAAGGGTGCTTCTACTAAATACTGAGCAATGGTCTGAATACTTAGGACCATGTGATATTTCAGTTTTTCTTTTTTAATAAATCTGCAAAAATGTCAACAATTCTGTGGTTTTTCTGTCAATATGGGGTGCTGTGTGTACATTAATGAGGAAAAAAAAGAACTTAAATGAATTTAGCAAATGGCTGCAATATAACAAAGAGTGAAAAATTTAAGAGGGTCTGAATACTTTCCGTCCCCACTGTAACATAGCAACATCCGCACACTTAGGACACCCAATATTGGAGGTGATTTATTCTTACAAAGCAAACACATCTTTGCCCACTAGTACTAACTAGTATTCCATTGTTTCTCTTCTCCCTCAGTTGCTCTTCTTCACTCAGCTAATGTGACCCCAATGCTGACAAAGAGGGGCGGGGAAGGGACAAATAAGGATACTGTGCAGGCGCCAGATGTTCTCCTTATCAACCGATGATGTCATTGGTTGTTAGGACGCTGGTGGTTGAAAGGTTGTAAAGGGGCACAATTAAAACCCATGGCTTTGTGTAACTAAAAGGAAGGCTTCATCCACCTGCTGACTTGTATACAATTTTTGGGCAATTTTTAGGCATTTTGTCAAGGCACCGCTAAAGAAAGCTGAAGGCACCCCAGGGTGCCTGGGTACCCTGGTTGAAAAAGGCTCACCTAGGCCTAGGCTAATTACCTAAAGGGGTTGTAAAGGTAAAAATTTTTTCACCTTAATGCATTCTATGCATTAAGGTGAAAAAACTTTTGACAATACCGCCGCCCCCAGCCCCCCCATTTTACTTACCTGACGCCTCGAATCTTCGCTGCTCGTTCTCATCATCTTCATTGCAGCTCAGCCTGGTCGCTGATTGGCTGCAGTGGATGGATTGAAAGCAGCGCAGCCATTGGCTCGCGCTGCTGTCAATCACATCCGATGACGCGGCGCGACGGGGGGCGGGGCCGAGTGATACAGCGAGCGGCTATAGCCGCCGGCTGTATCACGGGAGCGCGTCCGCAAGTACTCACCACCATGCGAGGGAGCTCACATTAAGGTGGTGAATGCATGCGGGGAGGAGCTGAAACAGCCGCCGAGGGACCCCAGAAGACCAGGTTCGGGGCCACTCTGTGCAGAACGAGCTGCACAGTGAAGGTAAGTATAACATGTTTGTTATTTAAAAAAAAAAAAAAAAATTACCTTTACAACCCCTTTAAAGCAGGGGTCTTCAAACTATGGCCCTCCAGTTGTTTGGGAACTACAATTCCCATCATGCCTAGTCATGTCTGTGAATGTCAGAGCTTTATAATGCCTCATGGGATATGTAGTTCCGCAACAGCTGGGGGGCCATAGTTTAAGGATCCTTGACTTAAAGTGTAAGTTCACCTTTACAGAACCCCCCCCCCCAGTCCCGCTGACCTGGAGCACAGTGATCTCCCGAATCTCCCGTTCTGAGCCATGCTATAGCCGGCTCACGGGTCCGGGGCTTAGAAATCCCCTTGGCTTTGTCTCGTCTTCTTCCCCGCTGACAGGACGGGCTACGCGGGTTCACCAATTAGAATGCTCCTAAACGTACCTCCTGACAGGGTACATTTCGGAGATTAAGCTACAGGGTTTCCTAAGCCCCGGACCCGCAGGGCTCAGAACAGGAGATCGCTCCAGGCCAGCGGAACTTGGGGGGGGGGGGGGTGAGGAGGGGGTCCTGTGAAAGTTTGCCTTACAGATTTTTCTGTAAAAGGTGAACTTACCCTTTAAATTGACAAAATACATTTATTGATGTATTATTGAATACAGAGTTGCATTAATTTGTGTCTCTTGGAGTTGTGCCTGGAATTTAGCTATAGGGGATTTATGTATAAAGAATATGCTTGCATATTCCCACTGTTCATACATAAACCCTTAGGAGTTTTCCTCACTGGAGTCCTTTATTAACTGGAACAGAGACAGTTAACATACTTGATTAAAATAAGGAGGACACGGAATATGAATGTCTGGAATTTATGAGTTATCTGTGTTAATTTGAAATCTGGGAGACTGGGGGATTTTAAAGGATTTTGCAGGTTTCTTGGCAATTTTTTCGAAATCCGTCTAATAGATTTGGACACGGAACGTTGCTGCAGCCCCCACAAAAGTGCACTGACCACTGAAATGTGATCGCTCGTCTGCACATTGTACCACGTCTCAGTAGCTAGAAATGTCACAAACAATCACATTGTAACCTCAAATCGCTGTCACAGGAATGGGAAACATAAGGCCACAGTGACAGCTGGTCTAGTACTCACTCACATGGATACCTGATTCCTTCTGTATCATTCCTTCCCTTGGAAATAAAAATATAAGATGTCATATACATAAAATATTTTATTCAGTTTTTCTTACACATAGAAAAAAGTAGTCAAATGCGTCTTTTTCAAGCATGTTTGGTAGCAGCGTATTGTAAGTCATTGCTTAAAGTGTATCTAGACCCAAGAACAAAAATGGGAGATATATTGCCTCTCACCAAACCTTGACCAGATGTGGTCTCTGCAATAGTTTTCTTTCTTAGGGTAGGGTGTTAAGCCGGCTGATAGATGATGAGATTTCCTTTCCTGCAACCACAGGTTATGTTGCATGAAAGAAAATCGCTCGATTCTCCCATCAACACCAATTCCCTCCCACAGAGCTATTGCTTGGTCCCAGCGGTGGGGAAGGGGTGGGTGCAGGTAGCTGTCCCGGCCAGGAGAACACAGTGATTATTGCTAACGGCTATATTATCACATATGACAATTATCACATGTAAAAATCCGGCATGCTGGATGTACCCAAGTCGATCAATGAATCGATTTGGGTACAATCAGCCTGCCCGTACATGGTTCGAATCTTGACCGGTCCCTGGTGAACTGGCCATGATTCCAACCGTCTATGGCCGGCTTTAGTTCACCTTTCCATTGTTTCTGAAAAAGGTGAACTTACACCTTAAGGGTATATCTGTACATAGTTATTTACTCCACTAATACATAAGCCGTCTGGTTTTTGATTTGTTATATACATATGTTATGTTTTGTATGTTGTAAGTTTACTAAAAAATTGTGTTGTCTTCGCTTAACCACTTTAATACCAGGCATTTTCACCCTCTTCCTGCCCAGGCCAATTTTCAGCTTTCAGCGCTGTAATATTTTGAATGACAATTGCGCGGTCGTGCAACACTCTAGCCATATGAAATTTTTATCATTTTCTTTCCCCACAAATAGAGCTTTCTTTTGTTGGTATTTGATCACCTCTGCGATTTTTAATTTTTGCGCTATAAACAAAAGAAGAGCTACAAGTTTGAAAAAAACACAATATTTTTTACTTTTTGCTATAATAAATATCCAATTTAAACAAAAAAAAACTATTTTTTTCTCAGTTTAGGCCGATATGTATTCTTCTACACATTTTTGTTAAAAAAATTGCAATAAGCGTGTATTGATTTGTTTGCGCAAAAGTTATAGCGCCTACAAAATAGGGGATAGATTTATGGCATTTTTATTTTTTTTATTTTTTTTTACTAGTAATGGCGACGATCTGCGATTTTTATCGTGACTTTGACATTGCGGCGGACATATCGGATACTTTTGACACTATTTCGGGATCATTCACATTTACACAGCGATTAGTGCTATAAAAATGCACTGATTACTGTATAAATGTCACTGGCAGGGAAGGAGTTAACACTAGGGGGCGATAAAGGGGTTAAATGTGTTACCTAGAGAGTGATTCTAACTGTGGGGGGAGGGGACTGACTTCGGGAGGAGACCGATCGGTGTCCCTATATACAAGGATGTGTATCTGTAAACACACAGATCCACGGTCCTGCTCTGTAACGAGCGGTCGGGAATGCCTGGTGGTCATCGCGGCACGAGCATCGGCTCCTTGGTGATGCGGCGGCACACGCGCCCCCAATACTGCCGGGAAGACGAGGACGTCATATGACACCCACCCAGGATGGGAGATCCCATCTGCGGAATTCATAGGTCTATGGGCGGGTAGGGAAGTGGTTAAACAGTGGTATCTTCCTGTATGTAGCTCACATATCTGGTCCCATCAGACAACACTTCACCTCCTATTGGTTTCTGTCAGGCACGTGTGCACTCCTGCTCCATCACATCTGCTGGTCCCAGTATATTCGTTTTGGCTGTGGCATTCTCCTTGTCTGTCTGTTCGGCTACAAAGTGATTGCCAGACTCTGGGTGGAGACCCAACCTAATATAAGCCAGCCAAGCCTGCAGTGTCATGCTTGTGATAGCGTGTGTAACACTTGATCAAGCTGCCTGTTTGTCTGCCCTGCTTTGCTGGATTGGATTTCCCTGTGTATACGACTTTTTACCTGGACTGTCATTATACCACTCTGCCTGTCTGCCAACCATACCTGTTTGCTTTGCTCAGTTTGCACCTGCCCTGGTAAGGTGGCCAGGTACTATAGCATTGTCTATAAGTCCTGGGGGCAACCAAGTACCAACAGACCTGCTTGCCTTATTGGAAAGGGGGCTGCTATAGGTGAAGAACCTATACCTGTTTCCTGACAAGAGCATTTGGGAGGTCAGGTACTGATGTTCGATGAGAAGACCTGTCTCGCAACTGATGTTCCCAGTCATCCCAAAGGTGTTCAACAGAGTTGAGGTCAGGGCTCTTAGACGGCTACTCCAGTTCCTCTACACCAAACTCACCAAACCATGTCTTGATGGAGCTATTGTACCATTGTGCACAGAGGCACAGTCATGCTGGAACAGAACAGAACGACCCCCAAACTGTTGCCACAAGGTTGGAAGCACACAAAAATGTTTTTGTATGCTGTAGAATTTACAGTACCCTTCACTGGAAACATATGAACGCGATTGATTAGTGGGCATCCTCATACTTTAGGTCATATGTTTCTAAACTGTGTATTCAGCTGTTTGCCTGGGAATCAGTTTTGAAGCAGAACTATGCTCAATTTTGATTTTCATCTACTCAGGACCATTAAACTAATAATTAGTAATATAAAGGCTTAAAAAGATTTTCCTCGGAAATTACAAAAAAAACAAACTTTAAAGGGCCTTGGATGGGACAAATGAAGATACAACTTACTGTAAATTATTATAGCAAAGAAGAATAAAAGGCGATTGCTATTGGCCACTGGGAAACACCTAGTGAATTACAATTTTCATGTCTTTACAAGACTCATTTTGTGTGGCAGTTTAAACGTCTGTATCTCCCAGAGAGGAGCCCTCCCATCAGAGGTCGGATCATTTTTTACAGTATAAACACTGTAGTTTATAGAAAGGGCAGAACTTACAATATATTTAGTATTATCAGCAGGTTCCTCCCCCACAAAAAAAGCTAACTTCCCACACTGATAATCATAAAACGTAAGACAATATTTACTTTGGATGCCTTCCTTCAATAAAGAACTGTTAATGGAAACAGGCTTGTCATAAATTAATATTCCGTCATTTAAAGACATACAGAATACAGCCGCATGCACTGTCTGGAATCTTCCGATTTCTTGGGCTGCCACAGAATGAAAATCAAGATGTATAAATCCATTTATAATGCGAAAATTGGGGAAATCATTTTATATCAGTCTCTACTTGTATGCATACGGTGACTATCTTACAAGGTATGTCTAAAAAGTTTGAATAGTCCAATATCTCAACGGCAACATGGGCCAGGTGCAAGCGCATTCAGAGACACGTCGTAAAGCGCCACTTAGCGTGGAGTACACGTGACCATCAGGGTAAACTCGCTGCGGGCAGTCAAATGTAGTCAGTGTGAGAGGTAGGGTCACAGTGCAATGGAACAATGAACGAACATCAACTTCTGCTACAAATTGGGGAAAACAGAGACTCATGAAATGTTGGTGCAAGTGTGCGGGACGGAAGCCGCGACCAGAAAGTGTGTTTACGACTGGTTCAAACGCTTTTGCAACGGGAAGGAATTGACTGAGGATAAGCCACATTCGGGTCGGCCTTCGACAAGCAGAACCCCAGACATAATTAAGCGAGAAAAATGCTGGCACAAGATTGGCAACTGACTCTGCGATTGATGGCAGAGGAATTGGATATTAGCAAGGACACGGTATGTACCATTGTCCACGAAGATTTGGGTAAGTGGAAGATCTGTTCCCGGTTTGTGCCGCACAAGTTGACAGACAAACAGAAAGCAAAATGGATGGAAGCCTCTGGAGATTCCATTACCATGTTTGACCAGGACCCATCCTTTCTCTTTTCCCCCATCATCACAGGGGATGGGACCTGGTGCTACCAGTTCGATACGGAATCTAAGTGGCATCCACAGATCTGGCGCCTGTGGACTTCTTTCTGTTTCCCCGCCTGAAGAGCATCATGAAAGGTGCATGTTTTGCGGACATGGCGGCAATCCAAGAATGTGTGACAGTGGTTCTGCGATCAATTCCTAAAGACACCTTTGCTGACAGTTTCCAGAAGCTTTATGAATGTTGTGAAAGATGGTGATTATTTTGAAGGCCAATAAAGGTAATTTGTTTGTATCTTCTGTTTTGTTTGTTTTCTGATACCATTCACTGAGACACCGTATGTCCAGGACGTAAACCAAAAGGCATGATTTTATATTATGCAGAAAGGTCAAAACAAAGAATGATCTGCTAACACTATGGCTGTGTAGATCCTTGAACATCCAACAACCCATTGGAAAAAACACGCCAGGCGGAGATTTTGGTGCTGATGTCATGCCGCTGCTTTGTTCCAGGTTGACAGCGGCATTCAGATGTGAGTTACTCTCATTTTATTGTCCCATATCTGTTATACGAATCCTGCAAATAAATACTACACCATTAGAACCCTTTTTTCTGACTCCTGGTGAGCTTCATTTAGCTGCAGTTGGAGGTTTCTTAAGGAGAGGTCCTTGGAGTCTCTATGCTGTTACCGTTCTTGCTGGATCAACACACTACTTTGGGTGTTTTTGCTGCTGTGATGGCAGCTACTCGCTCCGGTGAGTTTGAAATTCACTTGATGGTGGGAGATCACTGAAGCAATTTTATGAAGATCTGTTACATCAACGCTGGTGTTAATGATTGACACTTTCCCACCACTATTGGATGTTATACTGCAATTTCATTGTTTGGACTCTTTTGTAATAATTATGGTTTACGTTTTTTACTTTATATGAGGCGCTTCACTATTATTTTGCACAATATTTTACTGAAGCAGTTATACTGCTTTTTAGTGTAAGCAGTCTTACTGAACATCTATCTTTTACACAGCGCGGATATCACTTTTTGCAATAACTAATAAAAAACTGAGTCTCTGTTTCTGAAGCTGGAAGAGCTGTCAAATAAATGTAAATGAGCTACTCTGCTTCCAAACCAGACACCCAGAATACTTTGTTCTGAGTGCCAACCCTGCTTTAGGATCAACAGTGGAGACCATGTTGTGTCTGTGCCCATATCAATAATAGCACATACAATGTAGGAAGAAAAATACATAATAAGGGTTTACTTATGGCCTGATATGGCATGCAACTACATTTTTTTAATTCTACCCTAACTGAACAACTGCTAGAGACATGGAAATCCATGTGTTTTTTTCCTTTACATAAAAGGTTGCATTTTTCTGAAAATACACTAGAGTCAAAGTAGTGCGGCTGTATGTAAGATGAAGTAAAAGTTACGAAATACATTAGGTCCCATAAAGTGTCTGAGTATACCTTGTGGCAGTGCTGTGCCCTGCCAGGGTAAAAAGCAGAGTTGTTGACCCTGGATTCTCACTCGGGCAGGTTGAGGAGCTCCAGGGGGCTTTTTTCATTCAGAGGAAACTGGCTTTTCAGTTTCCTCATTGTTCAGCAAAATCTGTTTTGGTAACGGGAGCCTGGAGATATCTTAGAAATCTGGGAGGGATGTCATCTCAAATCCTGGGTCATGGTTTTCAGAAACAACAGCACAATAATTGGTCAGGTGTATACTGGGCTTCTTGTAGAGACCTGACTATGGTTCTGGGCTCCATCCCAGCAGACAGAGGGTCTTAGCCCAAGAGTCAGAAGGGCTCCACCTAGGAGAGCTACAAGGAGCTACTAGCTATCTGATGAGTGTTGGTGAGAAAATGGTCCGTAGAAGACAGATAAGAGCCTGAAATAAAGGGCCAGAGTGACAATGCTGTATGTATAAGCCAGGATGCTTAGTGTGTATTTTTTTTGCAAGAAAGAGAAATGCTGAAAAACCCCTCAAGGGAAGCTATTTTGTTGCTGTTTTGTTTTTACCAGGGCAGCAGTGCTCCTAGAAACAAGGGGACTTGTAGCATATGGGGAGAGAAGGCTCAACCCATCCCAATCAAAGCCTTAAAGAAGAATTCCAGGTATGGTTATTTTTACATAGTTGCATTGGGAACTATGTATATACCATATCAGGCCGATATCCCTGGAAGCTAGAAATCACTGTAGTAGACACAGCGGTTGCCCTCCTGCCTTGTGAACACTTGAGGTCGCTTACTCAGCACAGGCACCATTTAGAGAATGCTTTGCATTCTCACAATAAATGTAAAGCGTTATCTGATTGGGTGAGATGGAGAGGCAGGGCAGTGACGTCAATGTCTGAATGGTGCCCATGCAGAACAAGCAACCTCCTGTCTTCAGTAATCAGCAGGACAGTCGCACAGCACAGGACTCGGAAGCTAATGTAGATCACTATAGTAATGGTGCCTATTACAGTGATTTCCAGCTTCCAAAGGGATCAGCCAGGCAGGGGCGTTGCTAGGTCTACAAAAGATCTGGGGCTGGAGCCCATAGCAGCGTAGTAAAGAAAGTCATACGCTTGGGCGAGCATACACATGTATATACAGTAATATAAGTGTGTGTGTATATATATCCACAGAGAGCCCCCCACTTACATCAGGGTCCCCAGAGAGCCCCCTTACATCAGGGTCCCCAGAGAGCCCCCCTTATATCAGGTTCCCCAGAGAGCCTCCTCCTTACATCAGAGTCCTCAGAGAGCCTCCCCCTTTCATCAGGGTACCCAGAGGGCCCCCACTTACAACAGGGTTCCCAGAGAGCCCCCCTTACATTAGGGTCCCCAGAGAGTCTCTCCCTTGCATCAGGGTCCCCAGAGAGCCCCCCACTTACATAACGGTCCCCAGAGAGCCTCCCCTCCCCTTGGGGACCCCTGCAGAGACTCGGGGCTATTGGCCCCAGATTTGGGGCTATAGCCCCAAAAGCCACCCCCTAGTGACGCCCCTGCAGCCAGGTATGGTATATGCATAGTTATATTGGTCGAAGCTATGTGAAAAATATCCATACCAGAATTAATCTTTGAACCAGAGACAACTAGCAGCAGGGCTAAACACTGACGAATGAGATGCAGAAAAGTTGTGTATAGCACTATGCAAATACCGCTCGATGCCTCCCACAGCACTTATATTTTCTCCCAGCAGGGGGCACAGGGAGCCTTCCTGGCCGGCAGAACACAATAATTACGGCTAGCAATAAACATATGTAAAATATCTGACAGGCTGGTTGTTCCCAAGTCAACTGATGGATTAACTTGGGTGCAATCAGCCTGCCCATACATGGATCGGATCTCGCCCAGTCCCTGCTGAACCAGCTGTATTTTGGTTCATATATGGCCAGCTTTAGTTGCATAGGACATTTTGTAAGCTCCAGTTGCCCTGAAAGGAAGCTTTTCATACAACGAAAATGCAATCAGGAACCTTATAGCACAAACTTCCCAGTATTCATTTCAACATCATTTTTTTGCTCTCAATACAGGTCTACTCTATCCTTTCTTAAAGTGGGAGTAAACTTCCATGCATGAATTTTACCTAAAGGTAAGCCTATAATAACACCGTGCACCGTTTAGGAGATATTTACTGTACATGCAGCCGGTGACATCACCGGCGCATGGGCTCTAAAGGAACGACCACCCGGGTCATTCCTTCAGAGTCCTTGGCTGTACACGGCATCTCCTGCGTGCATGCCACACAGTGTGCAAACCACACAGCAAGATTCTGCTAACCCGGAAGGAAGCACCTTCAGTGGTGACAGCGTGCTGCAGGAAGGCTTCATTTTTAGGTAAATTTCACATAATGTGCTAGTATGCGATCCATACTAGCACATTAGGACATTACCATTCAGGTTAAAAAAAAAAAAAAACAGAACTTGAAAAGGACCTGAACCCAAAAAAGAAAAGACTTGCTATCTCAACATCTAGAAGTGTTAATTTTGTCTAAGTAGTACCCTTAGTGATATACCTTTTCTTTTGAATTCCTCTTGAAAAATAGCTGTGCACTTCCTCGATTAGGTAATCCTATGCCTTGAGCCTAATAGCTATACTGCATTATTTGAATTGTGAAATAGTGCAATGCACTGCTAGTCTTACAAGTGTTGGAGTCAGATCTGGTGATGTCACTAGTGTGCTGCTCATCGTTCTTGCTGGAGAAGAAGCTGTTCCTAAAAACCTGCAGTACAAAGATCTCCCTGCTTCATTCATCCTTCAAACCTGTGCTTCTTGTACCTCTCCTACTGCTTCTTGAATATTTCCCCATCGTCACCAGTCATCAGCTCTGACATGAAGAAAAAAAGCCCTGCCTTTACCAAGATGGTCACCTTCACAGAGAGACAACAAGGCATGGCAAATCAGTTATGGGGGAAAAAAAAGCCGCAGGGAGCCAATAGTCAATATTGGTAAATAGTTCCTTGTCCCTTTGCTATCCTATTTTTGGGACACACTTTCCGCAGTTCAGGTCCACTTTTAGACTTTAAGGTGTGCTTCTTCTTGTAGCAGAAAGTCTAAAATGGATTTTTAGTTGTGTCTGGATTCTATCCTATTCTTTAAAGTTTCAGAACAATTTCCCCTAAAGGCCTAGTACCTGGTCTGGCAAGGCCAGAGATATGTAAGACTACATTAGCATGATAATTTTTGCCCCCGAAAACATTACCGGTTGGGAATAGCTATACATTACAGGACATATAATCCACCCAATTGGATCGAATCCAGAAACCACGAATCGGCTTGGAAGGCCTTGGAGCCAGCTCATTCCGCGAGCAAGTCCATTGCTTCTTTCGTTTTATCAACAAATAATTCGTCGGTCGGAAGGAAGCGGTTCACTGGGCACAGAGGGAACGCACATTCTGCCAAACCTTAATTAGAGCTCACAACTTTGGCTTTAACTGTCCGATAATTCCTGAGTCCCCTCCACCCTTTTACAAAGACCATTCACAAAATTCCCCCATGCATTCTGCCAGCTAGCTTCTTTGTAAGAACTAAAGTAATTCCCTGAGGATTAAAGAACCCAAATTGTTACAATAGCTTTGTACAGTAAAGCATATGAAGCAGAACACCACTGAAATTTTCTACAGGAAACATTAGAAGAGACTTTTCTTTCAGTGTATTTCACTTTTTTCCTGTCATCAGCCCGAAGGTCTTCTGTAGTTCTCAGTGGGTACAGCTGCTACATATTAAAAATATATAACAAGAGCCTGCACTACTACCCAGAAGCACGGAGAAAGCCCTGCTGAATTAAGCAGCGACAAATTTCGAACTGTTTTTTAGAGGTTAACCTGAGGGGGGCTTTTTTACTTTTGCACAGCTGCAATGTTTCCTTTATAGGATTAACAGCTCACTGACTGATATTTCTTGTTGCCCGAGTTACTGTTTTAAGGAGTGTTTTCTACACTCTGAAGGTTAAGCAAAAAAAAAAAAAAATTTTACAAACAAGTTACATATGAATGTTTGTTCTGGAAATTGAGCGTAAGTTCTATTCCTATAAAACACATAACTGCTGGTTCCAAAATAGGTACAAGTCTATAAAAGAAGCTGTTTGATTTCATTTCGGGAGTGTGAACGAGCTGATTCTGGCTGCATTCGGGTCCCTGGCAGCGGACGGACCTCCCGTACTCCTGGATGGAGAGCGCTGGCTGTTCTCGATGCTTATTGCCTTTCCATATTCCCTCCAGCTCCGGAGAACTCTTAAAGTTCTGCAACACCTGGACTGACAACAGACAATTATGGATTCTTTGTTTTATGGGATTCGAACTTAGAGACCCGATTGATCACAATATTTGCAGGAATGTTCATGTCCGCCAGAATGAGTTATGGGGCTGGCTGTACAAGAAGCTTTTCCTTTGCTCTGGCAGCTTAATGCCGCGATGGAGACAGCTTAGAATGAATACACTTCTCTGGTTTTACTATTGCCCTTGACCCCAAATGACGACATAATTGGGCTTTTTTAGCAAAGCAAGCCCTTATTTTGAGTGGATGTACATAATCTTTGCAGTAAAGTGCAACATTCTCTTACATTGTCTGGGCCCCCTCCACTTGAAAAGTCACTGGCTCTTAGCATGTACAAAGAAAAAGGTTAGCTCTTACCCTTACCTCCCTCTTCCACCCCCCCAATGAAAGTCACGTAACACTTCTTCCGGCGAGATCCTAGTGAATACAGAGCAGCCCAAATATCGTGAGAAACAGCTTCTCTAATTCTGCTATTGGCCTTGACCTCAAATAACTACATATTCAGGCTTAGTTAGCAAAGCAAGATCTTATTTTAGGTAGATGTACATAATCTTTTCAGATACTTCTATACTAAGATGTAAATAACCTTACTAATTTATCTTAAAGTGGACTTTACAGTAAAGTGCAAGGTTCGCGTACATTGATTGGACCAACTCCACTTTAAAAAGTTACTGGTTCTTAGTATGTGCAAAATGTACATTTAAGGGCACTTTCACACTGGGGCGGGTGGGCGTTGGCGCTTTTAACCCCCACTAATGGCCGAAAAAGGGTTAAAAGCACCCGCAAATCGCTCTGGCGGCGCTGCCCATTGATTTCAATGGGCATGGGCACTTTAGGAGCAGTGTATACACCGCTCCTACAGTGCCTCAAAGATGCCGCTTGCAGGACTTTTTTGAGCGTCCTGCAAGCGCACTGCTCCAGTGTGAAGGCACTCGGGCTTTCACACTGGAGTGAGAGGAGAGGCGCTTTACAGGCGCTTTGCAGGCGCTATTTTTAGCACTATATGAGCCTGTAAAGTGCCTCAGTATGAAAGAAGCCAAAAGGAAAGCGTTAGATCTTACCTTTCCTTCCTCTTTCACCTGCAGTGAAAGTCATGTGACACTCCTTCCGGCGAGATCCTGGGGATTCAGAGCAGCTCAATTCTTTTGAGAAGCCGCTCTTGAAATTGACTGGAGTGTATTCTCACAAGACTTGGCCCACTGTACATTGACAAGTAATCTTCCTGGAAGGACGGTGATGTCACGCCCAGCGATGCAGAAGAATGGGGTAAGGTATGTATTATTCAAACCTTTTTCTTTATAGGTACCTTTTGGACATACTGGGAGCTAGTGACTTCTACAGGGGGAAGGGGGCCTAGACAATATAAATGAACCTTGATTTTATTGCAAGGTTAGCTTTAAGATTTTTACAGACCTTGTATCTTTATTTAGTTTGTAAGTATATTTGTACATGGGGGAAACCATAGTTGCTTATTACATATGCAGACTCCATGTCCTGATTTGATTTGTTACACAATGGTTGTGCTTTACTTCTCGCAATGTAAAATGCACCTTTTGGAGTGGCCTATTAAGAGCCCAGACCTTAACTCCTTAATGCTGTAGAATGACCTCAAGAGAGCCCTTCACAAGAGACATCCTACAAATGTGAGCTGAAGCAGTTTTGTAATGAGGCATCCTCCTCCCTGCCTAAACTACAGGGTGCTACACATTACTCTATGAGAGTTGATGTCTTCCTTTAAAAAAGGTTTACACATCCACTACGCTAAAGCCTCGTACTATATCAGATGAATGATCGTCAATTTTTTTTTGCATGCTAGTCTCATATCGAAAATCAACAGGTTACTGAAGTTACGAAAATTCTCATGCGACAGAATACAACCTCGGAAGTGATTTAATGTGTTGTATTGTATTGCAGTGTACTGTATTCCTTCATTTCTGAGCATGTCTGGTCTTTTAATTTTTTTCGAATGGGTACTGTACTGATTAAACTAAAATCATTGTTCTGGTATCGTATGAGAAACATTTTCGTGTTTGTCCCTTCGGATAATTTCACATGAACCGTCGTGATCGGCTCTTGAAAGCTGTGTACTAACAATCAGATTATCGTAAGATCGATTTGAAAACGTTATTTTTGATCCAATTTTCTCATCATGTATACTAGGCATTAGTCTGTGCCCTTTGCTCTTTTTGTCTGTCCTCCAGCACTGTAAATGTTTAATGGGTGTGTTCAATAAAGACACGAGAAACTAGAATTATTTGTGTGTTATCAGCAGTGGAGGTTGGTGCTCAAAAGTTTTGGGGGGCGCAAACAAACTTAACAATTCTGAAATTGCAGCCTCACTGTGCCCATCAAACGCAGCCACTGTACCATCAAACGCAGCCACTGTGCACATCAAACGCAGCCACTGTGCCATTGAACGACGCCACTGTGCCCATCAAACGCTCCCACTGTGCCCCATCAAACGCTCCCACTGTGCCCCATTAAATGCTCCCACTATGCCCCATCAAACGCTCCCACTGTGCCCCATCAAATGCTCCCACTGTGCCCCGTCAAACGCTCCCACTGTGCCCCGTCAAATGCTCCCACTGTGCCCCATCAAACGCTCCCATTGTGCCCCATCAAATGCTCCCACTGTGCCCATCAAATGCTCCCACTGTGCCCCATTAAATGCTCCCACTGTGCCCATCAATTGCTGCCACTGTGCCCCATCAAATGCTCCCACTGTGCCCCATCAAATGCTCCCACTGTGCCCATCGAATGCTGCCACTGTACCCCCCCTGCTCGCCATCTGCCCAGCACTTACCCTGTCTCAGTGGGGCAGCGGATGACAGCAGCGGGCGGCGAACGGAGTCCTCCATGCTTCTCCATGTCCTCGATGTCTTCTCCCGTCCGCTCCTCCCATCCCCTCCTATGATTGGACGCCTGATAGGTGTCCAATCACAGCGCCTGTCGTTTCAGCCAATCAGGTGACGGGTAACAGACTCGAGCACCTAATTGGTGGAGAGGGGTTCAGTGTTAGGAAAGCAAATATTCATTCGCTTCTCTAACACAGCTGGGTGAACTGCGAGCGCCAAGCATGGCGGTTGCTGTTTACCTTTTATGATGCCTATTAGAGCATATGGCTCTAATCAGGTGCTTCAAAAACACCCCCCCGCCGCTGTAATTCAGGTGCCCGAAAAGGGGCCGGGCTCCTAAATAGGGGGTGGCAGTGGCGACCATGGATAGAAACTAGAATTATTTGTGTGTTATCAGCAGTGGAGGTTGGTGCTCAAAAGTTTTGGGGGGCGCAAACAAACTTAACAATTCTGAAATTGCAGCCTCACTGTGCCCATCAAACGCAGCCACTGTACCATCAAACGCAGCCACTGTGCACATCAAACGCAGCCACTGTGCCATTGAACGACGCCACTGTGCCCATCAAACGCTCCCACTGTGCCCCATCAAACGCTCCCACTGTGCCCCATTAAATGCTCCCACTATGCCCCATCAAACGCTCCCACTGTGCCCCGTCAAACGCTCCCACTGTGCCCCGTCAAACGCTCCCACTGTGCCCCATCAAACGCTCCCACTGTGCCCCATCAAATGCTCCCACTGTGCCCCATCAAACGCTCCCATTGTGCCCCATCAAATGCTCCCACTGTGCCCATCAAATGCTCCCACTGTGCCCCATTAAATGCTCCCACTGTGCCCATCAATTGCTGCCACTGTGCCCCATCAAATGCTCCCACTGTGCCCCATCAAATGCTCCCACTGTGCCCATCGAATGCTGCCACTGTACCCCCCCTGCTCGCCATCTGCCCAGCACTTACCCTGTCTCAGTGGGGCAGCGGATGACAGCAGCGGGTGGCGAGCGGAGTCCTCCATGCTTCTCCATGTCCTCGATGTCTTCTCCCGTCCGCTCCTCCCATCCTCTCCTATGATTGGACGCCTGATAGGTGTCCAATCGCAGCGCCTGTCGTTTCAGCCGATCAGGTAACGGGTAACAGACCCGAGCACCTAATTGGTGGAGAGGGGTTCAATGTTAGGAAAGCAAATATTCATTCTCTTTTCTAACACAGCTGGGTGAACTGCGAGCGCCAAGCATGGCGGTTGCTGTTTACCTTTTATGACGCCTATTAGAGCATATGGCTCTAATCAGGTGCTTCAAAAACACCCCCCCGCCGCTGTAATTCAGGTGCCCGAAAAGGGGCCGGGCTCCTAAATAGGGGGTGGCAGTGGCGACCATGGATAGAAACTAGAATTATTTGTGTGTTATCAGCAGTGGAGGTTGGTGCTCAAAAGTTTTGGGGGGCGCAAACAAACTTAACAATTCTGAAATTGCAGCCTCACTGTGCCCATCAAACGCAGCCACTGTACCATCAAACGCAGCCACTGTGCACATCAAACGCAGCCACTGTGCCATTGAATGACGCCACTGTGCCCATCAAACGCTCCCACTGTGCCCCATCAAACGCTCCCACTGTGCCCCATTAAATGCTCCCACTATGCCCCATCAAACGCTCCCACTGTGCCCCGTCAAACGCTCCCACTGTGCCCCATCAAACGCTCCCACTGTGCCCCATCAAACGCTCCCACTGTGCCCCATCAAACGCTCCCACTGTGCCCCATCAAATGCTCCCACTGTGCCCCATCAAACGCTCCCACTGTGCCCCATCAAACGCTCCCACTGTGCCCCATCAAACGCTCCCACTGTGCCCCATCAAATGCTCCCACTGTGCCCCATCAAACGCTCCCATTGTGCCCCATCAAATGCTCCCACTGTGCCCATCAAATGCTCCCACTGTGCCCCATTAAATGCTCCCACTGTGCCCATCGAATGCTGCCACTGTACCCCCCCTGCTTGCCATCTGCCCAGCACTTACCCTGTCTCAGTGGGGCAGCGGATGACAGCAGCGGGCGGCGAGCGGAGTTCTCCATGCTTCTCCATGTCCTCGATGTCTTCTCCCATCCGCTCCTCCCATCCTCTCCTATGATTGGACGCCTGATAGGTGTCCAATCACAGCGCCTGTCGTTTCAGCCAATCAGGTGACGGGTAACAGACCCGAGCACCTAATTGGTGGAGAGGGGTTCAGTGTTAGGAAAGCAAATATTCATTCGCTTCTCTAACACAGCTGGGTGAACTGCGAGCGCCAAGCATGGCGGTTTCTGTTTACCTTTTATGACGCCTATTAGAGCATATGGCTCTAATCAGGTGCTTTAAAAACACCCCCTGCCGCTGTAATTCAGGTGCCCGAAAAGGGGCCGGGCTCCTAAATAGGGGGTGGCAGTGGCGACCATGGATAGATTCATGCAATGCATCTATTGGTGATAGATGCGCCCTTATGGATGCACCGCCACTGGTTATCAGCTTAAGCACATAGGGGTTGGTTTACTAAAGGCAAATAGATTGTGCCCTCTGCAAGTGCAGTTGCTCCAGAGTTTAGTAAATGAGGTAAAGCTTCACGTTGAAAAGAGTACCCAATCACGTGCAAGGAAAATTTTAAAAAAAACAGCATTTTTGCTTGCACGTGATTGGATGATGGAAGTCAGCAGAGCCTCTGCTCATTTACTAAGCTCTGGAGCAACTGTAAAGTGCACAGTCTTTTTGCCTTTAGTAAATCAACCCCATTTTGTTTGTCTGTTGTGGTGACTTAAGTGAGGATCAGATAGCATTTTATGGCAAATTACTGCAGGGGGGGTTCACATACATTTGCTTGCCGCTGTACATATTGTAAGTTCAATGAAACATTCATAAAAATGTATTTCATCTAGAAAAAAATATATATATTTTGCTGCATAAGAGCTGTTCATCTGCAATGTATTATTTGAAGCTGTTTGGTTTTGCTGTTAGTCCCGTCACCAGACATTCTTCAACCATCGAAAAATATTTGCTCACAGCAGAGCCACATTTGGGATGGAGATGAGCTGCACCACAGGCAAAAATCATGTGGATTCCAATCATATTGGATCTATATAGCCTAAAATAGGTCTTTCAATGGAAAACATGTCATGTGTACAGCAGAATCCGGCACTCGGTTTGCACAGCCTCCCGCTAATCGCACTGAGAAGATGGAGTTTAAAATAAGTCTTGACATCCAAACCAGACGTGGTGTGAGCATAAACATTTGTTTTCTATCTGTGAGCATGTGCTGGTAGCGGGAGGCCTGTTAATCCAAAATGAACTATTGAGGACTCGGTGTTCTTTTCAATTACCCTCAACCGGTACTGCTGTGTTCCACAAGGAAACATTCACTCTCGTTATGGAACAAGGTCCAAGAAATGACTAGCAAAGCATAAAAGCAGATTTTCACAAGCTGGAATTAACATTCCCTATTAGAATCAAACTGAAGTCCTGTAATGCCCCGTACACACGGGTCGGATTTTCCGACGGAAAATGTGTGATAGGACCTTGTTGTCGGAAATTCCGACCGTGTGTGGGCTCCATCACACATTTCCCATCGGATTTTCCGACCCACAAAGTTTGAGAGCTTGCTATAAAATTTTCCGACAGCAAAATCCGTTGTCGGAAATTCCGATCGTGTGTACACAAATCCGACACACAAAGTGCCACGCATGCTCAGAATAAATAAAGAGATGAAAGCTATTGGCCACTGCCCCGTTTATAGTCCCGACGTACGTGTTTGACGTCACCGCGTTCAGAACGATCGGATTTTCCGACAACTTTGTGTGACCGTGTGTATGCAAGACAAGTTTGAGCCAACATCCGTCGGAAAAAATCCATGGACTTTGTTGTCGGAATGTCCGATCAATGTCCGACCGTGTGTACGGGGCATTAGGGATCATTCGCCCCATGTTGATCTGTATAGAACATCGTAGGCTCAACCAGGGGCGGACTGACCATTGAGCCACTCGGGCACTGCCCGAGGGCCCTGGGCCACTAGGGGGCCCCATCAGGGTTGCCAGCCTCAGTAAAACAAGGGACAGTAGGTATAAATCTGTGTTTTTTTTACATCTGCCTGTGTATACTGTGTGTGCATGTATGTGTATACTGTGTGTGCATGTATGTGTATACTGTGTGTGCATGTATGTGTATACTGTGTGATTGTATACTGTGTGTGCATGTATGTGTATACTGTGTGATTGTATACTGTGTGTGTGTATACTGTGTGGCCCCATAATCTCTGATTGCCTGGGGGCCCCATAATCTCCTATTGCCCGGGGGCCCCATGAGTTATCAGTCCGCCCCTGGGCTCAACACAAGGGTATACAGAAAACAATTGTTTTCTATGTGACCTGCTCAATCCATACATGTAGTTTGGTTTGTGTTGTGTAAAAATGTGTTACGCATCGCTAATCGCACACATCCCCACAACGAGTTGCCACCTGTAAATTTTAATTTACACATGTAGTTGATATTTTAACCACTTGCCGACCATTGCACGACGATGTGCGTCGGCAGAATGGCACGGGTGAGCAAATGGGCGTACCCGTACGTCCCTCCGTCATCGCAGGCTAGCGGGTGTGTGCTGCAGGAGCGTGCCCGCGGGCTGGATGTCCGCCGGTGGCCCGCGATCGTGGCACCGAGAGGCAGAACAGGGAGATGCCTATGTAAACAAGGCATTTCACTGTTCTGCCTAGTGACATGACAGGGATCTACTGCTCCCTGTCATCGGGAACAATGATCTCTGTCATGTCCTAGTGAGCCCACCCCCCCTACAGTTAGAACACACATGAGGGAACACACTTAACCCCTTGATCGCCCCCTAGTGTTTAACCCCTTCCCTGCCAGTGACATTTATACAGTAATCAGTGGCTATTTTTAGCTCTGATCGCTGTAATAAACGTCACTGGTCCCAAAACAGTGTCAAAAGTGTCCGATCTGTCCGCCGCAATGTCGCAGTCCCGATAAAAAAAATCACTGATCACCGCCATTACTAATAAAAAAAAAATATTAATAAAAATGCCATAAATCTATCCCCTATTTTGTAGACGCTGTACTTATCAATTTATGCTTAATGCGTTTTTTTACCAAAAATATGTAGGAGAATACATATCGGCCTAAATTGAGGAAGAAATTCTATTTTATATTTTTTTTTTGGATATTTATTGTAGCAAAAAGTAAAAAATATTGCTTTATTTTCAAAATTGTCTGCCTTTTTCTGTTTATAGCGCAAAAAATAAAAACCGCAGAGGTGATCAAATACCACCAAAAGAAAGCTCTATTTGTTGGAAAAAAAGGACGTCAATTTTGTTTGGGTGCAACGTCGCACGACCGTGCAATTGTCAGTTAAAGCGACGCAGTGCCGTATCGAAAAAAATGCTCTAGTCATTAAGGGGGTAAATTCTTCAGGGGCTGAAGTGGTTAAAATGTGCATCAAACAAAGAAACTAATTAGGTAAATTAGAACCAGGGGCAGCCCGTCCATTATGGGAGCACGGGCGCTGCCACCTCTATCCACACCCCCCCCCTATATGGTTAATGGATAGATTTATGCATAGCTCCTTTCATGGAGCGCATGAATCTAATTCATTAATCTGGGCGCATGAATTACAGCGGTGGGTGTGTTTTTTGAAGAACCCAATTAGAGCCATAGGCTCTAATAGGCTTCAAAATAGGGTGGACTCGGAGCGCAGAGCATTATGCTTGGAGCCCACCCATGTGTGTTAGAAAAGCAAATGAACATTCACTTTTCTAACACTGAATCGCCTCTCCGCCAATCAGGAAAGGGGTATCAGACTCGCGCTTCCTGATTGGCTGAAAGGTCAGGTGATCCTATTGGACTCCTATGAGGAGGAGGAGGGGGATGCAGCCTTGGTATAAGGGGTTATACCGGGTGATGTCCACCCAAAACAAAATAGGTCCCGCTCAACTGTCATTTGACAATAAGCTGGGCAGGAAGTGGTAAAGGTTGTTTCGTTCCTGCACTCCTGTGACCCGTTTGTAGCTAGCAGCATGCTAAAGCGCACTATTGGCTGACGTCACTCATCTTTCAGCAAACCACTGGGAGACTGAGCCAGCTGCTCCCGCCCCTTCACAGCCCAGTTCTCCAGTGAGTGCTGGAGGGGCAAAGTCACCGGCACTGATAGTAATCAGCTCTCTGCTCATTGAAGACTGAGAATTGAGCGATCAGCGGTCTTTGATTCTGCATCCACTTAGGTTAGTATAATTGTTTTTTTGAAAGAACCCCATACTTCTCTTTTAATGTTACCAGAAACAACCTTTCCATTTCAAGCTACAACTGACAAAAAAAGTTAAAACGCTACTAAAAAATGAAAAGATAAATAAAGTGAGCGCTAAACAGAAAAGTATAATGAAATAACAGCTACTAGCAAAAAAAAGGCAATATATCCAATCCTCCAAAACAATAAACATAAAATATTCAACGCTGTGATAAACGTGAGTTACATAAACATAAAAAAATATATAAAAAAGTCCTTCTCTGTTAAACAAAAAAGTCCAATGTTCCCACTCAGTAAAGCCTCATACACACGATTGGATTGTTGGCCAACAAAACTGTGGAATTTTGTCCGAAGGGCGTTGGCCCAAACTTGTCTTGCATACACACGGCCACACAATTGTTGGCCAACAAATACAAACTTAGTGACGTACTATGTTGTTTTTCAGCTCTTTAGTGCCACCCTTTGGGCTCCTTCTGCTAGTTTTGTGTTATAAGAAGTTTGGTGAGATTTGATTCGTGCTTTTCATTTTTCAGTTTGCGCTTTTCAGTTTCCTCTTTTCAGTTCGTTTCTGAACGGCCGTTCGTCAACCAGCCATGTTGCGGAATTGGAGGAGATAACGTGTTATTTATTATTGGCCTTGGAGTTATTGCTTTGACCCAAGTCCAGGAACACGAGGAGGAGGATTTCTTGGACCAAAAATTGGTTGCTTTATTAATCGTGACCAATTATGTCATATGCCTTTGCTGCGGGAGCTCCAGGCGAATAATCCAGATGTTTTTCAGAATTATCTCCGGATGACGGAGCCCTGCTTTCACCAACTCTTGGCATTGTTGACCCTCTATATTAAGAAGCAGGACACATGCATGAGGCTTTTATTTTATTTTTTGGTTGAATAATAATGATTTGATTTGGTATATTTTCTATATTTTTGAATGCATAGAATGCACTTTTTGGTTAAGTTCTATTGGCAGATAGCATGTCTAATTTTATTTGTTTTCTTTTTTTAATGCACAATAAAAAAGTTGTGTATAATAATACTTGGCTATGTGTTTTACTTCAAATGACTGTTTGGGAGTAGGCAGTTACCGTATATACTCTAGTATAAGCCGACCCGAATATAAGCTGAGGCACCTAATTTTACCACAAAAAACTGGGAAAACTTATTGACTCGAGTATAAGCCTAGGGTGAGAAATGCGCAGCTACTGTAAGTGGAAAAGAGAGTCAACAATGCCCATTTGCAGCTTCACTGTGCCCATTTGCAGCTATAGGTCCCCCAAACTCACTCGGTAGTTAAGGATTCCTAGATGCCCCCTAGCTGCAGTCAAAATTTGGGGTCTCTGGACCCAAAGGGTCCCGAAATGACATTGCTGCGGATGGACATAGTTGACCGAATTTGGGGCCCCGTATCTCGGGGCCACTTGGTGCTAAGAACCCCAAATTTGGTGTGCAAACCTAGTGGAGCTAGCACTACAACATATACCAGCTGGGGTTCCTAGCACCAGGAGATACAGGGCCCCAAAGTCGGTTCGGAAAATGTCAAGCACTTTTCTGCAGCAGACAATGACATTTTTCGAACTGAATTTGGGGCCCCGTATCTCGGGGCCACTTGGTGCTAGGAACCCCAACTTTGGATATGTTGTAGTGCTAGTTCGACTGTGTTAGCACCCCAAATTTGGGGTTCCTAGCGCCAAGTGTCCCTGAGAAACGGGGCCCCACATTCGGTCAACTGTGTCCATCTGCAGCAATGTCATGTCAGGACCCTTTGGATCCAGAGACCCCAAATTTTGGCTGCAGCTAGGGGGCATCTAGGAACCCTTAACTACCGACTTTGACCGACTTTGGGGCCCCGTATCTTGGGGCCACTTGGTGCTAGGAACCCCATTTAGTGTGCAAGCCCAGTGGAACTAGCACTACAACATATCCAAAGCTGGGGTTCCTAGCACCAAGTGGCCCCGAGATACGGGGCCCCAAAGTCGGTTCGGAAAATGTCAAGCACTTTTCTGCAGCAGAGAATGACATTTTCCGAACCGAGTTTGGGGCCCCATATCTCTGGGCCACTTGGTGCTAGGAACCCCAGCTTTGGATATGTTGTAGTGCTAGTTCCACTGGGTACACCAAATTTGGGGTTCCTAGCACCAAGTGGCCCCAAAATCGGTTTGGAAAATGTCATTCTCTGCTGCAGAAAAGTGCTTGACTTGAGTATAAGCCGAGGGGGGCATTTTCAGCACAAAAAAAATGTGCTGAAAAACTTGGCTTATACTCGAGTATATATAGTACATTTAAAAAAAATACAATGTAAAATTGATAATGGACACCAACATAGTTGTATCTTTGATCTTTAAAACTGCAGGATAATGGTGTATGGTGTAACTTGCCCAAATAATAAAAAAAAAGCATAATAATATTATTCTTGATATCACTAGAAAAAAAAAGCCTTTAAAACTTTGTTTGCAATAACTCCATCAGTATCACCAGCAAAGCAGCTTCATTATTATCCCATAAAAGAAGAAGAGAATGTGCACTGCATTTCGAGATTTCGTAATTTGCCACGTCAGGAATGTTAATTCTCCATTACGAACGCTACTTTACAAGACCGACCGCTTCTGGCTTGTCCTTGCTTCCGAGCATGCATGTTTGTACTTTGGACATTTGTCTGATGGACTTGTGTACACACGCTCGGAAAATCCGACAAAAAACATTTGTCCGCGGAAAATTTTAAAACCTGCCATCAGACATTTGTCCACAGAAAATCCGACAATTGTCCGATGGAGTGTACACACAGTCGGATTTACCGCCAACATCCTGTCATCACACATTTCCCGTCGGAAAGTCCGATCGTGTGTACGAGGCTTTAGTGCAAAAGAAGGTGTCCGGCCACCATAAGGATTGAAGGCTTACCAGAATTTGTGGCTACACAATTAGGTGCAGCAAACACATTTTGATAATGCCACTTATGTGGAGTATAATGAATCCTCTCCTTTTATCCTTCTCTTGAACTCCATATAGGCTGGAAAAAGAAAAAAAAAAAAACGAATATGGTGTACCGTATATACTCGAGTATAAGTCGTTCTGAGTATAAGTCGAGGCCCTAATTTACCACAAAAAATGGGAAAAACGTATTGACCCGAGTATAAGACGAGGGTGAGAAATGCACAGCTACTGTAAGTGGAAAAGAGGGTCAACAATGCCCATTTGCAGCATCACTGTGCCCATTTGCAGCCATAGGTCCCCCAAACTTCAAACTCAGTAGTTAAGGGTTCCAAGATGCCCCCCTATCTGCAGCCAAAATTTGGGGTCTCTGAACCCAAAGTGTCCCAAAATGACATTGCTGCAGATGGACACAATTGACCAACTTTGGGGCCCTGTATCTCGGGGCCACTTAGTGCTAGGAACCCCAAATTTGGTGTGCAAACCCAGTGGAACTAGCACCAAAAAATATCTAAAGCTGGGATTTCTAGCACCAAGTGGTTTGGGGCCCGAGATACAGGGCCCCAAAAATCGGTTCAGAAAATGTCAAGCACTTTTCTGCAGCAGAGAATGACATTTTCTGAACCTATTTTGGGGCCCCGTATGTCGGGGCCACTTGGTGCTAGGAACCCCAGCTTTGGATATGTTATGGTACCACTGGGTTTGCACACCAAATTTGGGGTTCCTAGCACCAGGTGGCCCTGAGATACGGGGCCCCAAAGTCGGTTCAGAAAATATCAAGCACTTTTCTGCAGCAGAGAATGACATTTTCAGAACCTATTTTGGGGCCCCGTATGTCGGGGCCACTTGGTGCTAGGAACCCCAGCTTTGGATATGTTATGGTACCACTGGGTTTGCACACCAAATTTGGGGTTCCTAGCACCAGGTGGCCCTGAGATACGGGGCCCCAAATTCGGTTCGGAAAATGAATTTTTTTGCTGCAGAAAAGTGCTTGACATAAGTTGAGGGGGGCACTTTCAGCACAAAAAAATGTGCTGAAAAACTCGACTTATACTCGAGTATATACGGTAATATTTTTACCACTCTGATAAATGACACCCATGTAAGTAACACTCCATGCATAAATTATAAGTGCAACTGCCGATCACCAGCTTTCACATCGATGCAGTGCGCACTCACCAAACAAAAAATCATAAGAAGCATCAAAGGTGAAAATGGGGATGTGCGCAGGTTTCAGTGCAAGGATTTCCTTTCAAATCATCTTACTTCACAGGGTAGAGCTCCATTCATATGTCCCAAAATACCAAAGGCCATAAACAAAAGATATGCCTCATAGTGTAGTATTTATTAAAATGACATACAATAAACAGGTAAATTTGTATAAAAAACAATATATCATGCCGCTAGACTCACATATAACACTGCCACATGGACCTCCACTACGATGTTCTGGCTCTGAAATCCTACACTTAGCGGTTCGCATGAAAATGCATCCTCAGGGGCCTCCAACGTGTACAACAGCGGCTATAATTATGTAGTCCAAACAGGAAATGTAAAAATTCTGGTAAGTCTTCAATACTTATGGTGGTCGGACAACTTGTTTTGCACTTACTGAGTGGGAACATTGGACCTTTTTGTTAAAATCACTACTTGCTTGCAATAAGAATACCTGGGGTGTTTGCATATAACTCCTCTAGAAATATTATCCCTTACTAGTGTTGTTGGCTCCCAGTTTTTCTCAGAAGTCTACACTGAGCTAGAAGCCAAATTACAGGCATCCCCTACTTTAGACAAACAGTAACTATTTGAGAAGAGAGAAAAGGTAGAAATGTGCAGGAAAGTTTCGGAAAATCCCTTTACTGTATATTTTTCCCATTCCTATTACAAGAGGAAAGAGAAACCATGACTCATAAGTCGACAGCTAATAATTCTGGCTGTCCGGTTTGTTGGGGAAGGCGGTGTCATTTGCATACTGATGACCCGGGCAGATCTTATATATTCAGTTTTTGCACATATTTACAGCAGGGTCTTGCAAATGAATATTGCTTTTTTTTTTTTTTGGTCAAATCTGCAGTTGTTATTTGAATCCCTTCCTATGCAAACTACTGGCTGTGGGACAGGGCAAAATTATAGATGGTTTGTCAAGTGCCCCTGATTTCCAGGGACAGTGCAAGGTTTTACAGATTTGTCCTTAGCAGTTCCTGCACATGGAACGGTCTTGATTTTCTGCAACGAGCAACTGATGGACAATGCCTACTTTTAAGCAATGTGAATGAAACTCCCGTCTGTGAAGTTGACCAGGACTTTCTAATAAAGAGCAATAAATAAGGGATAGGGGACTTTAAAGGTACATTTTGTATAGAGAAAATGATGTGTATACCAAAAACTTAAAGAAAGTTATATAAAAATTAATTTATTACAGAAAATTGATAAAAAGTAGAGAGTACAGTATAGGACACAGTCATAGGTATATACACATTTGCCTATTATTGACAGTGAAGCAAACTGTAGTCACATACAAAGAACTAGTGCGTCCACAAAATTCGACATGTTTCGCCGGTGTGGCTTCATCAGGAAAAGAGAGGACGCTTTATCTAGTGACCATAAAAACATAAATTTTGTCATAGCTATAGGTGTATAGAGAAAGAAAAGAAGAAATATAAAATATTATTCAATATTAATGACAATTTTGTTAAACATAACATAAACATTTACATAAGCATGACTGAGAGAAAAAAAAATGTGGGGGGGGGGGGGAGAAGGAGGAGGGGGAAAAAAACAGGGAAAGATCGCCCCCAACCCCTATCCAAACAGACCCAATCCACTGACCACCCCAACCCCCCCGAAGTGAAAATCCTCCCATACCTTGAGGGGCATGAGTGTATATTCAATTGGTGGCACTCCTAAGCAGGTGGGCACTCCTTCACCTCACTCCAGTTCAAACGTAGCCAGATCACCCGTAGAGAGGGATGTAGCTAATGTTCAAAAACTTATAGAAATGCCTGTAACACGTAATGTGTATTAAATATCTTTGAAACCTATTGTAGGCCTGTAATTCTTAGGAATAGCTCACTTAAATCTGTCCAAACCAGAGTCTAGTAGACATCTCGGCTATGATAAAGTTTGAAACACGAAATCATAAATTATAATATAATAAATAACTATAAATAATTATACCAAAAAATGAGATAATAATAATAATAATAATTATTATTATTCAATAATGTAATTAAATCAAAAACACTAACATTTGCTCAGTTGCAGAATTGTCACTGTCATTACTTTTCAGTGTTTGATGACGGATCTCCCCACAAATCACTATCGTTCAATTCTGCGAGTGATTCTAATTTTGTTATCGCTGTTTTCTAGCTGGTCTAAAACCCCTTTTGATGTAAAGGGACGGTTTTGGTTGCTATGGACAATCTCCAGTTTCCAGGCAGAAAGAACAGTTTTTATAATATAAAACTGCATGCAGGCCACTGGAGAAACCACTAGGGACAAAAGGGATGTGAAATAATTTCATACAGTAAAGTAATCTGTAAGATTACAGTATACTGTATGTATTGTGTGTGTTTCACTTTTTGAATTTGGTGCCGTTTTCCGTCCCCGTGCGTCGCAACGCTCGCAGGGAACGGAGCCCGGAATCGAGCGGAGGACGAGCCGCTCACACTGCGGGGAGACATCGCAGGATCCAATGGACAAGGTAAGTATGCTCTTCCTTGATCCTGCAATGCGATCCTGAGTCTGGCTCGGGGTTAACGCTTTTGGTTCTGAAATTTCACCCCGAGCCAGACTCGGGAATACCGCCAGGGAGGTTAAATAGAAATTTTTCGCTCCATAAGATGCACTTTGTTCCCCCCATAAAATGGGGGGAAATGTCTGTGCTTCTTGAGCGGATATTGACCTTAACACCCCCCCCATCGCCGACATGTTACAATACAGAAGAGAGGAGGACAGACCTCCCAAGCCTCCCGCCAGCGCTGGGCGATCTCCCTGCTGGGCCTGTCACTCAGCCACAGAGAGAAGACAGAGCAGCCCGAGCGGCCGAATGGAGTATGGCCGTGGCTCCTCTGTCTTCTCTCTGAGTGACAGGCGGATGTGATGACGTCCTCCCCAGGGAAAGCCAGTCTATGCGAGGTGGAGGACTGTAACAAAATCCCGTCTCCTAGATAGATGGAACACTGATCCAATGATACATTGAATACGTGTGACGTGTATCATAGGAGGCGGGACTTTATTACAGTAAGCGCTGGGATATTTGAATCTGTGACAGAGCTCTGTGTGGTAAGGCTGCATTTCATTGGCACAGGTCAGGCTGAATTTCATGGGACTGCTAAGGTTGCATTTCATTGGCCCAGGTCAGGCTGCATTTCATGGGCACTGGTAAGGCTGCATTTCATGGGCACTGGCCAGGCTGCATTTAATTGGCACTGGTAAGGCTGCATTTAATTGGCACTGGTAAGGCTGCATTTAACTGGCACTGGTAAGGCTGCATTTAATTGGCACTGGTAAGGCTGCATTTAATTGGCACTGGCCAGGCTGCATTTAATTGGCACTGGTAAGGCTGCATTTAATTGGCACTGGCCAGGCTGCATTTAATTGGCACTGGCCAGGCTGCATTTAATTGGCACTGGCCAGGCTGCATTTAATTGGCACTGGCCAGGCTGCATTTAATTGGCACTGGCCAGGCTGCATTTAATTGGCACTGGCCAGGCTGCATTTAATTGGCACTGGCCAGGCTGCATTTAATTGGCACTGGCCAGGCTGCATTTAATTGGCACTGGTCAGGCTGCATTTAATTGGCACTGGTAAGGCTGCATTTAATTGGCACTGGAAAGGCTGCATTTAATTGGCACTGGTAAGGCTACATTTAACTGGCACTGGTCAGGCTGAATTCAATTGGCACTGGTAAGGCTGCATTTAACTGGCACTGGTCAGGCTGCATTTCATGGGCACTGGTAAATATTTTAGTACAGAATATTTTTTTTCTTGTTTTCCTGCTCTAAAACCTAGGTGCGTCTTATGGTCGGGTGCGTCTTATGGAGCGAAAAATATGGTAGATAATATTTTTCAAAATGTGTGTTTTTTAGCACTGAAAATGACAAATATATAAACAAATTGGAGCTGGACTGTTCCCACTAAGCAGACTAGAATTTTTTCAAGGGCTTGGTGAAAAAAAGTTTTCTAAATAATGACTGTCATTAGCAAAACTGGCTAGCAGCAACAGCTAGTGCAGACAGCAGGAAAATCTGACTTGAGATGACCGCATTCGCAAAGAGTTGCTGACCACCTAAAAATTACATGAATGCTGTGTGAATGTTTGCTGAACCCCCCCTGCACATCTTTATACATCTGGAAGTGATGATATGAAAAGGTGGACTGTCTGCTTTACAGTGCATATTACTTATAACAAAAGTCATACGACTGTCTTATCTGCACTTAGCAAAATATATTTTTTCCAATAGGGATGCCTTTAGAAGAACGATATACAAAGAGCAGTGTTCAGGTTCAGCTAGATATACACTGCCTGCCAGTCCCCGCTATCTTTTCTACTGCTATTGCAGTGATTAACATACTTATGGGTGATACAGGCATCTGTGATCATAATGTACAACATCTGTGGAATGTCGACAGGCAAGCTCTCTAGGGTTTCCTAAAGATAGGAGGTGCAGAACTTTAAGGGCAAGCTAAAAATAATACATTTATATAGATACATATACACAGATCAATTTAAAGGAGAAGCTGGAGCATTGAAGCGCCTAATAGTTTCCCAGATCGCTCAGGAACTCAAGTGGTGAGGTCTCTGCACTTGAAGTCCTGACTTAGTATTATTTTTATACAGGATTTATATATCGCTGATAGTTTACACAGTGCTTTACAACTTGAGGGTAGACAGTACAAATACAATACACTTTTATACAATAGGAATCAGAGAGTCCTGCTCATTACAGCTTTACAGTCTAAGAGGGCGGGACAAGAGGTAATAAATGTGGGGAATGTGTTGATTGAGAAGATAAATGTACAGATGTTAGGTGGGGGCCAAATAGGCTTCTCTGAAGAGATGAGTTTTCAGGGATCATCTGAAAGTGGACAAAGTAGGAGATAATTAGACATATTGGGGTAGAGCATTCCAGAGGATGGGAGAGGCTCGGAAGTCCTGAAGGCGAGCATGGGATGAGGTGATGAGGGAGCTAGAAAGCAGGAGGTCTTGGGAGGAGTGAAGAGAACAATTTGGTTGACATTTTGAGACTAGGTTAGTGATGTAGCTGGGGGCCAAGTTGTGGATGGCTTTGTAAGTTATTGGTAGTATCTTGAATTTAATTTGTTGGTTGAGTGGCAGCCAGTGGAGGGTTGGCAGAGAGGGGTAACAGACGCAGAGCGGTTTGTAAGGTGGATGAGCCTGGCAGCAGCGTTCATGATGGACTAAAGGGAGATAGTCTATTTAGAGGTAAGCCAATGAGGAGGGAGTTGCAGTAGTCGAGGCGAGAGATGAGCAGGGAGTGGATTAGAAGCTTTGTGGTGTCATTGGTTAGGAAGGGGCGTATCTTGGAGAAGTTACGGAGGTTGAGGTGGCAAGCTTTGGACAGCAATAGGATGTTGGGCCAAAAGGATAGTTCAGAGTCCAGGATTACACCTAGGACTTTGGCACGGGGGGACGGGTTGATAGTTGATCCGTTGATTTTGACAGAGAAATCAGGGGAAGTGGTGCTTGGGGAAGGAAATATCATGACCTCGGTTTTGGATAGATTGAGTTTGAGGAAGTGATGTGACATGCAGGCTTATATGTCTGTTAGTAAGTTGGTGATGCAAAATCAAGGAGGTTGTACTTCAACCATTTAAATAATGTTATAGTGCCAAGGAATCATGCACAACTCATCTGGGCTCCTTTTTTAGATGCATTCCATGCAAAAGAGCTTAATTATAGAGTAAAAGTAGAAGCCTAGGTGAGTTGTATGAAGGTTCTCATTTATCCAGGTTATGGTGTAGCCAGTCACATTCGACAGGATTTATCCTGTAATGCTGTAAATGTTGGGTAGTTTCCCCAAGCCACTTCTTCAGTTCCAATTGCGAGGATGGAATAAGCCTAGGGAAAGCTGGTACCACCCAAAATTCCTAGGTGAGCTAGAACATGAATTTCATCAGCTTGCAGCAGGACAACCTATTACAAATAAGAAACCTAAGGAGAACCTACTAGACTCTATATATAAGTGTACCCTGGGAAGCCCAAACCCAGGGCACCCAGTTAGTTAAACCTCTAACATGAAAAATGAACAAGACATTTCCCTCTATAGTGTGTACCAGCCTGAATCCAAAGCAGCATTTGTCATTTCTCTCCGATCTCTCCTCTCTCTGCTATCTGCATGAATCACCGATTAGACTCTAAGCCGACCCAACCGCCTCCCAGGTGACAGCCTGCCCCCCTCCCCCCAGCACACAGCAGGTGACTGTCAGCCTGTATATTTCAATAAGGCAGTGTGTAGAGAGGGGGTGTCCCTTCCTTCACCCAGGTTTCACTGGAGCTCTGTGCTCTGTGTGTGACATCAGATCCCTGCCCCCTGCTTTCTACTGCTTAGAAAAAAAACTTTACCTGTGTGTTTTACAAGGCTGTACAGGAGAGAGGACTGCAGATAAACAGGTACAACTTATGTAGGAGGTTTTGTTTCATCATCACATGTTTCGTCAGCATGTGAATAATTTAGGGCCCAGGGTTTCAAACCACCACAAGCCATCTAAGGCTAACTGCAGGCATCTTTGCCTGTTTTCTTTACAGTCTGGAAACTTTAAAATGAGGAAAGGTTTAAAGGGATGATATCACTTTGCCCATTCAGGCTGCCTCCTTACCGCAGAAGTTTATCCTGGGTATGCAGTGTTGGGGTCTAGATGGATGCAAGACGCCCATGCCCCAGTGTGAGAGTATTCCAACCTGGCAAATTAATGAACCTGGTTAATGAGTTAAACTTTGATCCTTGAGGACATTTTATTAATAATTACACTACTTACAGATGTGAGCATGCTGTTTTGCTTGGACATGAGTAGCAAAGCTTATGTTTGTCTGATAACTAAGGAGAGCAATTAGTATGAATTGTAAAAGCAATATATTATGAGATCAGAGAACAGGATATGTAGTAAAAGGGGGCTAGAGATGATTACAGGCTACACAAACACGGACATGTGTAAATCCATCGGGGCTTGTGATAGCAGCCGCTGATGCAGAAAACAGATGAGCGCTGCGGTCTGACAGGGAAACACCCCATGTACCTTTAATTCTTTAAATCTGGGGAAAAGAAAATGAGCACAACATTGAAGGTTTAACATATAATTCTGAAAAAAAAACAACAATTTTGATGGGTTGCTTTTGAAAACAGTACTAATTCAAAGCACACTTACTTTTGTCCAGTTCTAATGAATGGACTTCTCTGGGGTTGATTTACACAAGGCAAATGGACTGTTCACTTTGCAAGGGAAGTTTCACTTAGTACGGGAATGTTCCCTCAGCTTAGCGAATCTGTTATTCTTTCCCCATTTTGTTCTACTTCTGTTTTTTTTAGAGGGGGGGGGGGGGGGTTCTAGAAGGCTTCATTATAAGCAAGACTTTTGTCTCCTTGATGTTACTTAACATCACATATAAGTGAAAAACATAATCTGTTGGCATAAACCATCAGACATTAAAGTGGTGTTCCGGCCAAAATGATACTTTTTAAATAAAAATACCCCTATAATACACAAGCTTAATGTATTCTAGTAAAGTTAGTCTCTAAACTAAGGTCTGTTTTGTTAGTTTATAGCAGTAGTTTGTTATTTTATAAACTTACAGCAGGCCGTGGCCATCTTAAGTGTGGGCATCTGAAGCCAGACTGTATTTCTTCTTGGATCTCATCCTTGCAGTGATGAGTGCAGCACAAGCAGTGTAATAGGTTTCAGGTCAGGTTTCCATAGCAATGGCAGTTTCAGAGGAAGTTGCCGCCCTTTCCAAGAAGGCATTGCAAACAGGAAATGATGCGATGGGCCGCGGCCAGGGAGGAGGAAGTGAAAAATGAATACAGCAGATATACAGTAGGTGCTGAGAAAAAAAAAAAAAAATCCAATTTGTTTACAGTGCACAGTTTAGTGAGGGATGCTGAAGAGTTGTAAAAATGGGTGGAACTCTACTTTAAGGTAAAATTAAGTTTGGGTTCATGAATTGTTACAATCATAGGCGTGCGCACAGGGTGTGCCAGGTTTGCCTGGGCATACCCTAATCACCCTGTATGGTGCAGATTCCCCCTGTTTAAACCCCTGATATTATTTCGCCAAAGCCCCCTAACAGGGCTCCTAAAAATATGTAAAAAAATAATAAAAATAAAAACTACTGACACCATCAGTATATACACATGCACACACATATGCATTGGGAGTTTTATGGTGCACAGCCTAATATCATAGGCTGTGCACACCTATGGTTACAATGACGCCATTGAGCCACACTGTGCATTCTTGTGTGAATATCTGACTCAATATATACATACACACATACACTTGTGCTCATAAGTTTACATACCCTGGCAGAATTTATAATTTCTTGGCCATTTTGTAGAGAATATGAAGGATAACACAAAAACTTTTCTTTCACTCATGGTTAGTGTTTGGCTGAAGCCATTTATTATCAACTGTGTTTACTCTATTTAAATCATAATGACAACAGAAACTACCCAAATGACCCTGATCAAAAGTTTACATACACCAGTTCTTAAAGCGGATATATACCCGTACAAAAAAAAAAAATATATATATATTTTTGAAAAAACCTGTAAAGCAAAGGCATAATGAGCTAGTATGCACCGCATACTATCTCATTATGAAATACTTACCTTAGAATGAGGCGTCGGCATCTGATCCGGGTCACCGCCGAGGAAGCTGACATGTTACCCTTGGCGTGTCATTCGGGTTCGTGGCTCCGGCGCTGTGAGGGGCCGGAGTCGCAATGACGTCCCTCCCACGCATGCATGCGGGAGTCCTCTTTCCGGCAGCAGCTGCCAGACCTTCACGGCACATGCGCTGCTGATATTCATTTTACCTACAGGTAAGCCTTATTATAGGCTTACCTGTAGGTGAAAATGTAACAAAAGGGTATACAACCACTTTAATACCGTGCATTGCCCCCCTTTAACATCAATGACAGCTTGAAGTCTTTTGTGGTATTTGTGGATGAGGCTCTTTATCTTCTCAGATGGTAAAGCTGTCCATTCCCCTTGGCAAAAAGCCTCCAGTTCCTGTAAATTCTTGGGTTGTCTTGTATGAACTGAACGTTTGAGATCTCCCCAGAGTGGCTCAATGATATTGAGGTCAGGAGACTGAGATGGCCACTCCTGAACCTTCACTTTATTCTGCTGTAGCCAATGACAGGTCAACTTGGCCTTGTGTTTTGGGTCATTGTCATGTTGGAATGTCCAAGTACGTCCCATGCGCAGAATAAATGCAAATTTTCCTCCAGTATTTTTTGATGACATACTGCAATTAACAATTAATCTTGCCATCAATTTTGACCAAATTTCCTGTGCCTTTGTAGCTCACACATCCCCAAAACATCAGTGATCCAACTCACAGTAGGAATGGTGCACCTTTCATCATAGGCCTTGTTGACTCCTCTCCAAATGTAGTGTTTATTGTTGTGGCCAAAAAGCTCAATTTTGGTCTCTTCACTCCAAATGACTTTGTGGCAGAAGGTTTGAGGCTTGTCTCTGTGCTGTTTGGCATATTGTAAGCGGGATACTTTGTGGAATTTGCGTAGTAATGGCTTTCTTCTGGCGACACGACCATGCAGCCCATCTTAGTGCCTCCTTATTGTGCATCTTGAAACACCCACACCACATGTTTTCAGAGAGTCCTGTATTTCACCTGAAGTTATTTGTGGGTTTTTCTTTGCATCCCAAACAATTTTCCTGGCAGTTGTGGCTGAAACAGAACCCCTCATTTTCCACTTCTTGATTAGAGTTTGAACACTGCTGATTGACATTCTCAATTCCTTGGATATCTTTTTACATCCCTTTCCTGTTTTATACAGTTCAACCACCTTTTCCCGAAATATATTGACTAATATATATTTTTATTACATTATTATTTTTTTTCATTTTATTAAATATGGGGTGGGCTGGATCAGGCCCCAATGCACCTCTACAGAAACAAATGATTACTAGTGATCTATTACTTACTCACTGTATAACTGGTGTTATTGGCAACCAATAGGTTACTAGTGCAATAATTTGTAACTGAAGACAAGGAAGAACCATATCAGATTTGCTCTTCTCCAAGATGGTTGCAAAGCCAACGGGAGATCTCGCTGACATCAGAGATAATATCTTGCCATTTCTCAAATTACTAGAAGGTTCTAGCTGTTATAGCCCCAGAAACAGGTTGATTAAATCAGCTGCTGAACATTGCCAGGTTCTCCCAATAACAGTCCATACCACGGGGTTCTGTTAATCTTAAGTCCCGATGAAGGGAACAATGTGGGGTCTCTGAAACGCTTTGGCAGTAGCACCTATTATATGTTGGGAACAAAACCTTATTTTGGATTTATTTCAGTGTGGCACTTCAGTCTTCAGACTCAAATACTACTTTCACATTCCAAGGTTTCTGTGGAGGTTCCTTGGCTCTCGGGAGCAACCCACACGTTGTCTAGATGCCCCATTAAGATGCCACCAGTACAGTTTTGCCAAACACTCCAGTAGCACAAATGTATTATCTACCTAAGGTTCCATCACCATCAATCTACCTCTTCATAGCCCCAGAGAGACCCACTTGAAATTACAGATTTCTACTATCATTTCGAAACTGCATGTGGCTAAATAATTCAAGACAATGCTGGTTCTAAAGTGGTTAAAAACAAATCCAAGACAGAATATTTGTTCTGAAAAAGGCAGCATTTACAATGGAAAGCAGCTTAAGAATTCAAACAGTACACATTCTTCTTACTAAAAATGTTTGTAATAAAGTTAATAATTTTGAAATGTTATAAACTTGGACAAGGATATGTTTTTGCTCTTTGGAAATTCTACAGAGAAACAAGAGAAAATGTTATACTTTCTTATTGACAATAGCGATATGCCAGTCTTGAATAAGCCAGGAGAGTAAATTTAAGATTAAAGCTAAACTTCAGGCAAGCAGCTAAATCCAAAGATGAAATAGAAACTGTATATTTATTATATTTTACCTGTCAAATGATTGTTTTTCTGTTCACCCAGTCCTGGAATTTACACAGCTCTGCCTCACAGCAGAACTCTATCTGGAGACCCGAGTGTTTTCTTCTGAATTTAAAGAGTAATGCCTCGTACACACGATTGGATTGTTGGCCAACAAAACCGTGGACTTTTGTTGGCCAACAAAATTTCATGTTAGTAGAAGTTTGGTGAGTGTTGATTCGTACTTTTCATTTCGCACTTTTCATTTTGCGCTTTTCAGTTAGTTTCTGAACGGCCATTCATCAGTCGGCCATGTTGCGGAATCGGAAGAGATAACGTGTTATTTATTATTGGCCTTGGAGTTATTGCTTTAGCATTATTTTTTTGGTTGAATTATGATTTGATTTGGTATATTTTCTATCTTTTTGGATGCATAGAATGCACTTTTTGATTAAGTTCTATTGGCAGATAGCATGTCTAATTTTATTTGTTTTCTTTTTTTAATGCACAATAAAAAAATTGTGGAGAATACTTGGCTATGTGTTTTACTTCAAACGACAGTTTGGGAGTAGGCAGTTGCATCTAAAAAAATACAATGTAAAATTGACAAGGGACGCCAACATAGTTGTATCTTTAGGAAGGATATGCCACTCACCAAGCCTCCGGACCTCATCTTAGTGCTACCACCCTCTAGGATTGGATTCAGGTGCAGGCTTTGCGCAAGTCTATGGAAGTGAAGAAATCCTGGACTGCCGCACTCTGAAAAAAGGCATCTTTATTGTAAATCGTTAAAATCCAACATAAGCCACCTTATAGGAACAGTACAGAGCACAGTAGCTAACGCGTTTCACATCAATGGATGCTTACTCATCGCTATGAGTAAGCATCCATTGATGTGAAACGCGTTAGCTACTGTGCTCTGTACTGTTCCTATGAGGTGGCTTATGTTGGATTTTAATGATTTACAATAAAGATGCCTTTTTTCAGAGTGCGGCAGTCCAGGATTTCTTCACTTCCATAGTTGTATCTTTGATCTTAATGGTGTTGTGGTAAGTTGCCCAAATAAAAAAAATATAAAGCATAATAATATTATTCTTGATATCACTAGAAAAAAAAAGCCTTTGAAAATTCGTTTGCAATAACTCCATCAATATCACCAGCAAAGCAGCTTCATTATTATCCCATTAACCACTTGAGCCCCGGACCATTATGCTGCCTAAGGACCAGAGGTCTTTTTCCAATTTGGCACTGCGTCGCTTTAACTGCTAATTGCGCGGTCATGCAATGCTGTACCCAAACGAAATTTGCGTCCTTTTCTTCCCACAAATAGAGCTTTCTTTTGATGGTATTTGATCACCTCTGCGGTTTTTATTTTTTGCGCTATAAACGGAAAAAGACCGAAAATTTTGAAAAAAAATGATATTTTCTACTTTTTGTTATAAAAAAAATCCAATAAACTAAATTTTAGTCATACATTTAGGCCAAAATGTATTCGGCCACATGTCTTTGGTAAAAAAAATGTCAATAAGCGTATATTTATTGGTTTGCGCAAAAGTTATAGCGTCTACAAACTAGGGTACATTTTCTGGAATTTACACAGCTTTTAGTTTATGACTGCCTATGTCATTTCTTGAGGTGCTAAAATGGCAGGGCAGTACAAAACCCCCCCAAATGACCCCATTTTGGAAAGTAGACACCCCAAGGAAATTGCTGAGAGGCATGTTGAACCCCATGAATATTTATTTTTTTTGTCCCAAGTGATTGAAAAATGACAAAAAAAAAAAAAAAAAAAAAATATTTACAAAAAGTCGTCACTAAATGATATATTGCTCACACAGGCCATGGGCCTATGTGGAATTGCACCCCAAAATACATTTAGCTGCTTCTCCTGAGTATGGGGATACCACATGTGTGGGACTTTTTGGGAGCCTAGCCGCGTACGGGGCCCCGAAAACCAATCACCGCCTTCAGGATTTCTAAGGGTGTAAATTTTTGCTTTCACTCTTCACTGCCTATCACAGTTTCGGAGGCCATGGAATGCCCAGGTGGCACAAAACCCCCCAAAATGACCCCATTTTGGAAAGTAGACACCCCAAGCTATTTGCTGAGAGGCATATTGAGTCCATGGAATATTTTATATTTTGACACAAGTTGCGGGAAAGTGACACTTTTTTTTTTTTTTTTTTTTTTTTTCCATAAAGTTGTCACTAAATGATATATTGCTCACACAGGCCATGGGCATATGTGGAATTGCACCCCAAAATACATTTAGCTGCTTCTCCTGAGTATGGGGATACAACATGTGTGGGACTTTTTGGGAGCCTAGCCGCGTACTGGACCCCGAAAACCAATCACTGCCTTCAGGATTTCTATGGGTGAAAATTTTTGATTTCACTCTTTACTGCCTATCACAGTTTCGGAGGCCATGGAATGCCCAGGTGGCACAAAACCCCCCCAAATGACCCCATTTTGGAAAGTAGACACCCCAAGCTATTTGCTGAAAGGCATGGTGAGTATTTTGCAGCTCTCATTTGTTTTTGAAAATGAAGAAAGACAAGAAAAAACATTTTTTTTTTCTTTTTTCAATTTTCAAAACTTTGTGACAAAAAGTGAGGTCTGCAAAATACTCACTATACCTCTCAGCAAATAGCTTGGGGTGTCTACTTTCCAAAATGGGGTCATTTGGGGGGGTTTTGTGCCACCTGGGCATTCCATGGCCTCCGAAACTGTGATAGGCAGTGAAGAGTGAAATCAAAAATTCACGCCCTTAGAAAGCCTGAAGGCGGTGCTTGGTTTTCGGGGTCCCGTACGCGGCTAGGCTCCCAAAAAGGCTCACACATGTGGTATCCCCGTACTCAGGAGAAGCAGCAGAATGTATTTTGGGGTGTAATTTCACATATTTCCATGGCATGTTTGAGCAATATATCATTTAGTGACAACTTTGTGCAAAAAAAAAAAAAAAAAAAAAAAATTTGTCTCTTTCCCGCAACTTGTGTCGCAATATAAAATATTCCATGGACTCGACATGCCTCTCAGCAAATAGCTTGGGGTGTCTACTTTCCAAAATGGGGTCATTTGGGGGGGTTTTGAACTGTCCTGGCATTTTATGCACAACATTTAGAAGCTTATGTCACACATCACCCACTCTTCTAACCACTTGAAGACAAAGCCCTTTCTGACACTTTTTTTTTGCAAAAAAATTACTTTGAACCCCCAAACATTATATATTTTTTTAAAGCAAATGCCCTACAGATTAAAATGGTGGGTGTTTCATTTTTTTTTTTCACACAGTAATTGCGCAGCGATTTTTCAAACGCATTTTTTGGGGAAAAAACACACTTTTTTTAATTTTAATGCACTAAAACACGCTATATTGCCCAAATGTTTGATGAAATAAAAAAGATGATCTTAGGCCGAGTACATGGATACCAAACATGACATGCTTTAAAATTGCGCACAAACGTGCAGTGGCAACAAAATAAATACATGTTTAAAAGCCTTCAAAAGCCTTTACAGGTTACCACTTTAGATTTACAGAGGAGGTCTACTGGAAAAATTACTGCACTCGATCTGGCCTTCGCGGTGATACCTCACATGCATGGTGCAATTGCTGTTTACGTTTGACGACAGACCGCCGCTTGCGTTCGCCTTAGCGCGAGAGCAGGGGGCGACAGGGGTGTTTTTTTTTTTTTTTTTTCTTTATTATTTTTTTGCTTTTTTAATCTTACTTTTAAACTGTTCCTTTCATATTTTTTTTTTTAATCATTTTTATTGTTATCTCGGGGAATGTAAATATCCCCTATGATAGCAATAGGTAGCGACAGGTACTCTTTTTTGAAAAAATTGTGGTCTATTAGACCCTAGATCTCTCCTCTGCCCTCAAAGCATCTGACCACACCAAGATCGGTGTGATAAAATGCTTCCCCAATTTCCCAATGGCGCTATTTACATCCGGCGAAATCTAAGTCATGAAATACTCGTAGCTTCCGGTTTCTTAGGCCATAGAGATGTTTGGAGCCACTCTGGTCTCTGATCAGCTCTATGGTCAGCTGGCTGAATCACCGGCTGCATTCTCAGGTTCCCTGTTGAGACAGGAGAGCCAGAGAAAAACACGGAAGACGGTGGGGGGGGGGCATTCCCTCCCACGGCTTGTAAAAGCAGTCTAGAGGCTAATTAGCCGCTAGGATTGCTTTTACATGAAAGCCGACCGCTGGCTGAAAAGAATGATACCAAGATGATACCTAAACCTGCAGGCATCATTCTGGTATAACCACTCAAAGTCGTGAATGGCGTACCTGAGACAAAAAAATGGTTAACAATGGTTAACAATAAAGCACAGTAAAGTGTAAATAATTACACACCTGAAAAACAAACATGATAAAACATAATAACAATAACAATAACAATAACAATAACAATAAAACATTGCAGAATAGAATACAGTAAAAAAGAGCAGAACAATAGAGAGAGGGAATAGAGAGAGAGAGAACAATAAAACAACAACTATTTTTTTTTATTTCATATTTTTTTTTTTTTTTTACACTTTTTTTGTAACTAACTTTTATAACGGTAACCGGTTCCAGGTTCGGGTCTCTCAAAATGCGATGGCATCTTGGGAGACCCTGTGAAATGGCGCCTAGTCTGTGCAATGCTGTACCCTATGCTAATACTCAACTAGTGAATGGTAGCGTTCAAAACATTCACCAATGCAAAGACCAGGATTGTCAGGACAGGAGGGACAATAATAGCGGGTGTCACACCTATATCCGCGCTTGCTGCAGACACGACATCTTTTTTGGGGGGTTCGTTGGGTAGGGGTACTCGGGAGGACATAAAAATGCCTCTCATGCAGCCGACTGCATTTGGTTGGGGATGTGAATGGGGGAAGTACGGGCGCTGCAGAAGCGGTGGGTTCCCAATTAGGATTGGCGAATGCAGCAGGAAGGGCACTATGGGCACGACGGGCCTGTGTTTGTCTTTTTGGTGGCAGCGGGACACTACTTGTGCTTGCCACCTCACCAGCTTGAACTGCACTTATGGGACTCGCCACGTCACCACGTGTTACTGCAGTGCTGGTTTGACTACGACCGGGGTGTACTAGGCCGCTGGCGCTTGCCAGTTCACCAAAACGCTACCAAAAAACTGTTAGCGATCGCAGGGATCAGGCCTGACTCTGCGAACGCTGCAGTTATGCGTTTAGTGTTTTGTAAGTGACAGTGATCGATCGATACTGCACTTGGGTGGGCTGGGCCGGGCCGGGCGGAGGGGCAAAACGCAGGTGCTAGCAGGTATCTGGGCTGATCCCGCTAACACTGCGTTTTTGGGAACCCTAAACTGCTGGTGACGCTAGTATAGATCTGATCGGATCAGATATTGATGCGATCAGATACTATACCACTAAGGGAGGTGTACGGTGCGTGCGTGGGTGTTAGCGGTACTGGCGCTAATCTGACGCTGCCTGGGGCTGGTGCTTGCCAGTTCACCAAAATACTACCAAAAAAACTGTTAGCGATCGCAGGGATCAGGCCTGACTCTGTGAACGCTGCAGTTATGCGTTTAGTGTTTTGTAAGTGTCAGTGATCGATCGATACTGCACTTGGGTGGGCTGGGCTCGCCTGGGCGGAGGGGCAAAACGCAGGTGCTAGCAGGTATCTGGGCTGATCCCGCTAACACTGCGTTTTTGGGAACCCTAAACTGCTGGGGACGCTAGTATAGATCTGATCGGATCAGATATTGATCCGTTCAGATACTATACCACTAAGGGAGGCGTATGCTGCGTGCGTGGGTGTTAGCGGTACTGGCGCTAACCTGACGCCTGGGGCTGGTGCTTGCCAGTTCACCAAAATGCTACCAAAAAAACTGTTAGCGATCGCAGGGATCAGGCCTGACTCTGCGAACGCTGCAGTTATGCGTTTAGTGTTTTGTAAGTGACAGTGATCGATCGATACTGCACTTGGGTGGGCTGGGCTGGGCCGGGCGGAGGCACAAAACGCAGGTGCTAGCGGGTATCTGGGCTGATCCCGCTAACACTGCGTTTTCGGGAACCCTAAACTGCTGGGGACGCTAGTATAGATCTGATCGGATCAGATATTGATCCGTTCAGATACTATACCACTAAGGGAGGCGCATGCTGCGTGCGTGGGTGTTAGCGGTACTGGCGCTAATCTGACGCTTCCTGGGGCGACGCATATCACCGCCGGGCGATCGGGGGGCTAAACCTTTATTCGGTAATAAACGGCGGGTGACCTGACACTATAAAAAATAAACAAACTAACCAGCGTCAACCGTAACGGTTATACGGTGATCAGCGGTGAAAGGGTTAACTAGGGGGCAATCAAGGGGTTAAAACATTTATTAGGTAGTATATGGGGGTCCCTGACGCTATAAAACACTGACGGCGAACCTAAATATTTACCTCACTAACTAGCGTCACCAGCGACACTAATACAGCGATCAGAAAAATGATCGCTTAGCGACACTGGTGAGGGGGGGTGATCAAGGGGTTAAAACTTTATTAGGGGGGGTTAGGGGGGTATCCTAGACCTAAAGGGGGGTAATACTAACTGTCCCAACACTGTCACTGTCACAAACTGACACTATGCAGTAATCAGAAAAAAAAAACAAAAAAAAACAAAAAAACTGCTGGTGTCAGTTTGTGACAGGGGGGGGGGGTGATTGGGGGGGGATCGGGGGGCGATCGGGGGGGAGAACGGGGTGATTTGTGTGCCTGGCATGTTCTACTGTGTGTGTAGTGTTTGGTGCACTCACAGTGAAGTCTTCTCTCCTCGGGCCGGAACGGAAATTACCGAGCCGAGGAGAGATGACATCATTTCGTTTGCTGCTGTTTAGCATACAGCAGCAAAGGAATGATTCCATTGGCCGGCGGCGATCGCGAGGGGGGGGCCACGAACGGATGGTCTCCCCCTCATCATTGATCGCCGCTGGACAAAAGACGACCGCCTCGGGCACCGGGGGGGGGGTCCGATCGGACCCCCCACCCGCGGAAGGCAAATCACGTACCCTGTACGTGATTTTGCCTGTCCGTGCCACTTTGCCGACGTACATCGGCGTGAGGCGGTCGTCAAGTGGTTAAAGAAGAAGAGAATTGTGCGCTGCATTTAGAGATTTCATATTTTGCCACGTCACGAATGTTAATTCTCCATTACGAATGCTAGTTTACAAGACCGACCGCTTCTGGCTTGTCCTTGCTTCCGACCAAGCATGATTGTACTTTGGACTTTTGTCCGACAGACTTGTAAACACACGCTCGGAAAATCCGACAACACACATTTGTCCACGGAAAATTTAAAAACCTGCTAGCCAACATTTGTCCGCGGAAAATTCGACAACAATTGTCTGATGGAGCATACACGCGGTCAGATTTACTGCCAACAGCCTGTCATCACACATTTCCCGACAGTGAGTCCGATCGTGTGTACGAGGCTTAACTCTTGCTGGGAGAAAACAATCCCCACTGGATGATCTATGTACAGGATTTAAACAAAGTTTGCAGGATAGTGTTTATTTTCTAAAGAAAAAGCTGTATGTTCAACTATGTCCTTGGAAAACTGATTCCTGAATGGGAGTGTCTGTGTTCAATCTAATTAGCTAATGCACTTGCAGAGTTCTAATAAGGAAAAATGCAATGTCTGCAACCCTTTAGATGTAATTACCCTTACAGAGTATCGCACTAAAAATATAATTTTTATTGCGCAGGATTTTACTTTAGTACAGAGAGAGAGAGAGAGAGAGAGAGAGAGAGAGAGAGAGAGAGAGAGAGAGAGAGAGAGAGAGAGAGAGACAAGCGCCTACTAAGTGTGGCAGTTTAGTCACTTTAATGGGGTTTAAAAGAATGTTACTCACAATGGGAGTATAAAACCAAGCAAGTAGCCCTATGGGGGGTGGTCTCCAGCAACACAAATCTTGATTGAAGGCCATCGGGAGATGGACAGCAGGGCCCTTGGTTTTATACTCCCATTGTGAGTAACATTCTTTTCAACCCCAATAAAGTGACTAAACTGCTACATTTAGTAGGCACTTGTGTCTCTCTCTCTCTTTGTACTCCCATGGAGCAGCTTCTTGCTCAAAGACTGAGCTGCCACTACCGTGTATTTTCAAACTCATGGACACTTTTTCTTATGGACATTCATAACCAATAGACTTTATGAACCTGAACCCCATCTATATCCCCTAAAGTCTGTCATAGTACCACAGCCTGGGGACATAAATGTCATCTGCTGCTGCTCCTGATCTCATGGAATCCTGGACCTTCTTGCACTCCCTATTATAAGTGCTCCTCAGGCCACCAATTTTGCACTTCAAATAGGTGATGTGCCGTGGGAATCACCGGCTTCACAAATTCCAACAGTTGATCCAGCGCTGCCTTCCTCTTTAGTTTGTTGTTATAATATTGGTGTTTTACTTGCCACAGACAGATCAGCTCTCTGTACTTATCAATGAAGTTTGGCAGGAAGTCAGGGTCAGTAAATTTATCCATTTTATCTGCAAAACACAACACAAGACAAACCCTAATGTCAAGCTAAACTCTCCTAATCTTGTCCCAATATAGGCCTCAATCTATAAGCAGTATAGGCCACTAACCACTGATGCCCAAATTTAAAATTGTACCTTTGTTTGCACGATCGCCGCTTATGCTACTCCGTCCTCCGCTCACAGATTGTACGTACGACGCAGGCGTGTTATGCTTTATATACACTGCACATGCTGAGCTCCAGCTTCGTGTGTCCATTCAGACACAGAGCTGTGGTTCGGCCACGCCTCCCTCTCTCCTGATTGGCTAATTGACTTTGATTGACAGTCAATGTCGCCACTGCTGTGTCTCAGCCAATCAGGAGGGAGAGTCCTAGACAGCCAACACACTTGTGGACATCACTAGACAGAGATGGGGCTATGGCAAGTATTAAGGGGGCCGAGGGGGGCTTCTGCACATGGAAGGCTTTTACATAGTTACATAGAAAGTAAGGCTGAAGAAAAGGCAATAGTCCATCCGGTTCAACCTGTGTAGGTGTACGTGTGTCAGTGTCTATAATGATTTCCCATAGAATGCATTAAACTGGAGTTCCACCCTCTTTTTAGAGGCATGCAACTCCCACTTCCCCCCGGGGCTCCACGACCCCGGAAGGAAGATCGCCTCCCCCCCTCCCTCCCTGCAATCTTCTGGGACATGTCACAGGTCCCAGAAGATTGCCCGACCATTCACAGCACGCAGCGTGGCTCGGTAAGAATGCCTGCGCCTCGGAGAGGAGGGGGAGAGGAGTATTACAATTACAATTTGGCTTGTGCAGCAATTGTATACGCTATATTTTTGGGTATTTGGCAGTGGAGCTGACCTATTGAACAAACTGAAGTTATAAGCTGATTGGCTGACATGCACAGCTACACCAGATTTTGCAATCTCCACTTTTAGTAAATAACCCCTGTGTGTTTGTATCTGTGTTCCCACTCTTGTCCGCATGTCAGATTTTGACATGTGACTGTCTGTGTCCTCTGCATCCACTTCTATGGGCTGCCTGCATGAAACTCAGAGCTGGATGCACACGCAGCAAGAAGTGGCTCACCACAGAGGATGGATCTTAAAGCCCATGTGAATGAGCTATATAAAAATTGGAACATGCACTAAGGTTTGGAAGTGAAAAGTCCAACTGTCACACAACACTAAATAACATCAAGTATAACCAAACATTTCCACAACCTCACTGGAAGGAAACCTGTCATTGATTTTTTAAAATACTTTTAAACTCCCCGCTTTAAAAGAAACTAGTGGAGGCAGATTGCATTCATTTAAAATGAACATTTTTCCAAGAATTCTGTACTTAATCAGAGCCCTGCCAGTGGTCATAAACATTTCAGATCTCAAGAAATTCCAACAAAATCTATTAAAAAATGTTCTGGGGGGGGGGGGGGGAAGAGGCCTAGGTTGAACAAACGTACACTTTATGCCCCCAAAATGAGAGTGGGGAGTTGGGGTTCCTGATTTGGTCATATATTTTTAGGCGGCACAATTAGCTCAACTAATCAAATTCCATATGCCATATGGATGCAGCTGGAATCGATCGTCCTCCCCATGAGACCGGTAAGCTATTTATTATGGCAACAGGCCAAAAACAGACCTATGATACTATGTCCCACCCTTTCTTTTCCCCTCGTCCTGTGGGACAGAGTAATGGACAGATATAAATTCAGATCTGCCCATACTCTGCTGGCTCCATTACTTAATAACCCTGACTTCACCCCAGGCCTCGCTCCCCAATAATTTTTATGGTGGACAAAGAAGGGTCTTTTGTGCATAGTGGATACATCATCTGCGATCACCGAGGTATATTGCCCATGCAAATTTTTCAAGAAAAGTATGACCTACCGTACACGGAGATATATCGCTACACCCAAATAGCCCATTTCCTAACATGTCAGAAACAGATCTCTGATCTCTCTTCCACATTTCTATGAAGTATTTATGTAAATGTTTTGACAAGGGTCACATATCTAAGATTTACCACATACTCATCTCTCAAGACATCAAGCTGCCCTATATGAACCAATAGGCATAAGACACTGGGCAGACTTGGTTTGCCAGAATGGCATAGGCTGGCACAACATGCCTCTATAACTATAGTTAATACCTCTTTAATAGAGGCTAACTTCAAAGTGTTTCTGTGGTGGTACATGGTCCCCGCTAGAATAGCCTACTGAATAGTATACCATATATGGTGGACCTGCTCAAACGTCAAAAGACTTTGCATCTGCACCTACAATTTTATCAACTCTTACTGGTATTAACCAGGGCCATCTTTAAGGCAGGGTAAAAGGGGCATCTGCCCTGGACCCCATCATTGTTTTGGGGCCCAAAGCAGCTGCCTCACTAGCCAACCAACCCAGTTTAAATCCCCTTGTCCCTTGAAGTTTCAGTCCCATGCTATGCCCCGATATCTTCGGATACCTTAGTGTGACGTTCTGTTACTAATGCTGCCCAGCTCTGCCCTATTGCCCTGTATAGGTGACTCACCTGCAGACCCTGTGTTTACATGCGGAGTGGAGCAGCCAGGTGAAGGAGAGGACAGAGTGGAGCATCCCGGTGGAGGGGAGGACAGAGTGGAGCAGCCAGGTCGGGGGGGGCAGCATGGAGCAGCCAGGTAGGGGGGGACAGGGTGGAGCAGCCAGGTAGGGGGGGACAGGGTGGAGCAGCCAGGTGGGGGGGACAGGGTGGAGCAGCCAGCTGGAGGGGAGGACAGAGTGGAGCAGCCAGGAGGGGGAAGGACAGAGTGGAGCAGCCGGGTGGGGGGAGGGCAGAGTGGAGCAGCCAGGTGGGGGGTAGGACAGAGTGGAGCAGCCAGGTGGGGGAGGACAGAGTGGACCAGCAAGGTGGAGGGGAGGACAGAGTGCAGCAGCCAGTTGTGGGGAGGACAGAGTGGAGCAGCCAGGTGAGGGGGGACAGAGTGGAGCAGCCAGGTGAGGGGGGACAGAGTGGAGCAGCCAGGTGGGGGAGGACAGAGTGGAGCAGCCAGGTGAGGGGGGACAGAGTGGAGCAGCCAGGTGGAGGGGTTACACAGTCACACCAGTGATTAGGTCCTGTCCCTCTATTGAAGCCTTCATCCTCAGTCCCCCCATCGCTCACACCACCAGGAGGTAAGTTTTTACCTTGGGGGATATATAATAAATTTAGATCATTGGCACTTTCTCTCTGGCTCCCTCCACCCGACAGTCTCGTGGTCTCCTCTTTTCCCTCCTCCTTTTCCCACTTGGTATGCTGGGGGTTGCAGCTCACTCCCAGGAAATTGTCCTGGGCCCGCTAGTACCTGGGACTTCATGTCCCACAATCCTCTAGTTAGCTGTTAGTTTCCCATTGGCCCTGAATGTGGCCAATAGTAGCGGGCATTGTTGGGCCGGGTAAATGCTCTACTCAAGGAGAAGGAGGTGTGGAAATCCCCCGCAGCTGCGGCTCTGCCTGTGTCACTCACTTCACAGAGCCTTTCAGTTCTGGTGCCGCAGCCGTTGCCCTGTGTGTGTCCTGTGGCAGCAGCGGCTGATGGAATATGCAAGGGGGGTTGGCACCCGGCATCAGCATCCACTACACAAAAGGTGTTTTAATTGGAGGGGCACATGGGGCACAGTATAATGTTGGTGGGGCCATGCCCCCCTCTGGCCCCACCCTAGTGATGCCACTGCTGCCTACAACTGTAGTCATTCAGCCTAACATCAGCCTGTTCTGCAAAGGTAAGCAAATTGAAGATGGAGCCCTTTTTCAAAATAACATGGTACCACAGCACTGTGAATTTTGGTGCATGTGAATACATACATCTCAGCCGAAGCGTGAGGGCATCATTAACAATTAATGGAACTGCTGTGTATCTTCTAAAGGGCAGCACATTTCTATAGTGTCAGGAAAACGATTTTGCATGCACTCCTAACACACACAAATGTGAACGTAGGCTAAATGTCTCAGTTACATTGCTGCTCAGTGGCAATCTTCTCATTATATTGATGCTGGGCGTGCAATCCTTTCATTCACACTAGTGATCACTGTGAAGGTCCCCCTTACATTGGTGCTCCTATTACATTAGTGGTCAGTGTAAATCCCCAATAAATTAGTGGTCAGTGTAAATCCCCATTACATTGGTGGCCAGTGTAGAAATTCCTCTTTATATTGGTAATCGGTAAAAAAAATCCAAATTTGCGTTTGTTTTGAATCCTCAATTACATTGGTGGTCCATATAGAAGCCCCCTTTAAATTGGTGGTGAGTTTAAATCCCCCCTAACATTGGTGGCCAGTGTAGAAATTCCCCTTTGTGGGTTTTTAATGTAAAATCCACCATTACATAAGTTGTCAGTGTAAATTCTTCATTACATTGGTGATCAGTGTACATTTCCCTTTACATTGGTGGTAAGTGCAGAATTGCCCTTACACTGGTGGTCAGTGTAAATACCCCCTAACATTGGTGGTTGGTGCAGAAGTGTCACCTTACATGGAGATCGTTGTCTATTCCTCCTTACATTGGTGGTTGGTGTAAATGCTCCTATTGCATTGGTGTCAGTGTAGAAATCCTTCTTTTTATTAGTGGGTGGCATATAATCCCCTGTTACATGGTGGTTAGTGCAAATTCCACCTCAATTGGTGGTCACTGTAAATCCCCCCATACATTGATGGCTAGTGTAGAATCCCCCACTATATACCTGCCAAAGATTTCCAGCTTTGCACTGTCTACATGATTCAGAATTTGCCACAGTGTACTGCCTCCTAACTACTCCCATCCCCCCACCACTGCCACTGATCCCATCAACCCCCCAGCATTGCCACTGATCACACCCCCCTCCCCCAGCATTGTCACTGATCCCAGGAGTCCTAGGAACCCTAGGAGTTTTATTGCCTATTGATGGGTCCACTCAACTCCAAAATCCATGGTGTGCAGGCAGTGAGGCCATGATGCACTATAAACTTTAGTAACCAGTAGGGCTCTGCGATTTCCTTAAAAAAAAAAAAACTTGATTCACGATTCGAATCTAGTTTGTCAGTGTCTAGTGTCAGTGCCGGTCCTGGGGAGCTGCAGGCAGGAGTTTTTAGGTGAGGCCGCGGCTTCGGCCTAGTCTGTGGCGTCCGGCCTCGCGGACTAGGCAGAAGCTGCGGCCTCGCCTAAAAACTCCTGCCGGCAGTAATATTGTGCGGTAACCTCTAGCAACCAATTAGTGAGTGGTAAGGATGTTCAGTAACCTTTAGCAACCAATCAGTGAACAGTATTGATGTACAGTAATCTCTAGCAACCAATCAACAAATAGAAGTCATGTGCTGTAACCTCTAGCAAATAATCAGTGAGCCATAATGTGAGCTGTAACCTCTAGCAGCCAGTCAGTGAGTGGTAGTGATACACTGTAACCTCTGGCAACCAATCACAATCGCTGCATGATCTGATTCAGTAAATTGATTTTGAGTCTAACTGCTATTTATTGTATGTCTCAGAGCAGGTGGAGAGCGAAATTGCATGGAGTGGGGCCTAAGAAAACATTTGCCCAGGGTCCAATCAATAAAGATGGCCCTGGTATTAACCACACGAAGTCCCAGCAACAGACATTACTGGGTCGTCCAGTGGAGGGAGCCCCAAAACCCGCAAAAAGATTGCTAACATTTATATTCATAGCGGCGAGGATCACTATAGCTAGATCATGGAAGTCTACAATGGTCCAATTTGATTTACTAAATACAAATATGTCTTGGATCATGATCAATGAATGCCTATCAGCATTCTTAAATGACAGGCTGTCTTTATTTGAAAAAAAGTGGGATCCTTGGATCCGATATTTGACGGGCGCTACCAGCTGAACTAGAAATATGTCTACCGGGTTTGGAGGGGACGTTTGCTCCTACTGTTCTTCTTTATTTCTGCCTCTACTATATTCTTTGATTCTTTGATTTGATTCTATGATTTTGATCCCTGCAAAATTGGAGAATTTCGTCAACTTAGGCTGGCCATACATGTTTCATTTTCCTTTAGATTTACCTTAAACTACTAAAGGGCCTGCCTAATTGGATACAATTGAAAGTTGTTTAGGTTCGACCTCATATTATATGGTTTTTGGTAAATCTAAAGGAAACTTGTACAAAAAATTTGAACATGTATGGCCAGTCTTGAATGTGGTAGTTTACAACTTTGCATTGTATATGGATAACTTTTTGAAGTCCTACTGGGTAAAGGATAGCACATCACTGGAGATAATGGGCCCTCCGGGTCTGCTAGTCAAGTTGGGTGGGACTTCAACATTGGCTTCCTGCTCAGAACTCAGGGACTATTACTATGTATCTTTTCCTGTTACGACACATTTGTTTGAAATTGTGACCAGCTGACAGTCTTTTGTATATTTGTATCTCCATTATGCATGCTTCATTTGTTTACTGAAAAATGTAATAAACAATATTGTAAATTAAAATTGGTTTTAAGCTACATGTCCAGACTACACTGGACATCACCAGGTGTCTTCACTACTAATCTTAGTAACCAAAAGGACATCCAACTTTCTTCCAAATGAATAGCTGTTTCTAATCGCTAACTAAAAATAAACCAAACCAATACATCTGTACACAGACTTTAACTTCCAATTTCCAGATGTAGCTCATCCAAACATACTATGTAAATGAATTAGCTTTTAAAAAAAGAAGGTCCTTCCAATATTTAATTAAAACTCCTGCCTGGAAACAGTTTGTTCAGCTGGAGAAAGCATATGGGTGCCCATGAATAAATAATGAATAAATAATTAAAAACAAGTGTGCAATCCATATTTATCCAGAGAGTTTCTGTTCCCCTGTTAGCGGTTTGATGCAATAGATCTGTCTATATGTATCTGCTAATTTTTCTTTTTAGTTTCATACCTTATTATATTCTCTTTCAGCCCTGTACTTGTCTCATTTCAGAGTCTTAAAAGTGGCACTCCAGCCATACTTTTTCTAGTTCTAGTTAGAACCCTTTTTAATGCTGTCTGTGTCACTGTTGGGGAGATTTCCCAATTACTTATTGCCCCAGGAAACAACAGGAAAGATAACTTATCTGAGGGGAAATCTCACCTTTGACAGTTGTCATCGTTAGGAGATTTCCCCACACCTAATTTTTTGGTAGCAGCTGTATTTTAGATTTTCCTCACACCTATTTGAAAGACAACAATGACCTAGATGGAAACTGACAATGAGGCTCTTAAACAAGGACTCCATCAGTAATAAATACTTGGGAGATAATCTCACCCTTTCCCACTCGATGCAAAACCAGAAAGAATGTTTTGTCTGGAATCCTACTTTAATCAAACTTTATTAGGGTTTTGTGATTTTATACCCCCATCTCCTTCCTTCTCAATACCCTGTTACTTCTTTTGCACCCAATAACCTCTCGCAAACTCAGCTTCTCCTATCTGGAATTGCCAGCGTTTCATTTGGCTAAGTGCATGTGTAAACTGGCCATAGAATAGTTCTAAAGGCCAAGAAGCTAAAAGGAAAGCTTAAGTTTTTACACTGGAACACAATACATTCCAGCTCTGGCCCTCCAGGTTTTTGTACTCATTCGGTGACAAGCTGTGACCACTCAGGAAGTTGGAGGCAGAGTGCCTGGCTGCAGACCAATGATACCTCTGGACCTTTGCTGTCACTCTGCGCCAATTTAATAGAAGATATCTGTAAAACAACAGACATAAGTCTTCCACGAAGGCCAGAACAGTGGAGATGAGTCTTTAATACCGCTGAAATAATGTTTGCACAACTTTCTACAAAATCAGATTTGCACAGGCAACAGTGATATAAAATGTTCTAAGGTTGCATACCACATTCTCCGATATCCCTTTTCTGTGTTCCTTACGGCCCATTTACACTTTTGCAGTTTGCTAATGTGAACAGAAAGAGCAAGCCTGAGTCTGTAAGATTGTAACAATTTCCATCTGTTTGTGTGAGTTGTATTTTAGCAAGATGCATCCTGCAGCTTTTTCCCCTCCATTTTCCTTTGATTTTTAGAACATGCATACAATGAGGTTGGTTTATTAAGGCAAATAGGCTATTCACTTTGCAAGGGAATTTGCCCCAGAGCTTAACGAGTGTGACGAAATTTAACTTTGCAAAGAATACTCAATCACATGTGTAGCACCCGTTAGTGTGCTAGAGTAGGTAGTGTTAGTTTTTTTTTAAGTTAGTGTAGGTAAAATGTTTGGCTTGACTGGCAGCAAAGCCTGTGTTTGAATCTGGGTCAGGGGGAGTCATCCAGGGAGGCTGGAATGACTCATCAGGCAGCCCCTCTGTTACCTCCCCCTACTACTGGAACTTGTGAGAAATTTCAAGAAGATTGTGAGGGAGGTTAGGAGGAGCTGCCTGGAGTATTCATGAGGAGCCTGACCAATCCCCAACAGATGGGTTGGCAGGGGGCAGGCAACCTCAAATACTCGGGTAGACGAGTGGCCTCTTGTGGTAAAATACTGAGATAAGTAAAAATAAGGACAGAAATCAGTAATTAGCAAAATTGGGAGCCTGATCCCCAGTCAGGCGACCAAAGGAAATGGGGGCATGTTGGACTATTGCGGTACAGTAAACATTGGTAATAATATAGAGAATATACCAGTGATATAAAAATGTATAGTAGATTTTATTGATGCAAAAAACAAAATCATTGGTAATACAATACAGCATGATAGAATTAAAAATATAGCACCAATAGGGTCATTATTATACAATAAGACAATTAATCTCAGAAATCATATTCCTCAACTAGTTTCGCGGACATAACCGCTTCATCAGGAGGGAGTCTGAGGATGGTTTATTCTGACTAAACAGTCTGAACCTAACAAAATAGGAAAAAAGTACAATGAAGTTTGCCAAAAAGACATAAATAGTAACACTAAGATTGCAGCATCATAATTAAAGAAATTTAATGGAGATTACAGGGGGAAAGGGACAAGTCTGCATACCCATGTCCCAACAGGCCCCAAGCGCAGGGCTCCACCACCATGGGGTGATCTCCCACGGCGACCCGGGGGAGCTACAGAGATGGCGGGGATAATAAAGATGAAAATTATAAAGTGGTTGGGTATACTAGGTTGTCAATATAGAACAAGTGAACAAGTGACACATTAGATAATAAGGGAATAGTTAGTGGTGGAAGTGTAAGGACTGATGTGAAGAATTGCATAATATAAAAAGATAAGGATAAAAGGGTGCAAGGGGAAGATTAAAAGATGTTGGAAACCAAAAAGAATTGTGGGAAGGTGGAATAATGTTAAGTTAGATATGGTAAAGAGAAATAAAAGACATAAGGGGGAGGAAAAGGGAAGGGGAAAGGGAGAGATAGGAAGTAGTGAAGGAGGAAGAGAGGGAGGGGGAAAGGGTGGAAAAACCGATGGGGGGGGGGGTGAAGGGGGGGGAAAGGGGTGAGGATATGAAGTAATTAAGGGGACAATGATACCTGGTGCTAGTATAGACATAGGAAGGTACCCGGGGAGGCACCCTGAGAGGGGCCAATACCATGTGAGGCCGAGGAGGAGATAATCAGGACTGCAGGCAACGGGCGGAGGCAGGGTACAGCATGTTAGCCCATGCCTGGAGCGTCTAAAGGGGAAAAAAGCACGGTCAATTGGAACCAATGCTAGTGCCCTAAAGTACGGGACTGTAAAGTATTAGGGTAAAATGGGTAATCCCTTCTGACTTACTATAGTCTGGCCATACTGCACGAGTCCCGGGGCCAGGAACCGACCATCAACAAACAGGCAAGGCCTGCTATTAGTAGCTCCCGACCGAGTGACGCTGACCACACGCCGGTAGGACGCCGGCGCATGACGCCGCAGGGTCAGAGGTCCCATTCACCTGCCCGCAGGCTGACAGGAACGAAGTCCCTGCCAGGACAGGTGCAAGAGGAGGGGGCGGCCCCGTATCCGAGACCGACCCCTCCGCCAGGGATCTCACCGGGTCGCCGCGGAAAAGCACATGGGGAGGACCGCGTGTCGGCACCTGAATTAGTGGACAAGGAAAGGGGAAGCAGAGAGCCCCAGTGCAAAAACACATATAAACAGTTGATAAACACAGGCAACAATGAAGAATAATATAATAATATAAATAAGATAAAAAATAACATAATAAGACTTGAAATGGGTAAATTAGGGATTGATTAAATACCCTAAGACTCTGATGCAGTCACCAACATGACACAAACCCATGAGAACTTAATTACATAATGCAATATATATAAGTAGGGGAGGGCCAAAGACAAAAACCACATGATTGGGTACACACATGTGAAAGATAGGGCGGGTAGCCAAATTAATTGTGTCTGGCCGACCTGATGGGCGTCTGTCATGGAGGGTTGCATCAGGGATAAATGTAGAAGAGGTAGTGGTATAAAGCAGGTAATCATGTATACTGAAAGAGGCCCCCCCCAAAACGGACATATAGTCAATGGGGGTTGATTAAAAATGAAGGGTGGGGTAATTGGGGCCGGAGAGGTGGAGGGCAGACCATTAGCCCTGTCCACCTAAACAGCTCGCCAATGATTCCCACTAGACATGGTGCCGGGTGTGTTATCCACCCAATGTACATAAGTAGACGAGTGGCCTCTTGTGGTAAAATACTGAGATAGGTAAAAATAAGGACATGTACCATCATCCAGAAATCAGTAATTAGCAAAATTGGGAGCCTGATCCCCAGTCAGGCGACCAAAGGAAATGGGGGCATGTTGGACTATTGTGGTACAGTAAACATTGGTAATAATATAGAGAATATACCAGTGATGTAAAAATGTATAGTTTTGTATATGTACATGTAAATGTACATGTAAATATATGTAAATGTATGGACAGATTCTCCCACCTGAGCTGTGGATCTCTGCAGCACCTCCAGAGTTACCATGGGCCTCTTGGCTGCTTCTCTGATTAATGCTCTCCTTGCCTGGCCTGTCAGTTTAGGTGGACGGCCATGTCTTGGTAGGTTTGCAGTTGTGCCATACTCTTTTCATGGATGATGGATTGAACAGTGCTCTGTGAGATGTTCAAAGCTTGGGATATTTTTTTATAACCTAACCCTGCTTTAAACTTCTCCACAACTTTATCCCTGACCTGTCTGGTGTGTTCCTTTGCCTTCACAATGTTGTTTCTTCACTAAGGTACTCTAACAAACCTCTGAGGGCTTGACAGAACAGCTGTATTTATACTGAGATTAAATTACACACAGTTGAACTCTATTTACTAATTAGGTGACTTCTGAAGGCAATTGGTTCCACTAGATTTTAGTTAGGGGTATCAGAATAAAGGGGGCTGAATACAAATGCACCGCATACTTTTCAGATATTTATTTGTACAAAATTTTGAAAACCATTTATTATTTTTCTTCCACTTCACAATTATGTGCTACTTTGCGTTGGTCTATCACATAAAATCCCATTAAAATACATTTATGTTTTCGGTTGTAATATGACAAACTGTAATGTGGAACATTTCAAGGGGTGTGAATATTTTTTCAAGGCACTGTATATCCAAATCCTAAGACAGAATATGGCTATTTCACATCACCCCTGTAGAAGCCTGTTCAGTATGAATTGTGGTGACCAGGGATATCCAATCAACCTTGCCGTATTTGTAAAAATTTACTAGGGGAAATACAGTGTTAATAATTCAGTTTTTCTTTCATCAAGGACGAATGTTTTTTGTTTTACTATGCTCGGTATGTTAAGCTAAAAAACAATGAGGGTTTAATACTTTTTTAAACCATAACCACACCCTAAACTTAATCAAAGTCTTACTTTAATGCTGGCCATAGACGGTTTGAAGTTCAGCCAGTTTAGAAGGAACTGGCCGAGATTCGAATCATGTACGGGCAGGCTGATTGTACCCAAGTTGATTGACCGATCAACTTGGGTACAACCAGCCTGTCAGGTTTTGCATGCAATTATTGCGGCTATAGCCACTAACAATAATCACTGTGTGTGCTCCCGGCAGAACACAGTAGTTGGAGGGAGTAGTATGGAGGGATTCCTCTATTAACACTGACTGTGATGATGGGGGAATCTAGCGATTTTCTTTCCTGGTCCATAGATGACAAGCATCATTCAATTCACTTTGTCTGCACCGCTATCTTCCTAAACCTGCCCCAGCCAGTGACTGGACAGTGAAAAGAGAAGGAGCACAGTGATGAGCTAATCTCTGTCACGCTGCTCTCCCTTCCTAACAGCATGCTTTTTGTCAACAAATGAACTGGCTGGTTTCCTTGTGCTGCTTCTTCCTCTCACACTACAGACTTGTTGTACAGGGACTTCAAGAGGCTGACACTAGGTCAAACTCAGGTACTTACACTAACATTTATAAAAATATATTTATTGATCTATTAGTGATTACAAAGCTGTATAATTTGTACCTTTTACATCTGCCTAGTCTTCAGGTTTAAAATATTCTTAAACCTGAACCCTAACCTAACCCCTGTACCCTAAACCGGAGCTTAATGTCTAACCATAATCCTAGCTTAAAGTGGAGGGCCACCCTAAAATAAAAAATAGCATGAAAAATCGTAAAAAAATGTAATAAAAAAAATGTGAAAAAAAAAAAAAAATGTTTAAACTTACCTGAACCCTTCCTAATCTGCCTCTTCCTATTCCGCGGCGTGTCCTGTTCCTCGGTGAGCAGCCCCGTTGCCTTCTGGGAATTGTGTATGTTCCCAGAAAACCACGGGGCCATTCACAGAGCGCTCGCGCGTGCGCAGTAGGAAACTGGCAGTAAAGCCGCAAGGCTCCACTGCCTGTTTCCCTTAATTAGGATGGCAGTGCCGGGACCCGAGAGCCGAGGGACGGGTCGGCCTCAGGCGGCCGACATCGCGGGCACCCAGGACAGGTAAGTGTACTTGTTTAAAGTCAGCAGCTGCAGTGTTTGTAGCTGCTGACTTTTAAAAAAAGAATTTCCTGGCCGGAATCCCGCTTTAACCTCTAACAACCCAACTTTACCAGGACTACCAATGCTGAAAGCACAATCTTCTGCACCAAGGTCTACCTGCTGCCAGATCTCGGCACCAATGCTTTACTAAATGTCATACATTACTGGGCTTGCCTTCTGTCTAAACAGGTGTTTGAAGTTTAGATTTCAAAAGCTTACAAGCTCCAGGACTTGGAAGACAACCGTAGAAACAAGACTAAAGTCGGATGCCTAAGGCTCGGTTCACACTGGGGCGACTTGTCAGGCGACCTAGTCGCCTGACAAGTCGCCTCCCGGCTCCCGTTCTGTGCTATGGAACCGTTCTAATTGGAGCGACGCAAGTCGCTCCGACTTAGAAAAAGGTTCCTGTATTACTTTGGGGGCGACTTGGGGCGACTTGCATAGACTTCTATGCAGAAGTCGTCTCGCAAGTTGCCCCGGCAGTCGTTTGCAGGTCGCCTCGCTGAGGCGACCTGCAAGTCGTGCCGCCCGTGTGTGAACCGGTCTTTAAATATCTACATGACAGGGTGTGTGGAGACTCAAGGTCAATATAGTCAGCTACTGGGCCGCATAATGTACAAAGACCGTATACCAAATTTTGCCAAGCCCAAATTTTTGTAACTTTTGCTTACTGAATTCTTCAGCTCACTGTTAAATAATAATACTATAAACAAGATAAAGGTATGTTTATGATTTATTTACATTTTTATATTTTTCACAGATTTAATTGTGTTTATAATTTGGATTAAGAAAGCATCCAGACATAATTTTAACTTGTTCATCAGGAAAGCACAATCTTTTGCAAAACTTATATACAGGGGTGTGTGTATATGCAGTATAGAGGGCTGGTAATGATGATACCAGAGGAAAAAAGTTCAGTAGTTTGTATGGTCATTTATAACTGATATCTTCCATATACAGGTGTTAAAATTGGTCATCTTAATTTAGGTGTATTTCCACTAAAAGTGTTGTCTGGTGGGCTGCATCTTCCTCTGCCTTCTTACATGTCTTGTATACTTCAACAGCAACATCACGCTGGCATAATTCTCAACTTTTACTGTTACTCCTGCTGCATTCTATAAACAAAAATGGTAAAATCCAGCAGGAATAGTTAGAGCCCTTTATAATGGCCACAGAAGTGTACTGAAACCCGAACTCAATAGCTGAGATCTCATCAATAAAGTCCCCAAGAGATATAAGAAACTGTCATGTGGTTTTATCTGTTCAGCATCTACCAAAACTATATTCTGGATAGACCTACCCTTTAAGGCAGGCATGTCCAATGTCCGGCCCGCGGGTCATTTGCGGCCCGCGTTCCGGTTTGATGTGGCCCCCACTTGGAATTTACATATACATCCATCTGTGGCCCCCCAAGTTCAAGCGTGTTATGTTTTTTTTGCTGTGAATATATCTTCTTTAGCTGAACAAATCCCCAAGCGCCGCGCTCATTGTTAGGATGAGCCGGGGGGGGTGTGGCTGGGCGTGTTCAGAAGTCAATGTGCCCGAGCCGCTATGAAGCTGACAGAGCCCAGAGCCAATCACAAGCACTGTGACTATTCCCGATCTCTGCATCTGCAGTCCACAGATCGGGGAAATGTCACAGTGCCTGTGATTGGCGGTGGCGCTGCGCGCTGTCAGCCTTCTTCCTTGCAGGCTCGGGCACATCGACTTTTAACAATGAGCGTGGCGCTCAGGGATTTGTTCAGCTAAAGAAGATAAGTATATTCACAGCAAAAAAAAAAAAACATGCTCTAGCTTGGGGGCCACAGATGGATATACTTGGGGGGGCACAGATGGATATATATGTAAATTCCAAGTGGGGGCCACATCAAACCGGAACGCGGTTCCTTTCAGTCAGTGAGAGGCACTGGTGGATTAGGCTGGCCAAAGAAAAGATTATTATTTAAAAAAATAATAAACGCTCAAGCTCATCCTTACCCCGAGAGGTGCTGGGGGATTGGTCAGAGGCTAAAGAAGAGATATATATAATTTTTTTTTTTTAAACATTACACGCCTGAGCTCATTGTTACCCTGAGAAGATATATATATTATATATCATCATATATTGTCATCAATGTTACGAAATTAATAGTATTCCATTTGCAATAAACTTTGCATAAAATATTTCATTTGCATTTAATTTTAATGGTTCAAAAAAAGTCAGGCAAAATGGTCGGCCCTCACGCATGTTCACTTCATGAAATCTGGCCCTCTTTGAAAAAAGTTTGGACACCCCTGCTTTAAAGCATGGGTATAGACACAGGAGCTTTGGCAATGTATTCCATGCAACAAATTGACTTAAACAGCGCGTCCAACTGCAGCTCTGCACAGGTGTAATGATAAAATACAGTACCAGGAACTGGTGACACTTTAGCTGCAAGCAGCACCTCATTCTGGATTATGCAAGTCCCCCTTTCTGCTCTGGAGACCCTCTTCAGACGGCTTGAATTTCACAGTCTTTCTGCCAGACAGCAGAGCGACTACTCCAGGGGTAAATGTAATGCCTTGCAGAAGTAACTGGCTTTCTGCAGTGTTTGGAGCTAGCCAAAAAATCACCATCTTCATTAGCTACTTACGTCATGCTGTGGAGCTGCTGATGACCATTGCACATCACAAATTTGTAGCTGCATAGATAGGTATTGTCATCTACAGCGCCAGCACCGTAGCCAGCTACAATAACATTTTCAGAACCCTTGGTAGCTGCTACAAGTTTAAAATCATTAATGTGAAAAATGAAGCCGCTGTCTCGCTGTTCCAGACATCTCAGGGTTTTAGCATCGGGGCAGCCATTAAAAGCCGTTATTACAAAGTGTGCATCTTGTGTGGAACAGGATGTTGAGGAAAGTCTTTTATTGGAGTAATAAAATCTTCTAGAGTAAGTTTTACAGGAGTTTGCTTCATGGCTCACAAAATACATGTGTTTTTGGGCACACCGCCCATGCGTGGCCTCTGTTTTAATTATTAGCTCAGATTTTAGAAGCAGCACTTCATCGTCTCTGGGATAAGTGCCTGAGCTGTGTGTCGTCACCGACGAGGGTTAATTCCAGTCTTTTTTTGCTGGCCCTCAGGTGACTCAGTAAAGCAAACAGACTTTGGGAGACTTTGAAGACTGAAATTAAAATATCTGCGTTACCCATCGCAACCATAACCTTCTTAAGACAAACAGAGGTGGCTGTGGACAGGGGGTACAGAGGTGGCTGTAGACAGGGGGGCACAGCGGTGGCTGAAGACAAGGGGGGGTACAGCGGTGGCTGTAGACAAGGGGGGGTACAGCGGTGGCTGTGGACAGGGGGGGTACAGAAGTGGCTGTGGACAGGGGGGGTACAGAAGTGGCTGTGGACAGGGGGGTACAGCAGTGGCTGTGGATGGGGGGTACAGATGTGACCGTGGATGGGAGGGTACAAAGGTGGCTGTGGACGGGGGAATTCAGAGGTGGCTGTGGACGGGGGGGTTCAGAGGTGGCTGTGGGCAGAGGGGGTACAGAGGTGGCTGTGGACAGGGGGGGTACAGAGGTGGCTGTGGACAGGGGGGGGTACAGAGGTGGCTGTGGACAGGGGGGGGTACAGAGGTGGCTGTGGACAGGGGGGGTACAGAGGTGGCTGTGGACAGGGAGTACAGAGGTGGCCATGGATGAGGGGTACAGAGGTGGCTGTGGAACAGGGGGGTACAGAGGTGGCTGTGGACAGGGGGGGGTACAGAGGTGGCTGTGGACAGGGAGTACAGAGGTGGCCATGGATGAGGGGTACAGAGGTGGCTGTGGACAGGGGGGGGTACAGAGGTGGCTGTGGACAGGGGGGGGGTACAGAGGTGGCTGTGGACAGGGGGGGGTACAGAGGTGGCTGTGGACAGGGAGTACAGAGGTGGCCATGGATGAGGGGTACAGAGGTGGCTGTGGAACAGGGGGGTACAGAGGTGGCTGTGGAACAGGGGGGTACAGAGGTGGCTGTGGACGGGGACTGTACAGAGGTGGCTGTGGACGGGGACTGTACAGAGGTGGCCGTGGACGGGGGGTACAGAGGTGGCCGTGGACGGGGGGTACAGAGGTGGTCATGGACGGGGGGGTACAGAGGTGGCCGTGGACGGGGGGGTACAGAGGTGGCCGTGGACAGGGGGAGGTATAGAGGTGGCCGTGGACAGGGGGAGGTACAGAGGTGGCCGTGGACAGGGGGAGGTACAGAGGTGGCCGTGGACAGGGGGAGGTACAGAGGTGGCCGTGGACAGGGGGAGGTACAGAGGTGGCCGTGGACAGGGGGAGGTACAGAGGTGGCCGTGGACAGGGGGAGGTACAGAGGTGGCCGTGGACAGGGGGAGGTACAGAGGTGGCCGTGGACAGGGGGAGGTACAGAGGTGGCCGTGGACAGGGGGAAGTACAGAGGTGGCTGTGGACAGGGGGAGGTACAGAGGTGGCTGTGGACATGGGGGGGTACAGCGGTGGCTGTGGACATGGGGGGGTACAGCGGTGGCTGTGGACATGGGGGGGTACAGCGGTGGCTGTGGACATGGGGGGGGGTACAGCGGTGGCTGTGGACACCAGGAGAGGTACAGAGGTGGCTGTGGACAGGGGGGTACAGAGGTGGCTTTGGACAGGGGGGGTACAGAGGTGGCTGTGGACAGGGGGGGTACAGAGGTGGCTGTGGACAGGGGGGGTACAGAGGTGGCTGTGGACAGGGGGGGGGAACAGAGGTGGCTGTGGATGGGGGGGTACAAAGGTGGCCATGGATGGGGGGGTACAGAGGTGGCTGTGGACACGGGGGGGGGTACAGAGGTGGCTGTGGACGGGGGGGTACAGAGGTGGCTGTGGACACGGGGGGGTACAGAGTTGGCTGTGGACGGAGGATACAAGAAAATGCTTGCCCAGGGTCCTAACAATTTTAAAGACAGCCTTGAATATTCCTATTTACTCTGTTTAACCACTTCAGCTCCGGAAGGTTTTACCCCCTTCCTGACTAGAGCACTTTTTACAATTTGGCACTGCGCTGCTTTAACTGGTAATTGTGCGGTCATGCAGTTCTGTACCCAAACAAAGTTTGCGTCCTTTTTTCCCCACAAATAGAGCTTTCTTTTGGTGGTATTTGATCACCTCTGCGTTTTATTTTTTGCGCTATAAATGAAAAAGACTGAAAATTTAGGAAATAAATTATATTGTTTACTTTTTCTTATAAAAAAATACAATAAACTCAATTTTATTCATACATTTAGGCCAAAATGCATTCAGCCACATGTCACGGGTAAAAAAAAAAAAATTAATAAGCGTACATTTATTGGTTTGCGCAAAAGTTATAGCTTCTACAAACTAAGGTACATTTTCTGGAATTTACGCAGCTTTTAGTTTATGAATGCCTATCTCATTTCTTGAGGTGCTTTAATGGCAGTACACCCCCCACCCCTCAAAAGACCCCATTTTGGAAAGTAGCTACCCCAAGGAAATTGCTGAGAGGTATGTTGAGCACATTAAATAGTTTATTTTTTTGTCACAAATGATTGAAAAATGACAAAAAATAAATAAAACATTTACACAAAGTTGTCACTGAAATGATATATTGCTCAAACATGGCATGGTTATATGTGGAATTACACCCCAGAATACATTCTGTTGCTTCTCCTGAGTATGGGGATACTACATGTGTGAGAATTTTTGGGAGCCTAGCCGCATACAGGACCCCAAAAACCAAGCGTCAAAACATTCACCGATGCAAAGACCAGGTTGGCCAGGACAGGGGGGACAATAATAGCGGGTGTCACGCCTATATCCGCGTTTCCTACAGACACAATGTTTTCTTTGGGGTGATCGTTGGGTAGGGGTACCGGGGAGCACATATGGAAAATGCCTCTCATGCCGCCGGCTCACTGCATTTGCGTTGGGAAGATGGGGCACAGCTGGTACAAAAAAGACACTTTTTTGTACCAGCGTCTGGTCTTACAGGCAATTAGGTATGGTGCCATCAACTGGTCGTTGAGGTCCACCCATCCCATATTAAGGTTGTATTCGTAGACACAGAGTGATTTCTCCACAAAACCAGTTGCCATTTGAATTTGGACAGTCGTATCTGCATGAAGGGAGGACAGAACGAAGACATTCCGATTATCCCTCCACTTCACTGCGAGCAAATTTTTACTTCTCAAGCAGGCTCTATCCCCCAGTCTAAGTCGGGACTCTACAAGCCGCTGGGGTAAGCCCCGGCGATTAGATCGCATGGTGCCATGTGCGCCAATTCCATGATCAAACAAGTGACTAAAAAGTGGCACGCTTGTGTAATAATTGTCCACGTACAAATGGTACCCCTTTCCGAATAAGGGTGACACCAAGTCCCAAACAATTTTGCCAAACAACCGTAATAGGTTTCCATTCTCTGGCAAGGGTCAAATGGGGATTAGCGGCAATGAATTGATAAGCATACAAATTGCTTTGGTCCACAATAGATCTATAGAGATCTTTCATGAAAAACAGTGACTAAAAATCAAGTGACGTAAAATCAACTTGAATTCCGGGTTGGCCAGTGAATGGGGGAAGTATGGGTACTGCAGAAGTGGTGGGCTCCCAATTAGGCTTGGCAAATGCAGCAGGAAGGGCACTATGGGCTCGACGGGCGTGTCTTTGTCTTCTTGGAGGCTGCGGGGCACCGCACCAGCTTGAACTGCACTTATGGGACTCACCACATCACCACGTGTTACTGCAGTGCTGGTTTGACTACGACCAGGGTGTTCTAGTGACCCGCTGGTGCTTGCCAGTTCACCAGAAGGATGAGCCCCACTAGTACTGGCTCTCTGCTCCATACGAGAGCCCTGCGGTTCTTGCACCTCAACAAAAGAAGAACAACGGGGTCAGGTACGCCTGACCTTAGCAGGGACCACTACTCCGTCGTCAGAGCTATCTGTTGGGGTGCGCTGCTGTCTACAGGTTCGTATTCTGAGCCTGAATCTGACAGATAGGTGACTTCCTCTTCACTCTCATCTGTCATGTTCAGAAATGTGTAGGCCTCTTCACTAGTGTACCTCCGATTGGACATTTTGGCCTCTAAATTTACTGGTACACTAGTGCGACTCACAGGCAAAAAGAGCACCTGATTGTCAGAGCCTGCTTTAATCGCTACCAAAAAAAAAACTGTTAGCATTCGCAGGGATCAGGCCTGACTGAACACTGCAGTTGTGCGTTTTGTGTTTTGTAAGTGACAGTGATCGATTCATACTGCACTTGGGTGGGCTGGGCTGGGCGGAGGGTCTAAACGCAGGTGCTAGCAGGTATCTGGGCTGATCCCACTAATGCTGCATTTTTTGGAACCCTAAACTACTGGAGATGCTACTATAGTTCTGATCAATTCAAATATATTGATCCGTTCAGACACTATACTAATAAGGGAGGTGTATGGTACGTGCGTAGGTGTTAGCTCTACTGGCATGAATCTGACGCTGCCTGGGGCTGATGCTGACCCAAACTGATGCTAAAACCTAACTGATGTCACCCGCCGGGCGATCAGGGGGTTAAACCTTTATTAGGTAATATATGGCGGGTGCTCTGTCGCCATAAAAAGCAAACTAACTAACCAGCGTCACCCGTGACACTAATACGGTAATGACTGGTGACAGGGTACCCTGATGCTATAAAAACCTGACGTTGAAACTAACCAACTGGCTAACTAGCGTCACCTGTGACACTAATACGGCGATCAGAAAAAAGATCTACTAGTGACACTGGTGACAGGGGGTGAAAGGGTTAACTGGGGAGGTGATCAAGGGGTTAAACCTTTATTAGGGGGTACCCTAAAGCTATCTGGGCCTACCACTCTAACTGCCCTAACACCGATTAGAGTCCCAAATGACACCAGTACAATGATCAGTGAAAAATCTGAAAACTGCACTTGGTGACACAGTGACAGGGAGTGAAGGGGTTAACTGGGGGGGTGATGGGGGGGGGTGAAATGTGTGCCTACGTGTACTGTGTTAGTGTAGTGTTGGTGCAACTCACTTTTAGACATCCTCTATCCTCTCTCTGGAACTGAAAAGAATTCCAGAAGGGGAGATGACATCACTTCCCCTGCCTGTGTTTACATTACACAGGCATGGGAGGCATTTAATTCACCAGAACCGATCAGCAGGTCCAGGCCTGAAATCCTTGGCCTGGACCTGAAGACCGATCAGCTCTGTGACGAATCCGAATGCCGCGGGCCCGTGGGAGCGAGAGACGTACGGGTACGCCCATTTGTGCACCTGCGCCATTCTGCCCACGTATATCGGCGTGCGGTGGTCGGCAAGTGGTTAACAATGTCATCTACAAAAGTGTCTGTTCCACGCAATAAAAAAAATGCAGCCACATACCTCATCAAGAGCGCCGCTCGGCGCCCCTCCCCTCTCCTCGTCTGACAATTGCAACGGGCGGGGCCGAGAATTACGCCAGTCAGGAGGTGAGGAGGACAGAGGCAGCGAGCCACCCGAGCGCCTAGCGGCACCCCCAGAGAGACACACGGCTGCATTTCCACCATACAGCACAGACACTTTTGCAGATGACACCACCAGACACCCACTTGTCCGTGGGCCGGTTGCCCGTGAATTAATCACAGGCACTGACAGGCCAGAGATTCAGTGTCAATATGTCAGTTAGCGTCTGATTGTCCGCCGCAATATCGCAATCCCGCTATAAGTCGCTGAATGCTGCCATTACTAGTATAAATATTCCTTGAATATATACCAATATACGCTTATTGGGATTTTTTTTTAACAAAAACATGTATCAGAATACACATTGGCCTGAATTTATAAAGAAATTTGATTTTTTTACGTTTTATAATTGGATATGTTTGATAATAGAATGTATAAAATGTTGTTTTGTTTTTTTTTTTTTAATTGTCGGTCTTTTTTGTTTATAGCACCAATAATAAAAAAAAAAACACAGTGGTGATCAAATACCACCAAAAGAAAACTCTATTTGTGGGAAAAAATGACATTTTATTTTTGGTACAGTGTCCATGATCGTCCAATTGTCAGTTAAAGTAACGCAGTGCCGTATGACAAAAAATGGCTTGGTCATGAAGGGGGGTAAATCTTCCAGAGGTCAAGTGTAACCTTATAAGTGTAAAAAGCATAGGCTGGTAAACAGAAGCACAGGAGTTGAGTATTCTCTACCTTATGGAATGGATTATGTAGGAGGGCCAGGATGGCTTTGGACACATAGATTTCTCCCTGAGTATAATGAACAGAAAAACATTTGACCTTCTTTACCTGTCTCCCCAGGATCTGACTCTGACTGTGGGTTTGATTTACTAAAACTGGAGAGTGCAAAATCTGGTGCAGGCAGCTCTGCATAGAAACCAATCAGCTTCAAGTTTCTTTTTTTTTGCCAAAGTTTAACAGAGCGAGCGATTTTGCACTCTCCAGTTTTAGTAAATTAACCCCTATGTGTGGAACAGCTCATATACAAAATTGTAACTCCTTACGTTTCTCATTAAGGGCAAAGTATTTCTAACAGTATAAAGATGTTAAAAAAAAAAAGAAAAAAAAAAAGCGCTAACAGTGCACTAATAAAAACAGAACCACTCACAGATATCCCACTATTCAGATACCAAAATTTATATATACAGTTGTGCTCATAAGTTTAATACCCTGGCAGAATTTATGATTTCCTGGCCATTTTTCAGAGAATATGAATGATAACACAAAATCTTTTCTTTCACTCGTGGTTAGTGTTTGGCTGAAGCCATTTATTATCAATCAACTGTGTTTACTCTTTTTAAATCATAAATCACAACAGAAACCAAACTACCCAAATAACCCTGATCAAAAGTTAACATACCCTGGTGATTTTGGCCTGATAACATGCACACAAGTTGACACAAAGGTGCTTGAATGGCTATTAAAGGTAACCATCCTCACCTGTGATCTGTTTGCTTGTAATTAGTGTGTGTGTATTAGCCCCGGTTCACACAGGGGCGGCACGACTTGCAGGTCGCCTCCCACGGCGTCTTGCAAAACGACTTCTGTATAGAAATCTATGCAAGTCACCCCAAGTCGCCCCCAAAGTAGTACAGGAACCTTTTTCTAAGTCGGAGCCACTTGTGTCGCTCCTATTAGAACGGTTCCATTGTACAGAACGGGAGGCGACTTGTCAGGCGGCTAGGTCGCCTGACAAGTCGCCCCTGTGTGAACCGGAACTAAAAGGTCAATGTATTTCTGGACTCCTGACAGACCCTTGCATCTTTCATTCAGTAAGTAAGTAATTTGGAGTGATGAGACCAAAATTGAGCTTTTTAGCCACAACCATAAATGCTTTATTTGGAGAAGAGTCAACAAGGCCTATGATGACAGGTACACCATTCCTACTGTGAAACACGGAGGTGGATCGCTGATGTTTTGGGGATGTGTGAGCTACAAAGGCACAGGAAATTTGGTCAAAATTGATGGCAAGATTAATGCAGTATGTTATCAAAAATACTGGAGGAACATTTGCATTCATCAGCCAGGAAACTGCGCATGGGACATACTTGGACATTCCAACATGAGAATACAGCAGAATAAAGTGAAAGTTCTGGAGTGGCCATCTCAGTCTCCTGACCTCAATATCATTGAGCCACTCTGGGGAGATCTCAAACGTGCAGTTCATGCAAGACAGCCCAAGAATTTAAAGGAACTGGAGGCTTTTTTTGCCAAGAGAAATGGACAGCTTTACCATCTGAGAAGATAAAGAGGCTCATCCACAAATACCACAAAAGACTTCAAGCTGTCATTGATGTTAAAGCTGAGTTCCACCCAAAAGTGGAACTTCTCATTTGTCTCCTCTCCCCCTCCGGTGCCACAATTGGCACCTTTCGGGGGGGGGGGGACAGGTCTTTGACAGGTATCCTGTTCCCACTTCCGGGAGTCCGCGCCACGGCCCGTGATGTCACAGCGGGGCTCCCTCCTCCTCCCCCTGTCTTCGGGCCGGTAGGAGAGAGGAGCGGGGCCTCGCGCATGAGCAGTAGAGTTCCTAGCGTGAAGCCGTAAGGCTACACTGCCGGGTTCCCTTACCCGCAATGGCAGCGGGAGTACCTGACAGCTGATGGAAACATCAGCTGTGGTGCCGACATCTCTGGACTGCAGGACAGGTAAGTGTCCTATTATTAAAAGCCAGCAGCTGCAGTATGTGTAGCTGCTGGCTTTTAATTATTTTTTTTGGGCGGAACTCTGGTTTAAAGGGGGCAATACACAGTATTAAGAACGGGGGTATGTAAACTTTTCATCAGGGTCATTTGGGTAGTTTCTGTTGTGATTATATTTTAAAAAGAGTAAACACAGTTTATTGATAATAAATGGCTTCAGCCAAACACTAACCATGAGCGAAAGAAAAGTTTTTGTGTTATCATTCATATTCTCTGAAAAATGGCCAAGAAATCATAAATTCTGCCAGGGTATGTAAACTTTTGAGCACATCTGTATCTCTAGTGTGTAGCGATGTTATTTACATAAAACAGGCAAATCACAATTATTTTAAAAATGGGAAAAGTCCTTATACAATGTCCAATGATGAAAACAATAAATATATCCACTAGTGAAAACCAGTGAAAAAAAATCTCTCCTTCACCAACCACCGTGATCCCAACACCATTACAGCTTCCTTACCAGAGCCTAAGACCCTGCATTACAGGGGTCTGACCAAGCTTGCAATAAAATCATCCTGTCAGGTGGTTCAAGGTTTGTCTCAGCATGGATGATAATAAACTCTCCAATGATCATCCAGCAATGTGTAGGAAACCCCATAGTGCAGTACATTAAGATCACTTTATTAAAATATGCATATATACTCACAGGAGTACAGGTAACATAGGCATGAAATACAGACACCACACCGGCGTGATGACGTCACAGCTAGGCCCTACAATGGCAGAGTCTGGCAATTCACTGAGGACTTTCTGTGGAAGGAAATGCGCCAATACAGGGCCTAGCAGTGATGTTATCACACCAGCGTGGTCTGCCGCTGTTGTTTGTATTTCATGCCTATGTTCCTACAGAGCCTAATCCTTGCCCAAATGTTGATTCTAAGGCATGGAATCTGGGGCATGGGTAGCCAGCCTTTAAAGATTGAAAGGAGTGATTGGATTTATGCACAGCTGATCAAATGGATTAAATGACTTTATAATTTGACAATGTACCATATAGTATATGATTTAAATAGCTTGTAATACAACTACTTGCACCACCCCACTTATGGTCATGATCTCTAGTTCTGTGTCAGATGGAAGAGTAGTGGGAAGGCTGAACTGAATCTTTGGTATGACTCTTCATTGAGATTTCAGTCAACTTATTTTTTTGTGAAAATGTGATTTTGTAATTAGATATTTGTGACAAAGTATATTTTTTCATTAGTATACCTTATGGTGAATGGAAATTACCAACAAAGAGGAAGAAACAGTAGACGGCAAAGGGAAGTGAGGGGTTGGTCTTCGGCATGGAGGATCCTGACACAGTTGAGATGGGTATGCAAAAAATTTGTTTTTTTACATAAGGAGGGTTAATGTGAGGGTACAAACAAGGGTAGTGTGAGAATCGGTGTAGGTGTAGGGTAAAGCATTGCTCTTCGCCAAAAAACTACCATTGCTGATCTTGAACTGCTGAAATACTACCGGTTATTTCAAACACAACAGTGGTTAAAACAAGAAACTGGAACACATTCTAGTGAGCTTTCACCCAAAGGTGAGAATGTTTGCTACCAATAGCAGAATATTGTCCAAATCTGTGGAAGTCTTTTGCCGCGTACACACGATCAGACTTCTCGTCGGAAAAAAGATATGATAGGATTGCGTTCAAGTTTGCCTTGCATACACGCGGTCACGCAAAAGTTTGCTGAACTTACGACCGCGAAGAACGTGGTGATGTACAACACTACGACGAGCCGAGAAAATTAAGTTCAATGCTTCCGAGCATGCGTCAAATTGTTTCCGAGCATGCGTAAGGAATTTTGCGCGTCGGAATTGCCACAGATGGTCGCATTTTCGGATAGGAACTTTTTCCGACCGAAAAATTGAGAACATGCTCTCAATCTTTTGCTGGACGAATTCCAAAGTCCAATGGAGCATAAACACGGTCGCATTTTCCGACGAAAAACTCTCATCGGTCTTTTGCGGGCCGAAATTCCGATCGTGTGTATGCGGCATTAGGAGTCATGCCCATGCTTATCATCAAAACGGACATTTTATCATCTCTGCTTCACAAACGGCCTAAAAATATAAGGACTAGCCTCCCCATATAATCCACTCCCAAGAGTCTGCAGAAATGTGTTTGTTTTATCTTAATCCCCCTACTCCCTCATCCCAGCCTGGCTAGTTTATGCATTGAACTTCATAAAACATAATGGGCTATCTCCGTACATAAGAATAAACACAGTGTGTACAGATGAGAGAACAAGACATAACCATCCATAAATCATATATGACAGAACAAGATACTGTAAAACCTAAAGCAAAACTTCCGTGAAGAGATAACATTCTAACAGTTTATCCTATTAACCCATTGTGAAGTCAGTGATATGCGTAAAATATTACCTGGATTCTGTTCTGATAAAAAGAATCTGTCATTTTTTTGGACTGCAGTTGGACACTGAGTCAATGCCAATAAGATAAAGTGGACCTTCCTTGTCTGCTGAAGAAATTGGAAAAATTGCACTGGACCTACAAGGTTATCTTATTGGTATTGCTATGTTAAAATACTGATGTTGTTGCACGATACCGTTCTTTTTTGCCGGCGAGTACGAGTAACGATACTTTCGGTCAAGTACTCGCCGATACCGATTACCAATACCTTTGCAATTTGAGCCCATACGAAACCAATTGGTTGAACGCTGGGTTGAACGAAAAAAAAAAAAAACTCTTATGCCCCGTACACACGGTCGGACATTGATCGGACATTCCGACAACAAAATCCATGGATTTTTTTCCGATGGATGTTGGCTCAAACTTGTCTTGCATACACATGGTCACACAAAGTTGTCAGAAAATCCGATCATTCTGAACGCGGTGACGTAAAACACGTACATCGGGACTATAAACGGGGCAGTAGCCAATAGCTTTCATCTCTTTATTTATTCTGAGCATGCGTGGCACTTTGTGCGTCGGATTTGTGTACACACGATCGGAAATTCCGACAATGGATTTTGTTGTCGGAAATTTTTATAGCCTGCTCTCAAACTTTGTGTGTCGGAAAATCCGATGGAAAATGTGTGATGGAGCCTACACACGGTCGGAATTTCCGACAACAAGGTTCTATTACACATTTTCCGTCGGGAAATCCGACCGTGTGTACGGGGCAATAGTGTGTACCAGGCTTTAGCAACTTGTAGCCAACAAGAGCATTTAAATTATCACAGCATGCCAAGCTAACCTGTGGCCCAGTGCATCAGCAGTGTTAAACCAAACTGTAATTCCATGATACGCAGGTGTGGTCTCGTGGTTTGGGGTTTTTGCATTAGGTGGTTTCAAATGCAAACAGCATGTCAAATATCTTAAGCTTGATGAAGGTATGAAAACAAAGTTTCCCCTTTCTCAGCATAACGCTTGTGTGCTGAGCTCTTCGAGACCTTCTTTGTGAATTTTGCTTTGTAGTTCACACTCCATTACAGTCAGTACACTCCAGTCAGAATGACAGTGTACAGATCACCCGTGAGTTGCCATATTTGTAAAGAAACAACATTTGACATTTTAGCGGCTTTGAAAATCACAGCAGCTGCAGGCTAAATTGGAAAGGTGATGTTCAAATACACCGCAAGATGGGTTGAGCAGCAATTACAGTATATGTTATATAAGACTTGGACATATCTTCCAAAAATCTGTAAGCTAGCTTCAGAAAGCAGGCAGCAGTAATTTGGCTTTTATGTGGCATATGTATATGTATAATTCTCATCTAATGCAGCAACCATACAGTGCATCTGGAAAGTATTCACAGTGCTTCACTTTTCCCCATTTTGTTATGTTACAGCCTTATTCCAAAATAGAATAAATGTATTATTTTCCTCAAAATTCTACAAACAATACCCCATAAGGACAATGTGAAAGACATTTGTTTGAAGCCTTTGCAAATTTATTAAAAATAAAAAACTGACAAATCAAATGTACATAAGTATTCACAGCCTTTGCCATGACACTCAAAATTGAGCTCAGATACATTCAATTTCCACTGATCACCCTTGGGGTGTTTCTACAACTTGATTGGAGTCTACCTGTAGTAAATTCAGTTGATTGTACAAGATTTGGAAATGCACACACCTGTCTACCACAGTTAATAGTGCATGTCAGAGCACAGATCAAGCCATGAAGTCCAAGGAATTGTCTGTAGACCTCAGAGACAGGTTTGTATCGAGGCACAGATCTGGGGAAGGGTACAGAAAAATTTCTGCAGCATTGAAGGTCCCAATGAGCACAATGGCCTCCATCATGCGTAAATGGAAGACGTTTGGAACCACCAGAACTCTTCCTAGAGCAGGCCGCCTGGCCAACCTGAGCAATCGGGGAAGACCTGCCTTAGTCAGGGAGGTGACCAAGAACCCAATGGTCACTTTTACAGAGCTCCATCGTTTCTTTGTGGAGAGAGGAGAACCCTCCAGAAGAACAATCATCTCTGCAGCATTCCACCAATCAGGCCTGTATGGTGCAGTGGCCAGACGGAAGCCATTCCTCAGTAAAGGCACATGACAGCCCACTTGGAGTTTGCCAATAGGCACCCGAAGGACTCTCAGACCATGAAAAACAAAATTCTCTGGTCTGAAGAATCAAAGATTGAACTCTTTGGCCTGAATGGCAAGCATCATGTCTGGAGGAAACCAGGCACCGCTCATCACCTGGCCAATACCATCCCTACAGTAAAGCATGGTGGTGGTAGAATCATGCTTTGGGGATATTTCAGCAGGAGAAACTGGGAGACTAGACAGCATTGAGGGAAAGATGAATGCAGCAAAGTACAGAGACATCCTTGATGAACACCTGCTCCAGAGTGCTCTGGACCTCAGACTGGGGCAAAGGTTCATCTTCCAACAGGACAACGACCCTAAGCACACAGCCAAGATAACAAAGGAGTGGCTACGGGACAACTCTGTGAATGTCCTTGAATGACCCAGCCAAAGCTCAGACTTGAATCCAATTGAACATCTCTGGAGAGATCTTAAAATGGCTGTGCACCGACCTGATGGAGCTTGAGAGGTCCTGCAAAGAAGAATGAAAGAAACTGTCCAAAAATAGGTTTGCCAAGCTTGTAGCATCATACTTTTTTTGTAATTCCTTTATTTTTCAAAGAGGATACGGTATAAATTTCAAGGAACTGACATAAACATGTGACATATAATATCATTATGAAATGAAACAATAGGGTCACAGGAGCCAATATACAAATCGGTTGTCCCAGCAATACCCTACTCTGCTGAGCACATAAGATGTACTGGTTTCGAAAGATGATGGACAACAGGTAGAGCTGAGGGAATTCACAAGTGACAATAGTGACCTTAGCAGAGAAACATTAAATGTCAAGCTATGCTAGAATATAGGGTTCAAACATTATTGGGGTGCAATGCGTCCCAATGGCTGAGTGGAAATAAAATATACCACAAAAGGGAAAGAAAAGGGACAGAAAAGAGAATTCGAAAAAGTGATGCCTATAACTAAAGCGATATTTGAGCAAGGGTGGGCGGAGGGGGGGAAGGTTTAATTAGGGGAGAGGAAAAAGTATAGTGGTTGTCCCTAATAGGGAAGGAGAACTGGTTGAAGGAGAAAGGAAGAGAGAAATTGAGCGGATATTAGGTAATAGGTGCCTCTCGCCCCGATGATCAGAGCTAAATCCAGGAGATGTGCCGAACTTACGAACCCCCTTCTGGAGATTTGTGTCGGTATACCTAAAGTGGTGCCAGGGTCTCCAGGTTTCACGAAAGGTCTCCTCCCGGTTGTGCAGGGTGGCGGTGAGATCTTCCATATCTCTCAATTCGTTAACTTCAGAAAACCACAGGGGTTTGGATGGTGATGTCTCAGATCTCCAACAGAGGGGGATGCACGCTTTAGCTGTGTTCAGTAGTTGGATTGTGAGAGAGGCCTTGTATTTCTTAATCGGTCGCGGCGAAAGATGGAGCAAACAGGCTGCAGGGTTCCCCTTCAAGTCAACATCTGTCAGATGTTTGATTGTGCCGGTCACCTCCCGCCAGAATGGTCTAAGCCTGGGGCAGTCCCAAAAGATATGCAACATTGTGCTCTCCGCATTGCCACAGCGCCAACACAGGTTAGAAACTTGGGGGAAAAATTGGTGTAATGTGGTAGGTACTCTGTACCACCGAGTCAGAATTTTGTAACATGTCTCTTGGATTCTAGTAGCTATGGAGGACTTCTGTGCAAAATGAAGGATCTGGACAAAAACAGGGGGTCATGACCGTCTGCCGGTCGAATCAGAAGAGAGTAGATCGTTGAGAGACTATGACGGATCAGCTCCCCTCTATGACAAATTTTTTCCAATTCCAAGTTTATTGAGAGTTTTTAAAACGAACAACAACAAGGTAGGTAAAGGGGCCAGCTGTTGGCCTGTACCTACCCTCTACATCGGGCGTCACTACCTCTGTCTGGACCACCGCAGCCTCCCATTCAGCTACCTGTGTCTCCTCTCTTTCCCACAACCTCCAACCAGACCCGCCAGCATCCCCCTACTCCGCCACTCTGAGAAGCCGACATGGTCTTTTATGACACAGGGCAGAACGTAGGAGTGTCGGACGGTCCGGACAGAGGCCGGGAGCAGCCCAACTCCTTCAGTTAAGCAGCAGTGATTGGCCGCTACAACATGCTGGCTACCACGTAGCTGCCAATATGGCAGCAACCACTCACCCACCAGCCATCAGGGAGTTGGAAAAGCTCCCACTCTCTTCCCAGACCTGATCCTCCAGTTTACATCACAGGGAAGCACTGTGAAGTAAACTGGGGGACTGTGATGAAAATGGGGGCTGTGATGCAAAGGGGTGTATGATGTGAAGGGGCTCTGTGATGAAAAGGGGGACTGTGATGTAAAAGGAGGGACTGCAATATAAAGGTGGGGAGTGCGATCTAAAGGGGGGGCTGTATTGTAAAGGGGGGACTGTAATGTAAAGAAGAACAAAGTGATGTAAAGGGGGACTGTGATATAAAGACACCACTATGAAGTAAACGGGGTCTATGATGTAAATAGGGGATGTTGATGTGAAGAAAAACACTGATGATACTGATGTAAAAAGGGGACTGCGATGTGAAGGGGCACAAGGACACTGATATAAAAGGGGCGTTGTGATGTGAAGGATCTGAGTCACATAACAAATATGAGATTCGGACCTCTGTTGGAATAATTTTACTAATCGGACCTCTGAATTGTAATTCATTAGCCCTGCTCTACATAAACATTTTTGTGACCATAGACCAAGGGTGGGCAACTAAGTAGCATGAAACCTTTCATGCATATAGTAATTGTCAGGGACGATATGTAAGCTCCGGATCTTAAAAGCCAAAGCGGCGTACACACGGTCGGACCTTTCGACCAGACTGGTCCGGTCGAAAGGTCCGACTGTGTGTACTCCGCATGTGTACATATACAAGCTTACTCCAGCTTGTTCAATTAAGCTTTGGCCAAAAAAACTGGAATTAGTTTCTATGCAGAGCTGCACATACTTTCGATCAAGAACTCGCCGATACCGAGTACTGATATTTTGAAGTGTGATTTGCGTCCATACAAAATAAATGGGCGCGGTGTGATTCCTGTCTGAAAAGCATGCGATTTCCCCCACCGTTCCTGTGTGTGTATCGAAAAGGGAAAAGCACCATCTAGTGGGCAGTTTATTTAAAATGTTAGAACACATTAAGTACATATCTACTTAAATGCAAATTCTGCATAGGTGTCCCTGTCCCACCAATGATAGAAAAATCATGGGCGCTGGAGGTGCTCACAGGGCTGGAGGAGAAGGTCCAAGACCCCAGTGGGCATAAGGCAGAAGTGATGTCAGCTTGGGGGTGGACCGCTTCTACATCTGGACCGCCTCCAGCCCTGTTAGCACCTCCAGCAGCCATACTTGTCTATCATCGGTGGGACTGGGTCACCTATGCACCTATGCAGATATTGCATTTGACCAGATTATTCATATGATAAAGCACTGACTACAGTGTGAAACGCGTCAGATTTCCTGCATTTTACTGCTGTGGCATGTATCTTTGATGACTTTTATTCAATAAAGGCATATCATTTGGAGTGCGGCTGTGCAGGACTTTTTGTAATTATTTCATTCAACAACCCATGCAATCCATGCATACAAAGAAACCAAAACTAATAAGTTCAGAAATTTAAATTTAAGAAAGTTAATAAAGTTAAACCTAATGTGATTAAAGGAAGGATGAATGGAAAAATGTACCAAGACATTCTTGTTAAAAATCTGCTGCCATCTACCAGGATGATGAAGATGAAACAAGGGTGGACATTTCAGCAACAAGACAATGATCCAAAATACAAAGCCAAGGAAACTCTCAGTTGGTTTCAAAGATAAAAAATAAAGCTGCTAGAATGGCCCAGCCAATCACCTGACTTGAATCCAATAGAAAATCTATGGAAAGAACTAAAGATCAGAGTTCATAGAAGAGGCCCACAGAACCTTCAAGATTTGAAGACTGTGTGGAAGAATATACCAAAATCACACCTGAGCAATGCATGCAACTAGTTTCTCCATAGGCATCTTGAAGCTGTCATTACCAACAAAGGATTTTGTAGAAAATATTAAATAAATTTCAGTTAGCATGTTCAATACTTTTTCCCTGTGTCATTCCATTTTATTACACATAACTTAATTTCTGAACTTATTTTTTTGGTTTCTTTGTATGTATGGATTGCATGGATTGTTACCGACATGTGCTGGAAATTTCATATCAGTAGCACCTTTAGAAATATATTTACCCCAACATTTTGAGATGGGAATGAGGGACACCTACTAGCAAACTTATGTAGGCATAGGACACGTCCCCTTAACCTCCCTGGCGGTTTTCCCGAGTGTGGCTCGGGGTTAAAATTCAGGACCATTAGCGGTAACCCCGAGCCACACTCGGGATCGCATCGCAGGATTCTGGTGCCTCCTTACTTACCTTGTCCCCGGGTTCCTGCGATGTCCCCCGCAGTGCCCGTGGGCTCTGTCCTCCTCCGAAGCCTCCCCGTGCCAGGCTCCGTTCCCTGCGAGCGTCGCGACGCACGGGGGCGGAGCCTGGCGGCAAATTAAAAAAACAGTAAAAATCATAACACATACAGTACTGTAATCTTACAGATTACAGTACTGTATGAAATGATTTCACATCCCTTTTGTCTCCAGTGCTTTGGCCCATGCCCTGCATGCAGTTTTACATGATATACACTGTTCTTTCTGCCTGGAAACTGGAGATTGTCCATAGCAACCAAAAAGTGTCCCTTTACGTCAAAAGTGGCTTTAGAGCAGCTAGAAAACAGCGATAGTAAATTAGAACACTTGCAGAATTTATTTTATTACTATTTATTTTTATTTTTTTTAATTAATTATTTTTATTTATTATATTATAATTTATGTTTTTGTGTTTCAAACTTTATCATACCCGGGATATCTACTAGACTCTGGTTTGGACAGATTTAAGTTTGTTATTGTTAAGATTTACAGACCTACAATATAAAACGCCAAATTTCCATGCAAAATAATTGTACCGCTTTCAGCACCTAAAATCCGAAATAATCATACCGCCAGGGAGGTTAAGGGAGAAGTAACCAAAAAAATCCACAAGGGCTTTTTTTTACCACTACTTTATTTTAGCTTTTAAAATTTACAAATGCAGTAATTTAAAATTTGGATGAAAGGTTTAGCACTGGGAAAGTTGGGAGCTAATGTACATGTAGCTAGCCATACTTGCCCCTGAATCTATGTCCACCACTGAAGTCAAGTGAGAACTTTGTAAAACCAAAATCTAGGCACATAAAGTACGAGGAATATGCCAGAGGAAAAAAAGTAAACCTGAGATGCAGATCAGTCGGAGATCCAAGTTTAAACCTCATCACCATTTATTCTCAACATAAACTTGTCATTTGCTCTGCCTGTCACTGAGGCGACATGTCTGTGAGTTATAGCCCTGTCACTAACCCCTTTCATGCTGAAACCAAGGACTGATCTCAGACTAATATGACTCCTTTTATCACTCCAGTCTCACAGGCTCTGTCTCTGCTAATAAAACTATGCTTCTGGATATTTTATCCCGAAAGTAACGTAAACGTGACATTTCGCCTTAAAGAGAAAATACAGCTTTTTCGTCTTTCTTTAGATATAAATACATGTAAAAAAAAAAAAATTTTAAATATACTGATAAATATGATTTAAAAACCTTGATTTTACATACCGTTTGTAATTATGGGTGGCCATTTCTGCTCATGACATATAGTAAATAGGCTCTGCTTAGTACTGCATAGTTGCCAACATTTAAGTAATTTTTTTCCAGAAGCGCCTTTTCTTTTTGCCGTGTCCAGCAAACCATTGTATGTGGAAAATACACTTTAAGGCCTCATGCATACAGGACATTTTAAAAACGCCAGGAAAAAGCAGCGTTAAAAACATGCTGTTAGCCGCGTTTTTGAATAGCATTTTTTTGGCGTTTTTTAGTAAAAACACTCCCTATAATGTAACGCCTAAAAGCGCCAAACGTGGCTAAACGCTTATTGCAGCGTTTAGCAGCGTTTTTTTGGCATTTCTTGGTTTTACGGCTCATCAGTCTCTGCTCCTGGACGCACAAGCTGTCGTTTTTTTTCTACTGCCCCTGAACACTCATGCCTCCAAAGGCCTCTGAAAGTTTATGTGTGCATGGACACATAGGCATGGGGTCCTCTCACAAGGGCAGTCCGCCCGGCGGACTCCACTTTGCTCAGTAGGGGATCGATCCGCTGATCAGGTGGATGACAGGTTCGTCTCCGCTCACTGTGCTGAGATGGACCTGTCAGAGTTCTGCTCTCCTCTATGGGGAGATCGGATGAAAAACGGACCGCCTATCCATTTTCATCCAATCCCATCCGATGCGCCAGACGGATGGAAAATAGGGTCTTCATCCATCTGGATTTTTCGGACCGGACCGGATGTCAACGGACATGTCACCGCTGACCTTCTCTGCTCCATAGGGCTGAATGGAGGATCCGATCAGGTCCATTGTTCAGGTGGACCTGATCGGAAAGCCCATGTGAAAGGGGCCCAACATGGAGGGGCGTTTAGAGGCAGCTAAGCTGTAAAAACGTCCGGTGTGCATGAGCCCTAATTAGGGGCAGGGGTTTATTTCACTCTACACTAAATTGGTTAAAGCGGGGTTCCACCCAAATTTTGAACAATATCTGTATGTATTCTCTTCCTTGCCTAGATGCTGACATGCTGTTTAATCAAATTTAAATCGCCGTAATTACCTTTTATTTTTCTATTCTTCTTTGTACTTCCTGGTTCTCCTCCCGTGGGAGTAGACGTGATTCTAGCCTCTCCCAGACTCCTGGGAGCTAGTCTCAGGCTTCCCAGGATGCCACTGAGCATGTGCGGGAACGAGCGGTGAATGCTGGGAGCACAGCATTCACCACATCCAGGAAATAAATGCTTGTGGGCTTCAAATGCCCACAATGAAGATGGAAACCGCCTGCAGTGAATAATATAAGTTATTCTTTCCGACGAAATCGGACACAGGCGGACATATTACACACAATATGTGAGTATGTAATGCTGAGAAGAAAAGTTTGTGAACGAACTCAAAAAAAAAAAAACAATAGATAGGTGGACCCCCGCTTTAAAATATTTCCTAGTTGTCACCTAGTTGTTGGCGATGAAGAGGAAAAAGGTAATCCTGAACGGCCGCACTCAGCGAGAAATCAAGCATCTTTATTGTAGCAAAAAAAGTATAAAAATCAAAAATGGGTTACATCAGAGGTGGAAAGTACAGAAACAACACCTAACGCGTTTCACATCTACTGATGCTTACTCATAGCTGTTGGCGATGTAATGCTTCCCATGCAGATTTCATCCAGGTATTTTGGGATTGTATGGAAATACAACAATTTTGGCTCGATGTAGTACAATGTGCAAATTCTGTCACAACATTAAATATAATCCCTACTGTGGAGATTTGCTTGCTGGGATTGGTTGACCTCTTAGCCCCTTCAAAGGTGATCCCAACTCACCTAACCTTGTTCTATTATGCCAACAAAAAGCTTTATTCTTTCTTGGAAAAAAATCTAATGCTCCAACCATCACGACCTGGAAGGCTCTAATAAACAAAGCCCTAGCTCTTTATAAGGCTACATACACCAGTAGATGGGAACAGGCAAAATCTGACAAAGTGTGGGGAGGTTGGGTGAGTGAGGGTTGTCTCTCTTTGAATATGCGGTTCAATTGTTTATCAATACCATAAAACTGCATGTAGCGCTTCACAGGGTGGATAAAAATCAATGATTTATTTTTATAGAAATAAGATCTTTTTGATTTAAATCTGATTTTTTTGGATTTAAATCCGATTATTTTGATTTTCATCAAATTTATTTTAACACAATGCTTTTGGAGTAAAAAAATCTACACAAAGATAGTTTTCTATTTAAGATATATTAATAATTTAGTTTATTCAGCATGAAATGGAGCTTAGTTATTAGCATGAGGTTGTAAATTCTGCAATATTTACATTTTTAGTAAATTCATTCAATGAATCCAAGCTCTGCAAGCTGAGATAACATGCACTGTATTGATGCATTCACACAATTTCACAGTAACCATGAGATAAACCAAAGTTCAGGAATATCTCTTTATCCCATTGTTTTGCAAATCTATATACACTACAAACTGTATGATTGAATCGGTTCTGATATGGCTATTTTACTAGCCTGACAGGTTATTATTCTAAATAGGAAACCTTCATTTTGTTTGCAGATATTAAAGATTCTAACTACCAGCAAGGATGTGCAAAAGTAAGCAAAGTAATCTGGATGGCCGCACACCGGACAAGATAACAAGTGCCTTTATTGATAAAAACTGGAACATGGAATGTACAAGACACTACAGCAAGAACGTACAGAAATCAGCTGACGCGTTTCACACTCATGACAAGTGCTTAATCATACCAGCAAGGATGTGTCCTGTCATTTCAGATCCATCATGGCAGCGCCTATTAGCGGGCATCCACTCGCCTGCTGCCGCCACGTCCCTCACCTTGTTGTGTCACTGCCGCATCACCAGCCGTCCCATTAACCACTTGCCGACCGCCGCACGCCGATGTACGTCCCTTTTTTGAGGACGGATATCGTTGTTATGGCAACAGCTAGCTGCCATAACCCCGGTATCCCCGTTTTCGGCCGGCGGTCGGCTACAAGATAAAAGTGGTCTCTGCGGCGGAGTTGTCGCGAGATCACTTTTATCGGTGGCAGGAGAGGGGGTGGCGAGAGCCGTCGGCACCGGTGGAGGCGATCGCATCCGTTCCCTAGCTGTGCATGGAGACGAGTGAAGGGAAGATGGCCCACACCTGTCTCTATGACACTGCAGGGCGGAAGCGACGTCAAAACGTCACTTCCGCCCATACATCTTAAAGCCACATTTTTTCAATGTCGTTTTTTCAAATGACATTTTTTTTTTATCATTGCATTTAAGTCCAAATATGAGATCTGAGGACTTTTTGACCCCAGATCTCATATTTAACCGCTTCACGGCCGGCTCCTGTAGATATACATGGGCAGAATGGCACGGCTGCGCAAAGTAATGTACCCGTACATTACTTTGAATTTCCCGCCGTGTGCGCCTGCCACGAGCTCCGTGAGTCGGGTCGCAGGTCCCAGGTCCGCTTGTTGCGATTTTTTTACCAAAAATATGTAGAAGAATACGGATCGGCCTAAACTGAGGAAAAAAAAAATTTTTAAATATTTTTTGGGGATATTTATTATAGCAAAAAGTAAAAAATAATGCATTTTTTCAAAATTGTCACTATTTTTTTGTTTATAGCGCAAAAAATAAAAACCACAGAGGTGATCAAATACCACCAAAAGAAAGCTCTATTTGTGGGGGAAAAAGGACGTCAATTTTGTTTGGGAGCCAAGTCGCATGACCGCGCAATTGTCAGTTAAAGCGACGCAGTGCCGAATCGCAAAAAACGCACTGGTCAGGAAGGGGGGTAAATTCTTCCAGGGCTGAAGTGGTTAAGAGGACCTGTCATGCTTTTTTCTATTACAAGGAATGTTTACATTCCTTGTAATTTTTAAATGTTGCCTGTGGAGATTTTTGAGGGTAAAAATTTGACGCGATTCCACGAGCAGGCGCAATTTTGAAGCGTGACATGTTGGGCATCAATTTACTTGGCGTAGAATTATCTTTCACAATATAAAAAAGAATTGGGCCAACTTTACTGTTGTCTTATTGTTGTATTCAAAAAAGTGATTTTTTTCCAAAAAAATTGTGCTTGTAGGTCCGCTGCGCAAATACGGTGTAAAAAGAAAAGAGGATTGCAATGACCGCCATTTTATTCTCTAGGGTGTTAGAAAAAAAACAATATATAATGTTTGGGGGTTCTAAGTAATTTTCTAGCAAAAAAAACAGTTTTAAACATGTAAACACCTAAATTCCAAAACGAGGCTGGTCCTTAAGTGGTTAAAGTGAATGGGACTGTCGGTGAGTCAATAGAGGGTCAGAGGAGCCGCTGCGGAACAGAGATGACAGTTGCACATTTAAAAATGATGATTTAAATTGAGTTGATTTTAAATCAAGCCTTTTTACTGGCGATTTAAATCAAATCCACCCTGGCGCTTCAGGATTATAATTTTGGGATTTATCTATGAAGAGTTGATTGCAGGGGCGGACTGACCATCGGGCAGTTCGGACGCTGACCGAGGGCCCGTGGCCAGTAGGGGGCCCCATGGCAGCTTCCATTTCGGGACCCGATCTACCCGTCAGCTAGCTGTGATTGACGGGCTGATCGGGTCTCTGCTCACTGCTAAGAGACTGCAGTGTATACACACACCTCGTGATGCGCTCCTCCGCCTCCCCGCCGGCCCCACCTTCCCTCCCGTCCACCCCAGGTGCTTGTATCTGTCATCACCTCGGACGGACAGAAAAGAGGAGGGGCCGGCGAGGAGGAGGAGGAGCGCATCACGAGAGGTCTGTATACAGCCGCTTCCCGCGCTACTCTGCATGTAGGAAGGAAAGTGCAGCAGCTTGTACCACGTGCTGCTATTAGAAAGTTGCTGCACAGCTTCCCACCCACAGTGTCCCCCTGTGTCCCCCACCTCCCCACAGTGTCCCCCACCTCCCCACAGTGTCCCCCTGTGCCCCCCACCTCCCCACAGTGTCCTCCTGTGCCCCCCACCTCCCCACAGTGTCCCCCTGTGCCCCCCACCTCCCCACAGTGTCCCCCACCTCCCCACAGTGTCCCCCTGTGCCCCCCACCTCCCCACAGTGTCCTCCTGTGCCCCCCACCTCCCCACAGTGTCCCCCTGTGCCCCCCACCTCCCCACAGTGTCCCCCTGTGCCCCCCACCTCCCCACAGTGTCCCCCACCTCCCCACAGTGTCCCCCTGTGCCCCCCACCTCCCCACAGTGTCCTCCTGTGCCCCCCACCTCCCCACAGTGTCCCCCTGTGCCCCCCACCTCCCCACAGTGTCCCCCACCTCCCCACAGTGTCCCCCTGTGCCCCCCACCTCCCCACAGTGTCCTCCTGTGCCCCCCACCTCCCCACAGTGTCCCCCTGTGCCCCCCACCTCCCCACAGTGTCCCCCTGTGCCCCCCACCTCCCCACAGTGTCCCCCACCTCCCCACAGTGTCCCCCTGTGCCCCTCACCTCCCCACAGTGTCCTCCTGTGCCCCCCACCTCCCCACAGTGTCCCCCTGTGCCCCCCACCTCCCCACAGTGTCCCCCTGTGCCCCCCACCTCCCCACAGTGTCCTCCTGTGCCCCCCACCTCCCCACAGTGTCCCCCTGTGCCCCCCACCTCCCCACAGTGTCCCCCTGTGCCCCCCCACCTCCCCACAGTGTCCTCCTGTGCCCCCCACCTCCCCACAGTGTCCTCCTGTGCCCCCCACCTCCCCACAGTGCCCCCTGTGCCCTCCACCCCCCACAGTGACCCCCTGTGCCCCCCACCTACCCACAGTGACCCCCACCTCCCCACAGTGTCCCCCTGTGCCCCACAGTGACCCCCACCTCCACACAGTGTCCCCCTGTGCCCCCCACCTCCCCACAGTGACCCCCTGTGCCCCCACCTCCCCACAGTGCCCCCTGTGCTCCCCACAGTGCCCTCCACCTCCCCACAGTGTCCCCCTGTACCCCCCACCTCCCCACAGTGTCCTCCTGTGCCCCCCACCTCCCCACAGTGCCCCCCTGTGTGCCCTCCACCCCCACAGTGACCCCCTGTGCCCCCCACCTCCCCACAGTGACCCCCACCTCCCCACAGTGTCCCCCTGTGCCCCCCACCTCCCCACAGTGTCCTCCTGTGCCCCCCACCTCCCCAAAGTGTCCCCCTGTGCCCCCCACCTCCCCACAGTGTCCCCCACCTCCCCACAGTGTCCCCCTGTGCCCCCCACCTCCCCACAGTGTCCTCCTGTGCCCCCCACCTCCCCACAGTGTCCCCCTGTGCCCCCCACCTCCCCACAGTGTCCCCCTGTGCCCCCAACCTCCCCACAGTGCCCCCCACCTCCCCACAGTGACCCCCTGTGCTCCCCACAGTGATCCCCTGTGCCCCCCCACCTCCCCACAGTGTCCCCATGTGCCCCCCACCTCCCCACAGTGCCCCCTTGTGCCCCCCACCTCCCCCCTCCCCACAGTGCCCCCCTGTGCCCCCCACCTCCCCACAGTGTCCCCCTGTGCCCCCCCACCTCCCCACAGTGCCCCCCTGTGCCCTCACCTCCCCACAGTGCCCCCCTGTGCCCCCCCACCTCCCCACAGTGTCCCCATGTGCCCCCCACAGTGCCCCCTTGTGCCCCCCACCTCCCCCCTCCCCACAGTGCCCCCCTGTGCCCTCCACCTCCCCACAGTGTCCCCCTGTGCCCCCCTACCTTCCCACAGTGTCCCCCTGTGCCCTCCACCTCCCCACAGTGTCCCCCTGTGCACTCCACCTCCCCACAGTGCCCCCCTGTGCCCTCCACCCCCCACAGTGTCCCCCTGTGCCCTCCATCTCCCCACAGTGTCCCCCTGTGCCCCCACCTCCCCACAGTGTCCCCCTGTGCCCTCCACCTCCCCCCTCCCCACAGTGCCCCCCTGTGCCCTCCACCCCCCCCCCCACAGTGCCCCCCTGTGCCCTCACCTCCCCACAGTGCCCCCCTGTGCCCTCCACCCCCCCAGTGTCCCCCTGTGCCCTCCACCTCCTCACAGTGTCCCCCTGTGCCCCCACCTCCCCACAGTGTCCCCCTGTGCCCCCCACCTCCCCACAGTGCCCCCCTGTGCCCTCCACCTCCCCCCCACAGTGCCCTCCACCCCTCCACAGTGTCCCCCTGTGCCCCCCACCTCCCCACAGTGTCCCCCTGTGCCCTCCACCTCCCCACAGTATCTCCCTGTGCCCTTCACCCCCCACAGTGTCCCCCTGTGTTTTCCACCCCCCCCATGGTGTCTCCCTGTGCCACTCACACACAGTGTCCCCCTGTGCCCTCCACCCACCTACAGTGTCCCCCTGTGCCCTCCAACCCCCCCCATGGTGTCTCCCTGTGTCCTCCACCCCCACTGTGTCGCCTTCCGCCCTGATGGCTACCCTGAAAGACACTGTGTTAAGTCTGGAGGATCCCAGTGCTCTACTGTGTGCCCTGTGTTTTGGTTTGTGCCCTGCTATTTGCCCTACTGCGTGCCCCATGGCCTGTGATGTGCCCTGCTAGTGTACCCCCTTATGTGCCCTACTCTGTGCCCCTTGCCCTGTGATGTGCCTTGTGATGTGCCCTGCTGTGTACCGCCTGTTGTGCTCTACTGTGTGCCCTGTAATGTGCTCTGTGTGCCCCATGCCCTGGGATGTGTGCCCTGATGTGTACCGCCTGTGTCCTGTTCCCAAGGATGTGCCCTACTGTGTGCCCTGCTGTGTGCCCTACTATTTGCCACATGCCCTGTGATGTGCAGCACGTTCCCTGCTGTGTATCTCCTGATGTGCTCTGTGATGTGCCCCGCTGTGTACCCACTGATGTGCCCTGTACCCTCTGTGATGCACCATGCTGTGCTCAATAATGTGCCCTGATGTGTACAGCATAATAAACCCTGCTGGGTGCCCCATTATGTGTCCTGTGATGTGCCCTACTGTGTGCCCCATGCCCTGTGCCCCATGATGTGCCCCGTGCTCTGCAGTGTGCCATGTGATGTGCCTTACTGTGTGCCCCATGTAAGTGGGGCTTTGTGTAGGTGCGGCTTGCATGTGGGCGGAGACACAGGGGGCCCCATGATCTTCTATTGCCCGGGGGCCCCATGAGTTGTCAGTCCGCCCCTGGTTGATTGTATATCTGGATGCCATAGTCGGTTGCATATAATTCTATTATGAAAAGTAAGTAATACTTTATGTGGAAATGTAGTTGGCTTCTCTCCTGAGATAGTCTTCTTCTTTTAGTCAGGGCCATGCTGGCCACTTGGGCTGTCGTGTGACTCTTTTATGGTTTTTCTTACTTTTTGTTTTTATTTTTTTTCAAGTGTCATGTTTGTACTATGTATAAAACTTTAATAAAAAGAATTAAAGAAAAAAAATAGGGGCAGAGGATTCATAAAATGGGCATAGTTTTACAATAGGTGTATTGTTATCATATTATACAATTTTAAAATGTTGTACATTAGGGGCTTTGCTAGGTCTACAAAAGATCTGGGGCTAGAGCCCATAGCAGCGTAGTAAAGAAAGTAAAGAAAGTCATACGCTTGGGCGGGCATTCACATGTGTATATGTGTATATACATGTGTGTGTATATCCCCAGAGAGCCTCCCACTTACATCAGGGTCCCCAGAGAGCCCCCCCTTACATCAGGGTCCCCAGAGAGCCCCCCTTACATCAGGGTCCCCAAAGAGCCTCCTCCTTACATCAGAGTCCCCAGAGAGCCTCCCCCTTGCATCAGAGTCCCCAGAGAGCCTCCCCCTTGCATCAGGGTCCCCAGAGAGCCCCCCTTACATCAGGGTTCCCAGAGAGCCCCCCTTACATCAGGGTCCCCAGAGAGCCCCCCTTACATCAGGGTCCCCAGAGAGCCCCCCTTACATCAGGGTCCCCAGAGAGCCCCCCCTTACATCAGGGTCCCCAGAGAGCCCCCCCTTACATCAGGGTCCCCAGAGAGCCCCCCCTTACATCAGGGTCCCCAGAGAGCCCCCCTTACATCAGAGTCCCCAGAGAGCCTCCCCCTTGCATCAGGGTCCCCAGAGAGCCCCCCCTTACATCAGGGTCCCCAGAGAGCCCCCCCTTACATCAGGGTCCCCAGAGAGCCCCCCCCTTACATCAGGGTCCCCAGAGAGCCCCCCTTACATCAGAGTCCCCAGAGAGCCCCCCCCTTGCATCAGGGTCCCCAGAGAGCCCCCCTTACATCAGAGTCCCCAGAGAGCCTCCCCCTTGCATCAGGGTCCCCAGAGAGCCTCCCCCTTAAAATCAGGGTCCCTAGAGAGCCTCCCCCTTGCATCAGGGTCCCCTGTAGAGACTCGCGGCTATGGGCCCCAGATTCGGGGCTATAGCTCCAAAAGCCACCCCCTAGCGACGCCACTGTTGTACATACAGGAAGATTTATTATAATAAGTACTGAAACAAGATTGAAAGTGTTCATTAGTCAAATTATTTATGTATTTGTGTAGCTAGTTCGAGGCCCTGCCACTGTGGAAATATAGGATAAAATGACACAGAATTCACATTTTAGGCTGGGTTCACACTACTGCGAATTGGATGCCGATTTCGCATAGCAGGAGATTGTGACCGGCTCACATCCATGCGATCTGATTCTGCAAATCGCGCTGTGTTTTGCAAACCGATTGTGGGGGTGTCGTTAAACTTCACATACACTACACAATCAGTTTGCATGGACGGGTTGCGATTTAGATGCAGTGCCGAATCCGCAGTGAATTTGCGGTGAATTTGCACCCCATCTAGTGTGAACCCAGGCTCAATCCTGTGCCTGGATTCTTCTGTAAGCCTGCAGCTTGTGTGAGTACACAGGTGTGCGGGGTCGTTATATGCCGAAGGCTCGTACACACTACAAGAAAATCGGGTGAACGATCGTCCGGTTTTCCTCGTTGTTTCACAGCAAATCGGAAACCAATGAACGAAAATTTGTATGAAAATTTTCATACGACAAAGGCTTTTTTGTTGTTTATTGTTTCTGATCATGCGCAGTCTTTTCTTTTCTGATTTTTCGTGTACGAAAACGGTACACATTAACCGCTTGCCGACCGCCGCACACAGATGTACATCGGCAGAATGGCACAGGCAGGCAAATGGGCGTACCTGTACGTCCCTTTAAATTTGCCGCCTGTCAGGTTGCTGGAACTCGATGCTCACCGGCGGCCCGCGATTGTGGTGTGGAGAGGCAGAAGGGGGAAGTGCCTATGTAAACAAGTCATTTCCCCGTTCTGCCTTGTGACATGACAGAGATCCACTGCTCCCTGTCATCGGGAGCAGTGATCGCTGTCATGTCAGTGGAAGCCCATCCACCCCACAGTTAGAATCACTCCCTAGGACATACTTAACACCTTGATCGCCCCCTATTGTTTAACCTCTTCTCTGCCAGTGTCATTTACACAGTAAACACTGTGTAATCACAGTAACCACCCCCATCAAATCATTCTCTGCAGCTATTACCTTTTGTACCAGCACCCCCTCCCTTTAGAATGTAAGCTCTACAAGCAGGGCCCTCCTGTACCTTTTGTATTGAACTGTACTGTAATTGTGTTGTCCCCCCTCTACATTGTAAAGCGCTGCGCAAACTGTTGCGATATATAAATCGTGAATAATAATAATAATAATAATAATAATAAGTGCATTTTTATAGCACTGATCGCTGTAAAAATGACAATGGTCCCAAAATAGTGTCAAAAGTGTCCGATGTGTCCGCCATAATGTCGCAGTCACGATAAAAATCGCAGATCGCCGCCATTACTAATAAGAAAAAATTTATAATAAAAATGCCATAAATCTATCCCCTATTTTGTAGACGCTATAACTTTTGCGCAAACCAATCAATATACGCTTATTGTGATTTTTTTTTAACAAAAATATGTAGAAGAATACATAATGGCCTAAACTGGGAAATAAATTTGGTTTTTTTAGATATTTTTGGGGGATATTTATTATAGCAAAAAGTGTAATATATTGCTTTTTTCAAAATTGACGCTCTTTTTTTGTTGATAGCGCAAAAAATAAAAACCACAGAGGTGATTAAATACCACCAAAAGAAAGCTCTATTTGTGGGAAAAAAAGGACATCAATTTTGTTTGGATACAACGTCGCACGACCGCGCAATTGTCAGCTAAAGCGTCGCAGTGCCGTATCGCAAAAAATGCTCTGGTCAGGAAGGGGATAAAATCTTCCTGGGGCTGAAGTGGTTAAACGAAAATTGTTCAATCTGTTCCCATACGAGAAAAATTTTGGAGTTTGTCCCTTCAGGAATTTTCGAACGAAAAGTCGTAATCAGCTGTCGAAAGTTGTGTACATACTATTTGAAAATCATACGAAAGTTCTTTGGACGAAAATGTTTTCCGATTTTCTTATAGTGTGTACAAGTCCTAAAGTGATTGTAAAGTCTCGTTTTAAAATAAAAATAAAAAAAGAACAAACATGTTATACTTACCTGCTCTGTGCAGTGGGCAGCCCAGATCCTCTTCTTCTCTGGTCCCTCTTCTGCTCTCCTGGCCCCTCCCTCCTGTCGAGGTCCCCCACAGCAAGCAGCTTGCTATGGGGGCACCTGAGCCGAGCTGCAGCTCCGTGTGTCCATTCAGACACGAAGCTGTCGTTCGGCCCGCCCCCTCTCCTGAATAACTTCGATTGACAGCCTCAGGAGCCAATGGCACCACTGCTGTGTCTCAGCCAATCAGGAGGGAGAACCCCGGATGGCTGAGGGATTCGTGGACATCGCTGGATAGAGATGGGGCTCAGGTAAGTATTGGGGGGGGGGGGGCTGCTACACACAGAATGCTTTTTATCTTGATGCATACATTACTTTAAGATAAAAAAACCTTCTAATTTTTGCAACTCTTTTAAGGATTGGTCAAGGCTCCCAGTTTGGAGACAAGACCACCTGTCTCCAAACTGGGAGCCTTGACCAATCCTTAAGAGCCCTTGCACACTGGGGCGGTTTGCAGGCGCTATTGCGCTAATAATAGCGCCTGCAAACCGCCCCGAAAGTGCCGCTGCTGTCATCCCAGTGTGAAAGCCCCGAGGGCTTGCACACTGGAGCGATGCGCTGGCAGGACGGTAAAAAAAGTCCTGCCAGCAGCATCTTCGGAGCGGTGAAGGAGCGGTGTGTATACCGCTCCTTTACCGCTCCTGCCCATTAAAATCAATGGGACGGCGCGGCTATACTGCCGGCAATGCGCCTCTGCAGAGGCGCTTTGCGGTGGTATTTAACCCTTTCTCGGCCGCTAGCAGGGGGTAAAACCGCCCCGCTAGCGGCCGCATACCGACGGTAAAACGCCGCTAATAATAGCCGACGCCGCCCCCCGCCCCAGTGTGCAAGGGCTCTAAAAGAGTTGCAAAAATTAGAAGGTTTTGACCCCAGGGGTCAGAGCTACCCCAGCCACTAGCGAAGAGGTCTCATCCCAGGAGTCGAGTGGGTTCCTATAGGGGTGCCAGAAGAACCCCCATCCAGAGGCCAGGAGTGGGCTGTACAACAGGGTGCTGCGCCTAAAGGCTAAGTTAGTCAAGTGATCCAGGAGAGCTGGGCAACGCAGTCAGAGGAACTGGTCAGAAGAGCAGCGGTTTTTAGTTGATTATTCATGTTGATGTGGAAGAACCCTTGTGTGGGCAACCAAAGTTGGCTGCCATGCCCTAAAATACAGTTGGGATTGGCACACCTACCTACCTTGTGAGTATAATCACACCAACACTACATGTGCTACAACTTTGTGTATTTGTAGTGCACCAACCCAACAGCTCTTGCAGAGAATACTGTAATAAACACCAATTACACTGCAAACTAAATATATAAATATATCTTTCTATTGTTTTCATTCTGCTTTAAGAGCTTGTGCCCATTTTTCTGCTATCAACACATCAACTTCATGGACAACTTGCTGCCTAATATATCCCACGACTTTCAGATAACATTGTAACAAGATAATTAATGTTATTAACTTAACCTGTCATATACAGCGGGTAAAATAAGTATTGAACACGTAATTTTTCTAGGTAAATACATTTCTAGAGGTGCTATTGACATGAAAATGAGCAGAAACTGAAAGAAACCCACATATGGGGATACCATACAAACTCCATGAAGGCAGTGTTTTAGAATGTTGGCATTTAAAGCGATATTAAAGCCTTGTTTTTTTTTTTTTTTAAATAGGAAACATGTTATATGTACCTGCTCTGTGTAATGGTTTTGCACAGAGCAGCCCAGATCCATCTCTTTTCAGGTCCCAGGCTGGCGCTCCTGGCTCCTCCCTCCTGCAGGGTGCACCCAAGCAGGCGAACTTCCGAGCCGTGGCTCTGTGTGTCCATTGACCTCCCTGGCGGTATGATTATTTCAGATTTTTGCGTCTCAAAGCGGTACAATTATTGTGCATGGAAATTTGGCGTTTTATATTGTAGGCCTGTAATTCTTAGCAATAATACACTTAAATCTGTCCACCAAGAGTCTAGTATATATCTCGGGTATGATGAAGTTTGAAACACAAAATAATAAATTATAATATAATAAATAAATATAAATAATTATAAAAAATAATAATATAATAATAAAATGAATTTCCCCACGATTCACTATCGCTCTATTCTGCAACTGTTCGAATTTACTATCGCTGTTTTCTAGCTGGTCTAAAACCACTTTTGACGTAAAGGCACACTTTTTGGTTGCTATGGACAATCTCCAGTTTCCAGGCAGAAAGAACAGTATATATCACATAAAACTGCATGCAGGGCACTGGACAAAGCACTGGGAACAAAAGGGATGTGAAATGATTTCATACAGTACTGTAATCTGTAAAATTACAGTGTACTGTATGTATTATGAATTTTAACTTTTTTGAATTTGCCGCCAGGCTCCGCCCCCGTGCGTTGCGACGCTCGGAGGGAGCAAGGCCTGGCACAGAGAGCCTTCGGGAGGAGGACAGAGCCCGCGGACACAGCGGGGGGGACATTGCAGGATCCTGGGGACAAGGTAAGTATACCGCACCAGGATCCTGAGATGTAATCCCGAGTGTGGCTCGGGGTTACCGTTAATGGTCCTAAAATTTAACCCCGAGCCACCACTTGCAGCCGTGACTCGGCCCCGCCCCCTCCGTCATCTAAACGGCTCATTAGCTGTGGTTGCCAATGGCTCCCGCAGCTACCAAAAGCCAACCAGGAGTGTGAGTTCCTGGAAAGGTAAGGCTCTCATGGACATAGCTGGATGGACAGGGGGCTCAGGTAAGTATTGTGGGGGACTGGTGCACACAGGTTTTTTTACCTTCATGCATACCGTAGAATGCACGTAGGTAAAAAAACCCTTGTGTCTTTACACCACATTAAGTACATTTTCTGGAAAAGAGATTTCATCTCCAAATACAGAAAGGTTTCTTCACAGTAAGAGCTGTGAAAATGTGGAATAGACTCCCTCCAGAGGTGGTTCTGGACAGCTCAGTAGTTTGCTTTAAATAAAGGCCTGGATTCTTTCCTAGGTGTATAAAATATAACTGGTTACTAACATTTATAGGTAAAGTTGATCCAGGGAATATCTCATTGCCTCTCGGGGGATCAGGAAGGAATTTTTTTTCCCCTGCTGTAGCAAATTGGATCATGCTTTGCTGTTTTTTTTTGTTTTTGTTTTTGCCTTCCTCTGAATCAACTGTGGGTATAGGATTGTGTATATGGGATTGTATGTTTTTTTTTTTTTGGTTGAACTAGATGGACTTGGCGTTCTTTGCCATGTTTGATAAAAGCATTGGATAGGAGAGCTGCTGCAGGGTCTCAGCGCAACACACAAAATTGCCTTTATGGTCATGGGGTTCCGGGCGCTAGATTTAAAAAAGAGCACTAGTTCGTAAACTAGACCTGTTGCGGGGGGTCACACTAAGTAAAGCAGGTACAGTATGTGTGCTTATAGCTGTGTTAGGTTTGGACTGTAAGCTCCTTCGGAGGACAAGCACTGATATGAATGATCCATGCGTTCTGTAATGCTGCGTACACACGATCGGACTTTCCGCCAACAAAACCGTGGCGAAGGATATTGGCTTAAACTTGTCTTGCATACACACGGTCACACAAATGTTGGCCCAAAATTCCGAATGTGGGAACGCGGTGACGTACAAGACGTACGACGAGCCGAGAAAAAGGAAGTTCAATAGCTCAATAGCCAGTGCGACTCTTCTGCTCGATTCCGAGCATGCGTGAACTTTTGTGCGCACGATCGGACTTTCCAACAACAAAGTTGGCTGAAAATTTGAGAACCTGCTAGCAAACATTTGTTGGCGGAAATTCCGACAGCAAATGTTCGATGGATCATACACATGGTCGGACTTTCCGACAACAAGCCCACATCCAACATTTCCCGTCAGAAAATCCGACCGTGCGTACGCGGCATAAGGGTGCAGAGGAATGTATCAGCATAAATGCACACGACATACTTACATAACTGAATACGAGAAGCAAACAGGTAAGTTACAAATCCCACTGCATTCGACTAACCAGTACATGGTGGATAATGATGGGACTTGTAGTTCTTTAGCCCATAGAGTCTAAAAGATGCCCAGAAATGACATAATGTGGCTAATGAACGCTCTGCAATGGGAATTTTGGAGTTCATTTGAAGGAGATAATTTGTTCCAGGAAAGCAATCCATATAGCACTGGAAAAAGTTACACATTACTCATACAGATACAGCTAGTAATACATACAACCTGAAAGTGAATGAGATATTTTTAATAAGGGAAAATAAATCCCAGCTGGAGTGGCTGCAACATAAAGTAGAGATTAACAATTTAAACAAACTTGATTATTGTAAGGTAGTCCATACTGTCATGTCCGTTTATCAAGAGGTGGGAATTGCTTAGCCTTCTATAGTCTTTTTAAAGTTTTTCTTTAGACATACAGAGGGACTTTTTTTTAAGGCTCGGTTCACTCTACTGTTATGCGATTTAGACACGATTTGTAGTGTGAATATACAGTGCGACTTTGGTTGCATTTTGGATGTGGTTTGCATATTTGGATATGGCCACATCACACTGTAAATCGCACCAAAGTAGCACAGGACCCCTTTCCAAAGTCGCATCGCAGCTGCACTGCATTGATGTGAATAGGCACCATTGGAAGCAATGTGATTTCCATTGTCATGCGATTCAATGTGACCCAAGTCGCATCTGAATTTGCACCCGTGTAAACCAGGCCTAAACGATGTCTCAAGAGCTGCAAAAGAAAAATTGTTGCATACATGACATCAATTGCATATTGCAATGATATAATAAAGTAGATGTTACTTCCGTTATGAATCTGTTCAACGTAAAACCTGTCCCACCCTAGCATATACATGAGTGGCTGTGTTCTAAATGTGTCTGTCCAGAGCACAAAAAGGGTATTGGCAACATTGAACCAAGGAACACTCAACTGAGAGTGGAAAACATTTTTGCTTTAACCCCCGTTCACATTTACTGCGGCTTTGAAATCGTGCGACTTCATCTGAAATTGCACAATTTCAAAGCCACATGGCAGTTGAATAGATATCTGGGCAGGTTAACGCACAGATGTCTATTCAAGTCACGCCCAAAATCGCCAAAAGTAGTGCATATTCTACTTTTTTAAATCGATGTGGCACCGCAAAGTCATCTATGCACTGATTTGAGCAGTGCGATTGCAAACAATAGGATGCGACTTGTCATGCAATTTAATCTGTTAAATTGCATGACAAGTCGCTCCAATGTGAACGTGGAATAAGTGTCCAGAGATGAGACGCCTTCTGTGCCTTTACTTTATGGCTGTCACGCTTCTGGATCAAATCATATGAGGAACCTGAGAAACTCTCATTCCTGCCCCTTACTGCCTCTGTGGGTGGAGCCAGAGGAATGTAAATACATCTGCATTACTAGCACTAGAGCAGCAGGGACTGTAGTGTTATGCCCCGTACACACGATCGGACTTTCCGACAACCATGGAATTTTGTTTGAAGGATGTTGGCTCCAACTTGTCTTGCATACACACGGTCACACAAATGTTGGCCAACAATTACGACTGTAGTGACGTACTAGGCGTACTACGTGGTTTTTCAGCTCTTTAGCGCCACCCTTTGGGCTCCTTCTGCTAATTTTGTGTTAGTAGAAGTTTGGTGAGTGTTGATTCTCTCTTTTCTTATTGTGTTTTTTATTTTGCGCTATTATTATTATTATTATTATTATTATTATTATTCTTGATATCACTTGAAAAAAAAAAGCCTTTGAAAATTAGTTTGCAATAACTCCATCAGTATCACCAGCAAAGCAGCTTCATTATTATCTAATTAAAGAAGAAGAGAATGTGCGCTGCCATTGGAGATTTCATAATTTGCCACGAATGTTAATTCTCCATTACGAACGCTAGTTTACAAGGCCGACCGATTCTACTTCTAAGCATGCGTGGACTTTTGTGCGCAGACTTGTGTACACACGATCGGACTTTCCGACAACAACGTTTTGTTGGCAGAAAATTTGAAAACCTGCTAGCCAACATTTGTTGGCGGAAAGTCCGACAGCAAATGTTCGATGGAGCGTACACACGGTCGGACTTTCCGACAACGAGCTCACATCCAACATTTCCCGTCGGAAAATCCGACCGTGTGTACGCGGCATTAGGTTAGTGCTCCACTCCCCTTTTGGACCCCCCTCATTATATCTTCCCTATCCTAAATTAATTTAAATTATCTTAACACAATATACACTTTCTACACATTTGTCTGAATACATGTACATCTTTTATATATAGATAAGTGTGGGTATGCTTATATTCCTGTTTATACATATATCTGTTCTTATTTTAATTTCGATCTGCTACTGACTGTATTTGCCATTATTTACCGGATATACATTCCTAGTCATTTAGACTAAAAATTACTTCCCCCTCCTTGCCTTCAAGGACTTACTACCATATCAATATTGTTTAAAAATTTAAAATTCTATAATATTTATTGCCATATTTCATACTTCTGTTTACAGATACGCACCTATATTACAATATTATATTTCTCATTATACACATGCATTTTTGGGTATTTGCAATACCCACCATACCCTGTATTCTACTATTATGTCTTTCTTTTTGTTTCTATATTTACAATAAACTTTATTGTGAAAAAAAAGGTTATTGCTCCTGTTACATGACCAAGATTTGAGCATGTTTGTAGATACTAATACTTTATTTGTATTATTACAAAATGTGATCTTTACTGAAAAGCTTGTTTCTTATTATACACGTTGATCATTTTGAAGTTGTTTGTTGTATTATATATAAAATTTGCCTGTACACGCTGAACCCTCTTATACTACACATACCGTTCTGTTATCCTACATAAAGTATCCCACAAAAGTGAGTACACCCCTCACATTTTTGTAAATATTTTATTATATCTTTTCATGTGACAACACTGAAGACAACCACTGCCTTGCTAAAGAAGTTGAGGGTAAAGGTGATGGACTAGACAAGCATGTCTCCAGAGCTAAACCCTATTGAGCATCTGTGGGGCATCCTCAAACGGAAGGTGGGGGAGCGCAAGGTCTCTAACATCCACCAGCTCCATAATGTCGTCATGGAGGAGTGGAAGAGGACTCCAGTGGCAACCTGTGAAGCTCTGGTGAACTCCATGACCAAGAGGGTTAAGGCAGTGCTGGAAAATAATGGTGGCCACACAAAATATTGACACTTTGGACCCAATTTGGACATTTTCACTTAGGGGTGTACTCACTTTTGTTGCCAGTGGTTTAGACATTAATGGCTAATTTACATTGTTATACAAGCTGTACACTCACTACTTTACATTGTAGAAATGTGTAATTTCTTCAGTGTTGTGACACGAAAAGATATAATAAAATATTTACAAAAATGTGAGGGGTGTACTCACTTTTGTGAGATACTGTATATTATTTCAATGTTTGACATGCATTGGCCAAGCATACTTAGATAAAATGTTATATATGAATACAGATATTTTTATGAGTCCAAAAATGATTCTTTTTTTTTTATTTCAAACCCACAAACAACTTTAGAATATAGATATACAAAACAAACAACGTCAGTCAAAGGCCTTATGCACATAGACGCTTAGCAGTTCCTGTGTGCTGAGGCATAAATTTCTCAACACTTTCTGGCACCCGGGGAGTCACTACTTGTGTCACATGCAGCCACCAATACAAGCGAATGGCTGTACTTGGCCTGCTCAAGAAAACACAGATGACTTCTGCGTTGAATTTAGCTGCACATGCACATATGGAGCTTTTCCCCAAACAGACTACTTTCATGTTTGTGCAAAAGAGCCATACGTACATGAGCAGGTAAGCTGCTGCATAGGTGTTTACCTAAGTACTATCACATAAAGCCATTCATTTGTACTGGCGGATTAACATGGCACAGGCACCTCCTTGGGTCCCAAAAAGTGTCAGGGATTTTATACCTCAGAACATGGGAGCTGCTAAATGTCTATGTCAACCATTCTCAAACTTTATAAATGCTTAGGAACCCTTGAAATAACATCCCAGTCTCAGGGAACCCATACTAATAATTACTGTAGCTACAGCTCCTAAACCATTGGAATGATGATCAGCAGGAAGAATGCGCCTTACAAGTGTGGTCATTAGGTAGAATCTATCCCTTACAGATAGCTAAAGAGATTATTGTTGTCAGTAGTTACTTATCTGAAAGGCAAAAATTGCTCTTTGCAACCTCAGAAGGAACCCTGGTTGAGAAAGGCTAGTCTCTGTGCATGAGGTCTTAAACCCATGCCTAAACATATCTGTGGTAGCACCTCTAACCATTACACTAACACTAATGTCACGTCTACTCAAACGCAGATGGTCAGACACTATAGCTGGCTACTATGTACTTCACCTATAGCAATCCTCTGTCCCATAAGGCAAGCAAGCCTACCGGTACTCAGTTGCCCGAAGGACTTATACACAATTCTATAGTGCCTGGCCACCACGCCAGGGCAGATACAAACTGAGCAAAGCAAATAGATACTTGCGGTTAGCAGACAGATAACGTGGTTCTATGACCGTCCAGGTAAAAGGCAGGCTGAGTTCAAGGAATAGTCCAATTATCCGGTCCAAAGTCAAACACAGGGAAACCCAAACTAGCAAAGCAGGGCAGACAGACAGGGAGCTTGATCAGGAACACACGTAGCACCCAAATGAGGTTTGAGCTGGCTGATAACAGGCGTGGTTTCCACCCAGAGACTGATCACATTAATCAGCCTGCAGGTGGACAGACAGACAAGGGGAGTGCCATAGCCAAACCCCTGGATGCTGGAATGAAGAATAGGAGCACTAAGTGATCCTGACATAAACCCCCCCCCCCCCCCGAACCCTTAAAGACAAGCTGGACATGCAGCACAGGACCACCAGACTGGGCTGAAGTCAGTGTATCCGTGAGGTCAGGTTGGTAAGCAAGTGATGTGTCACAGGAGTCAAGCTGGATAGCTGAAACACAAGGAGAATGCAGAGAGCCCTGAAAAAAAAATTGAAAGCCCCACCTGGCCGAATGAGGCAGTCTAGCCAAAGGATGGATTGAACATAGGTTTGAATGAATGTAGTAGAAGTAGGGTGAGGGCAGGTTACAGAAAGTCCTTAATAAGAAAACCAGGAGGCTCAATGGGCATGGGATGGACTGGCATAACTGGTGCAGAGGCTGACTGAATCGCATCACCAGGTGTAGAGACTACCTGAATCGCATTGCCAGGTGTAGCAACTACCTGAATCGCATCACCAGGTGTAGTGACTGTGGAACTTGCCAACAAGTTAGCCTGGCTGTGCGTCCAAGGGAGTCTAGCGACAGGCAAAAGTAGGGGTAATCCAGGGGGCTTGACTTCCGAGGACTTATAGGAAGCTTCCAAAAAGGGCTCAAGGCTGCGAGACAGCGGATAAGTTTGGCTTCTAGGAGGAGGAGATTCAGGCTGTGGCAATTGGCAGGAGAGGTGGCCTGTAGAGAATTCAGTAGACTTGTCAGCTATTTTTGCTTTAACAGTCATATAAAGGCACATGGTTATGCAAACTGGAGTCACATTTGGAAACAGTGTCATGATCATAATCTGATTAGGACTGTAATAAAGGCACATGACTGGTACTGACCACACAAGAGTTATAAATGCGCAACTGGTCAGCAGTTTTAATGCAGTTCTGGATGCAGGTCTGGGACCAGGACCTAATCTCCTCTGTAGCCCAGTCTATGCGCGGGTTGTGAAGTTTAAGCTAGGGATACCCTAAGATAAGGGGATAGGCAGGAGATGACATCAAGTAGAAGATGATTGTCTCCCTATGAAATTCCCAATGGTCAGGGTAATAAGTACAGTGCACAAGGTGACCAGGCCCATGGACAAAGGAGAGTTATCAACAGCTAAGCCTGAGAAGGGTCTGTGCACCTTAGGTGGCAGTAAATGTCCCCCATGGTATATTCAACATAATTGTTTTTGAAGTGGGAATAAACTCCCATGCATAAATAGTACCTATAGGTAAGCCTATAATAAGGCTTACCTATTGGTACTGTAAATATCTCTTAAACGTGTACTGTACATGCAGCCGGTGTCATCATCGGCGCATGCGCTCTGAAGGAACGGCCACCTGGACCGTTCCTTCAGAGTCCTGTACTGTAAACGACAGCTCCCATGTGCAGGCGCGGGAGTGACATCATCGCAGCTTTGGCCACTCACACAGCCGGAGTCCGCGAACCCAGAGGTAAGACCAGGTGAAGATGGAAGCTGTGTCAGGGCTTTGTTTTAAGGTAAGTTCCACATAATGTGCTAACATGTAACACATACTAGCACATAACTTTGCCCTGCAGGTTAGGAAAAAAAAAAATCACCGGCGGTTTACTACTGCTTTAAAACTGGTTTCATAGTTTTATTAATACATATCTATTTATCGATCGTGTAAATTGTGGAACTTGTGTTTGCAGCTTAACTGTTCAGGACATTCACTGCGACAGGCCTGCGTTGGGTGGCTATTCCAGTGCAATTTACTGCCTGGCAGCATGTGGCTGGCAACTGAACTTTTTTAGATGTCTGTGTGACATTCTCAATAAAGTTTGTAATGCAGCGGCTGCTGTGAACATACCCTTCCTGTTCTTTCCTATTAATAAAATCTTCCTGGTGTCTTATCTTATAATGGGCTAGATCAGCCCTCAAATTTTTCACTCGCCTACTCGCATTTTGAGTGGAAAATGAGGGCTGACGAGCATGGGATGCCTAAGAGCGTGGGGGGGGGGGGGGGGCAAGCACCGCCGGCAGGCGAGGCTGAATGGGAGCAGTTCTCCCCGTAATTGCGGAGGAGAAGAGAGAGGAGAGCAGGCGGCTGAATCATAAGAGCGCCGAGGAACAAGGCTGTAACAGCTTTCATTAAAATTGCAGAGTGTTCCCCCCGCCGCTCGCTGTCACACACAGCCCCGCTTCCTGGCCTGGGTACTTTGATGGACAGATCACCCGTCCAATGCCAGGATGTGTGACGTTTGTCAAAGTACCAGGGCCAGGAGGAGGGGCTGTATGTGACTGCGAGTGTTGGGAACACTCAGCAATTCAAATGAAAGTTGTTACAGCGATGTTCCTCAGCGCTCTGATGATCCGTCCGGCAATCCTCTTCCTCTCCTCTCTTCCCCTGCATGGGTAGGTTGCATTGTTGGACACAGGTAGGCTGCATTGATGGACACAGGTAGGCTGCATTGATGGGCACAGGTAGGCTGCATTGATGGGCACTGGCAGGCTGCATTGATGGGCACAGGTAGGCTGCATTGATGGCCACAGGTAGGCTGCATTGATGGGCACTGGTAGGCTGCACTGATGGACACAGGTAGGCTGCATTGTTGGGCACAGGTGAAGCGGCATTGATGGACACGGGTAGGCTGCATTGTTGGGCACAGGTGAAGCATCATTCATGAACACAGGTAGGTTGCATTGTTGGGCACAGGTGAAGCATCATTGATGAACACAGATAGGCTGCATTGTTGGGCACAGGTAGGCTGCATTGTTGGACACATGTAGGCTGCATTGTTGGGCACAGGTAGGCTGCATTGTTGGGCACAGGTGAAGCGGCATTGATGGACACCGGTAGGTTGCATTGTTGGGCACAGGTAGGCTGCATTGTTGGGCACAGGTGAAGCGGCATTGATGAACACAGGTAGGCTGCATTGTTCGGCACAGGGGAAGCGTCATTGATGTACACAGGTAGGCTGCATTCTTGGGCACAGGTGAGGCTGCATTGATGAGCACAGGTGAGGCTGCACTGATGGGCACTGATTAAGTTGTTAATATTTATTTTTTTAACTTAATTCTGCATAAGACATTTAAGTGTCATTTCATGAGATAATTTATGAGGGCGTGTTTAGGGGTGGAATAAGGGGCAGGGCAGGGTAGGGGTTGGGTGGGGCAACTGGTGGTGAGTAACCCTTAAGGCCTGACTAGTAGCTCAGGACTTAAAATTTTGAGCCTTGGGTTGGATTTCAGTAGCTGTTCAGCAAGGATCTTCTTGTGCCACCTGCTATATAATTACAGCTGCAAGAGGGCAAATAGTTATATTATAACTGTAGATCACTATGGGAGGGCTTAACCAGAGATATCAAACAAGCAAGATCTGGCCCAGGCCTCACACACAGTCTTCCAGGTACAGAGTATGCATAACATTATTAAATTAAGTTCTCCTTTTTTTTTATGCTTTTATGGCTGTAAAACATGTGTGAGGTCAGCTGAAGGACAGGAGATTTTTATCTAATAAATATTGTAGCAGACACCTGGGGTTACCTGTGGGGCCTCCTATTAGGCAGGAAGTTTATTTGAAAAAGTTTAAAATAGGTGACTGGTTCACTTTAAATAACTTTATTAAGATGAATATATGGGTATTCTCCTGACTGCCATCCTTATTTTTAGCTAAGCTGGGAGATTTTCTCCTGTGCTGGTGATTCCATAACTGAGCTTCTTACTCTTTCTCCCCCGTGCTGTACTATTTAAAAAAGGACATTCACACTCCATAAAAACGTATGTCGAAGTTTTCACACCTATTAAAAGGGATGTGAGACGGGGAGGCCCCATTGGGCTGCTAAGTGGGCAGGAAAGTGGAGCTCTTTTCTTTCCTGCCCACTCTACGGGTTAGAGTGCCACCATAGTGGATGATGGATATGTCATCTAGCAGAGGGCTCACAAATCCATTCTGTTTGTATAGGACCCGGCCAAGCCTCCAGAAAGTTTAGACTCCTTGGTGTGTCGTAAAATTCAGAGCAAAACACTATAAATCTCGAGCAGCCTGTCAGAAGGAGGCCGTCACTTAGCAGTTCGCATTCCTCCTCTCTCTAGCCCACATCTCGGGTCCAAAAGGCCAAGAGGAAGTAGTGGTACAAAAGCCACTTGAATTTCATGTTTACTTTGAACGTGAGCAGAGCTGTCTGCCATACATTTACGAATATTTTGCTTGACATAACGAAAATGATATCAGATGCACAGGACTGGCGTTCATATTTTTAAGGCCATACAAGCATTAGATAATCAAGAGATCGTGTGCTGGTTTTAGAGATTTACAAGCATATTTCGGAAGGCTGCAAATGTATCAATAGTTCTACTTGTGAGGGATGTTGGTTTAGCCTACTGGGCCCATAATTCCATGAAGCTTTGGCTTTCACCCACCTTGACTCCGTGCCGGTTCCATTAAACTGTTTTGTGAGCTGCATGGCATCTTTTGAGCCAGAAGCAGTCATTTTTATAGGTTTGTTTTAATAGCTATTGGATATTGAGCTTCGGGACAGTTATTGAGTTTCACAGGAATGGCTAGAGCTTGAAAAAAATGATCATTACGTTAAAGGGTCAACTCACCCACAGCTCATATTTCTATTTTTGAACATGCTAGAGAATTAAAACACACTAAACAAACTCCTACATCTATTAAGGAGCATGGTGGCATTTCTGTACTTCAGCCTCTAAATCCATCCAGCTGTGGACACCCATTACAAAAGGGTCCCTCTCTCCCTGTTTTTTTTTTAAAGTGAATCTGTAAATTGCCTGGACCAGGAAAATAACAACTTCATCTGCTAGCAGACACCACAAGGAATTTAAACTTACCTTACCGTGTTCCCTTTGATACTCAGATCTACTGCCATTATTCATTTAAACCCAGTACTTCTGACTATATGGTGCATGTGTTTAGTGGTGGAGTGGCCAGTTAACAACCCCTATCACATGGGTCCATGTAATAGACCTTCTGAAAGTTTAACATTGCACAGGAATTTTCAGGGGCTACAGTATAGAATAACAGCAGGGGAAGGTGATTACAAACTACTTGACCAGTGTAAATCAGAGGTCTCCAACCTTCTTTTATGACTGCCCGACTATTAGTACTCAGCTTACCCCTTGATATTACCTATAATTAATGAGACCACACCTGAAATGGAGTACGAAAGGCCATAGCAGCCTTTTTTATTAGCAAAACAACTTATTAAAATTAACATTATCTTTTACATCAACATCTGAAACAACATAACAATCTTCAGCCTGTTGGTCTTTTGAAGGCACCCAGAATTCCAATACTATTTCACTTATACACTGCGGGCCCTTTTACCATAATAGGCCTCCAGCCGTGACACACCAGCTCGAAGACAACCCACTACCCGCAGTGCACCTATTGCCATATTCCAGCTAACCTATTTAACTGGAGTACACCAGAGGGGCGCATACCACTAATGAGTCCCCAACACTTCCATCTCTAAAGCATTTTCTTACAAAAGACCAACCACCGCCACCGCTCAAAAAGGTGACATCTTACCCTTGTATGTCCCTCCACTGACGCAATGCACGTTGAATTCTGTCCTGTAACCCCGGGGATCATAAATCTATTCCCACTACAGATAAATAGACTCCATCCCCTCTCAGTTACAGCCCGGTATCTGACTCCAATTTCAAATGGCGGATGACCATTCCCCCCATTCCGAATAACAAATCGCCCCACCACTTTATTGACTTTTATGCAAGTTTTGTTGAGTCTGGCAACTAACCTCGCCATGCGCCAAGTCGTCCGAGCCACCATGTCAGACCACAAGACTATCATATTGGGGAAGGCTGTGCGGAGCCGCAGGAAATCGAATTTGATGTCCATAATGAGCTCCATACTGGAACGAACACCCAGATCGTTCCCACCAACATGAACTACTAAAATGTCAGGTGGCCTGTCAAGGCGTGCAAAACGATGCACTTCATGCACTACCCTGCTCCACATCATCCCTGGTACCCCCAACCAGCGGACACATGCCTCCCTCCTGGAAATACCCAGCTTCCTGCAATCTGGCCTAATGTCTGCTCGCCTGGCCCCCCCAAAAACATAGGAGTGGCCCATGATCCAGACGAGGCATAGCTGCACTCGTCTGCACTGCGAGGCATAGCTGCACTCCATCTGAAAGAAAAGAACAAAACCACTGGATAAAACGAATCTCCCCAGAAATACTCACCCAACATGAAAAGAACCACACTATACACCAGACATCCATAGGACACCCCCCCCCCCTTTTGGAAATCATCCAAATAATGGATGACGGAATTTACCCCCGATACATCACGTACCACCAATTCCACAAAAGAACTGAACTTCTTGAACAGAGCAATGGAAACCGAGCAGCCTATAGGCAAGCAGCGATCTATGTAAAATCTGTCTTCCCAACAGCACCCCAGGAGGCGGAAACTGTCTGGGTGGACAGGGAGTGAAAAAGAAAAGCGGATTCAATGTGCACTTTTACCATCAGAGCCCCTTTCCCGTAACGGCTAACCCAGCCAACCGCCGCGCCAAAAGAAAAAAAAAAACGTACACGCCTCTGGATCTATGGCGTCGTTGACCAAACCTCCCTTTGGGAAAGACAGGTGGTGTATAAGGCGAAATTTGTTGGGTTCCTTCTTAGGCACCACCCCCAACGGTGAGATCACCAAGTCCGGCAGTGGCTTAACCGCGAACGACCCTCTTATGCAACCCAATGCCATGTCCTTAGCCAGTTTCTCCGACACCACCCCCACATGCTGTAACGCGGAACGCAAATTCCGCGCCATAGGCGGCACAGTAATCAATGAACATGGGATCCTAAAACCCTCCCCCAGCAGCCGTGCAACCTCTTTGTTTGGATATCTATTTAGGAAAGGTTGCATCCTTTCCCCCCTCACTGGCGTCCTGCCTCCTTTTTGCAGACTCTCCGGACCGGCCCTTACCTTTTTTAAAACAACAAAACACTGGATGGGCACCTCCGCACCCAAAGCACTTGTGTTTAAAATGGCAGGAACACCCAAACTTGCAAGATCCCTCATTGTACTGCCAACAGAGACCCCACCTCTTAGCGGCCAGTTGTCCCGGGGATGCTGAACCACCGACCCCTCCTGGAAAAAACTGGTTTGCTTCCCGCTGTGTAACTCCACCCGCTACTGTCGTGTTCCCATCCACTACCCCCAACAAGCTTCCCAAAACATTACCAGAATTAGCAAATAAGTTAGCAGACTTACCGGGCTGACCAGGGGTGCTCCCAACACCTGCAGCTCCAGAATCCCTCGGTGCAGGCTGGCTCTGCGATTCCTCTTCCTCTGAGCAAGACAGCTCACCCTCCGACCGGGCGTCTGGCAGTTGCAGATCATCAGCTGGAAGCAGCCCAGGCGATGGGGGCATGGCTGCCGTGGATCTGCGCTGTACTTGGCTCCGCCTCTCAGCACCGGATCTGCCCACAGAACTGTTGTTGCGACTGCCCCCATGTCCCGTACCCAGGGCCACGGTCTCCCACTTCCTGCAGCACTTCCCCCCTTCTCCTTCCTAGCAGGGGTCATCTCGCTCACACCGGAGCCATCGGCCGCATCAGGTGACAGCCCGGCAAACGTAACATGGTCTCTCCCTCGCCAAGACTCCCCCATTCTGATTTGTCAGAGGGGGAGGAGTCTGCAGGCTACAGACAGTGCCGCGGGGCGGGCGGAGGAGGCGTGCGCACTGACTCCCCGCCCACCAAGCTCCGTCTCCGACGAGGATTCCGTCCAGGCCCGCCACCCGCGGAAGCCGGTGCGTGTTTTGACCATGGGTGTGATGAGTCCTGTATGGGGCTCCTAACGTGGCGTATAGCTCAGGGGGAGGATCCGGGTGAAAAACACTCCGGTGACCTAGACCGCCGCGTGCATGGGATGTCCCGTCCCCCCGTAGTCGACCCAGATGCCTGGTCCTCCAACAGGGCTGCTACATGGCTTTGCAGCCACTCAGGCTCCTTGGATGCAGCAGCCACCTGCAGCTGGGCCAGGATCCTGACGCCGTCAGCCATCTTCTCTGTGGATGTGATAAGCAGCAGCGTGGAAACTACCTGCTTTGTCACCTGTCCCTCCACTGATGCCTGGGAGACCCCACCTCCCCCTTAAATCAACTACCACTCCCCTCCCCATTCTGTTGCTCCTGGCCAATACAAACTCTCCCCATTTCTCCACCTACCCTTCCTTAACCCCATAGTTGCTAACCCTTATCACCCCGTCATGCCGGCCTTCACGATCCTTTCCATTTTATTCCTCTCGCCTTACTTTAGAACAAGCAAACCTGTCACATTACTAAGTCAATGTAAAGTTCAGATTCACTTTATTTATTGAGATTGCAGAAGGAAAAGTGGGAGCACCCAAAGCTCTCCAAGGGGCAGGAATGAAGAAACAAACCATCCAAGGAAATTTCACCAGTGGAGTTATCATCAGCTTCAATAGAAATAAACTTTTGAATGGACCAACACTTTAAGTTAATCAAGGTTTCCTCCATCATCACAATGCATAATAGAATCCGAAAGATAGTATTGATCTGGTTGCCCTGGACCCTGAGGAATGACACTCCACAATATAGGCTTTAATATTCTGCTTATTGATTCTTATTACAAAAAAGAGAGAGCCCATTCAAAAAAATATATACAGTATCTCACAAAAGTGAGTACACCCCTCACATTTTTGTAAATATTTATTTTTCATGTGACAACACTGAAGAAATGACACTTTGCTACAATGTAAAGAAGTGAGTGTACAGCTTATAACAGTGTAACTTTGCTGTCCCCTCAAAATAACTCAACACACAGCCATTAATGTCAAAACCGCTAGGGTTTAGTCCTGGAGATATGCTTGGCCAGTCCATCATCTTTTACCCTCAGCTTCTTTAGCAAAGCAGTGGTCATCTTGGAGGTGTGTTTGGGGTCGTTATCATATTGAAATACTGCCCTGAGGCCCAGTCTCCGAAGGGAGGAGATCATGCTCTGCCTCAGTATGTCACAGTACATGTTGGCATTCATGGTTCCCTCAATGAACTGTAGCTCCCTAGTACCGGAAGCACCTTAATGCAGCCCCACACCATGACACTCTCACTATGCTTGACTGTAGGCAAGACACACTTTTCTTTGTACTCCTCACCTGGTTGCCACCAAACACGCTTGACCCCATCTGCACCAAATAAGTTTATCTTGGTCTCATCAGACCACAGGACATGGTTCCAGTAATCCATGTCCTTAGTCTGTTTGTCTTTAGCAAACTGTTTGCGGGCTTCCTTTTGCATCATCTTTAGAAGAGGCTTCCTTCTGGGACGACAGTCATGCAGGCCTTTTCTGAGTGGAACTGTTAAACCACTGTATGGTTTTGGCCACCGTGCTGCAGCTCAGTTTGAGGGTCTTGGCAATCTTCTTAGAGCCTAGGCCATCTTTATGTAGAGCAACAGTTTTTTTTTCAGATCCTCAAACAGTTCTTTGCCATGAGGTGCCATGTTGAACTTCTAGTGAACAGTATGAGAGAGTGAGGGTGATAACACCAAATTTAAACACAACTGCTCCCCATTCACACCTGAGACCTTGTAACACTAATGAGTCACATGACACTGGGGAGGGAAAATGGCCAATTGGGCCCAATTTGGACGTTTTCACTTAGGGGTGTACTCACTTTTGTTGCCAGTGGTTTAGACATTATTGGCTGTGTGTTGAGTTATTTTGAGTGGACAGCAAATTTACACTGTTATTCAAGCTGTACACTCACTACTTTACATTGTAGCAAAGTGTCATTTCTTCAGTGTTGTCACATGAAAAGATATAATAAAATATTTACAAAAATGTGAGGGATGTACTCACTTTTGTGAGATACTGTATATAAAAAAAAAAGTAACAGCATATGGTATCCCCTAAACTCTATACAAGTACACTAATGTAAATACTCCATTTATTTCACTTTTAAACAATTTCTCCGAGGCCCCTCATGTGGCTCGGGGAGGGACCACAGATTCCTGCCACCTGATTTTGTGCTCTGCAATCACCCTCTCTGGGGTCTACATTCTTCTGCACACAGTTCTTTCAGAACAAGCAATGCAAGCAATTCAGGCTGCGAATAATATATTCCAAACTAGCAAGGTCACCTTGCGTATGCACAATGAGCATGCATAAAACCACATAGATCCCTAAAGTTTTAAGATGGGTAGAAATGGACCTGCATATTCAAAGGCTGAGAACAGGGCTTTACAGGAATCTGGCTTACTGACAACCACAGGTATATTAAGAATTAAGCAGTCTGCTGTACAAAATGAATGCTGCGATGATACTTTGGAAGACAGAGGTCCATGATAGGGTCTCTTTAAGAGTTACTCAGCTTTTCGGCTAAACAAACCCCAAAATGCTGAGTGACAGATTTCCTTTAATAGAGTGTCTCAATATTCACAGCATGGCTGGACAGCTGCTGAAGCCTTTCTCTGTACAACACCTCCTTCCATCCATCCTCAGCAGATAGCGATCACCTGGGCACAATACTGCATTGTACAGATACTGCGTTTCACATAGTTTGCCCATTACCTGCGGTTTTGTGATATCAGGACTGTCTGACCTTCTTACTGTAAAGAAGTAGAGGCCCCAAGTGGCAGACCCAGTTTATCTTGGAGTTACTACAAAGGCATTTTTTATTGCTCTTGAATTTAACAGCAAAATAAAATATCACGCTAATGCATTTAACCTGTTCAGTCATGAACTCTCCATATTGCTTCCTGATGAGAAAAAAAACCCTACACTACAATGTCTAAAGTGGACAGTAAGAGATCTCTCATGCCGCGTACACATGGGCAGACTTTTCAACCGGACTGGTCCGATGGACTTTCCGACGGACTTCCGACGGACTTTTGAACGAACGGACTTGCCTACACACGATCACACCAAAGTCCGACAGATTTGTACGTGATGACGTACGACCGGACTAAAACAAGGAAGTTAGCCAATAGCTGCCCTAGCGTGGGTTTTCGTCCGTCAGACTAGCATACAGACGAGCGGATTTTTTCGACCGGACTCGAGTCCGTCTGAAAGATTTGAAACATGTTTCAAATCTAAGGTCCGTCAGATCTTTGACCGAAAAAGTCCGCTGCAGGTCCGATGGAGCCCACACATAGTCGGATTGTCCACTGGATTTGGTCCGTCGGACCAGTCCGGTCGAAAAGTCCGCCCGTGTGTACACGGCATTAAGGACTTTTTTAAATGGGCGAAAGAATTAGTAAACTGGCCATACACTCAGTTTTGGGATGACTACAGTGTGCCTTTGTGTTAGGGGTCGACCAATATAGTTTTTTCAGGGCCGATACTGATTTTTCGGCTGCCTTTAACTCTTTATGGAGGGATCTGGTTCTATAGGACCCCAAACCCTGCACTTGAAAGTATTCAAAACGCCAAGATCTGTGCTTTTAAATACTTAGTTTTTTTTTAAATCTGGCGCCTTTAGGATGCCAGTAATCTGGAAGTGATGTCATGACGAGACCCAAACAAAACCAGATTGGTGGGAGGGGAGACCCGGGCGTAGGGGCGGAAGGCGGGGGACGTCCCCTCCCACTGCTTGTAATAACAGCCGAGCAGCTGCTTAGCTGCATCGGTTGTTATTACAAGAAAGCTGACTGTCCACTCTAAAGAACAGTACCGGGGGTGATGCCTGCAGCTGCATGTATTACCCCGGTACAACTCCTTGAAGCAATATTGGTAATATCGGTAAGTTTGTGACGATACTTATAAAAAGTGAATATCGGCCGCACCGATAATCGGTTGACCTCTACTTTGTGTAAATAAAAATTCATCACCCCCTCCATGACATTTATCATTACTGCTCCATGCATGTGCAAGGTCTCCTGCCACTGTGGCAGTCGGTCAGTTTGTGTCCAACACAAACACATGTGACACTTGCTGTGACAAGAGTGACATAAGGTCATAGAAAACAGAGCTGTCTGGTATAGTCAAATGAAAACCCTCTCCATTTCCATGGCCTCTCTCTCTCTCTCTCTGTGAGGGAGAGAATGGAGCCAGCTGAAGTACAGACATTTTCTCCACATAACGCTGGGTATTTGGCGAGGAAATGGCTGCGTCTCTGTCAGTTTCCAGGCTCCTTTCCCCAGGACAGCTATGAATGTTGCTTGGCTTGTAATCCACCTTGTGCAGCCCTCACCTACAGCAAAGCTCAGAAACTCACCCTGTGCTGCCAAAATGGCCTCGCAAAGCAGGTCCAAGGTTGGTGTGGCTTCCGCTGATTTCTGGGTGGGAGGAAGTGTCAGACTGACAGTACGTACACACAGTGCTCATTAGAGGTTTTAATGCTGGGTGGGGTGCAGATGACGGACAATTATATTATATAACAGATTTGCTATTATAAGGACAAATATCTTTATTAAGCTGACTAAGCACATTCATCTTTATGATGTTTCCAACTAGACATGTCGACCTCCTACTATTGAGGAATTCAGTACTAACATGCAACAACTGCTACTGGTATTTTAAAGCTAAAATCCATTCAAATCACTAAATAAACAGATGAAGCACATACTGGTTGTAGAAACTTTTCTATATGTCAAACGATTTGTAATTCTGTTGGGTCAATTGTGTGTCCCAAGGACCCCTGGCAGACAGCATAGCCTGGTCAAGTGATGTCATCATTCTCCACTGTAGTTACAGCAGTAGAGCTTACTCACCAACCCATGCTCAGCCTAATAGTTGGTTGAATGGATAGATGGATGAAAAAATGAGCAGCAGAACAACAATAAATATACCTCCTAACTTTTTGAGATGGGAACGAGGGATACTTATTAGCAAAAGTATGTTGGCATAGGACACATACCCTGCCACACCCACATAAAAGAGAATTATACTAAAAAAAAAATTTGAGTTAAACCAACAAGTGCCTTTTTTACCACTTCTATTCCTTACTGATGTAGCACCATGGTGTTTAGGCAGGGTTGCCAAAAATTCAGTTTGCCAGGTAGTATTTGTCCTGGGTAATTGTTAGGAGATCCACTGATTTCCCCCTAATTCTGAAATTGCTGCACTTCTCTCTTCTGTCACTAGGTGAGATTGTAACTGGTGACAGATAGACAAGGGCATAGCAAGGACAGATAATGAATGGATGGGGTGTCTCAGCCAATAGGCAAGGATTTCTTTAAGTCCCTTGGCCTGCTGGGAGAGCTTATTTATTTGGGTGTAGTCAGGTGATCGGGGTTCTGTGCCACTTGGACGGCTGTCTAGGTGGATGTGTCTTATGTCACCCCGGGCTGCTAGGCCGGAAGCCTGAGGCCTATCCTGGGGACACCTGGCTGCTAGGCTACCTGAGGCCTATCCAGGAGTAGGAGAAGCAGCGTAGGGTTGGGACTGCAGGATTGGAGTCCAGCCGAGTTGTGAAGGTTCAGCCGGACGGGTAACCAGTTGTGGTCGGAGGTAGAGGGGAAGCTGTCGCCACTAAGGGACCATCCACCTTGTTACCGGAGACTACTGTGAGTAAAGCCCCATACACACTATCAGATTTTCTGCTGAGTTTTTCCTTCAGATTTACCAAAACCATATAATATGAGGTCAAACCTTAGGAGTTTCAATGTGTATGCAATCAGGCAGGCCCTGGCACTACATGGTTTTGGTAAATCTGAAGGAGAAACTCAGCAGAAAATCTGATAGTGTGTATGGGGCTTATGCTGAAGCAAGTACCTGAGCAGTCTTCTCACTAGCCAGGGACAGTGAAGTGGAAAAGCATCAGCAAGGGCCAAGCCAGGGACCCAGCAGGATACCGGGGGTGATGCTTGAGGAGTATACAGCGGGATAGCTGTAGAAAAGCTCAGTGGATCCAGTGATGACTGGGATCTGGAAGTCTAGTGAGAGACTGGATGCTCAGTGAGTGAAGATCTACAGTGGGATACTGTGAGATAAGTAAAGGACTGTTCTGTGTTACCAAGAGTTATGTACAACTACCATTAGTGACTGTTGCAAGATTAGTTGCCATAGGAGACAATGGTCCTACCTATACAGAAGTGTTATCTGACTGGAGGACTTCTACTGTATAGCTGTCTACCTATAGAAGTCTCAGAGTCTGCCAATTACCATTGCATCTACTCAAGGGTGTCCTGGCCCTAACCCTCTCTCCCACAATTCTGTTAAGAGACAATAAATCTCTGGTTTGCATTCAAAAAGTGACTGGAGCCCATCATTTCTTCTTGCATCACACCCACCATGCCTGGTTACCCACTCTACAAGGAAGGATGTCAGCTCTCCCTAACCCTTAAAGTCACCATTAGACCTCTGGGGCCCTGGGACCTTGCTACACTGGCTTTTAAAATTTACAAATGCAGAAATTTAGAAATTGGATGAAAGGTTTATCACTGGAAAACACTTTTTGAAAGATAAAAAGTGCATTTTATATACAACTATATAGATCAGATCAAGATGAGGGACAAATGAGGATGACAGAGGGACTGTGCTGCAAATCATCGACAGTCCCTCGAAATCAGGGACAGTTGGGAGCTATGGTATCATCCCTGTGCTTTCTAATCCTGTAAGTGGTTTACAGTGTTAGAGCTAGTACAAAATCTTGTTTGCACCCCCCATGATTCGTGTTTTTCAAAGTGGCCAAGTGGTTACCACCTCTTCATTATAGAACGGAAGCCCATTTTTTAGAGGTGCTCTGGCATTTTCCCACAATTCAAAATTAATGGTATGTAAAAAAGCTTCCACCTAAATTGGCCTTTGTGTATGACTGTGTTACAGGCACTGGGTTGTAAACTAATTTGGGTATTGGGAGTGCTACAACTTTAATGTAAAGACTTTGTGGAAAACTTATCAGCGCTTTGTAAAGAGTTGAATTAGGGATTATGCACCAACTGGTGCAGGTATCCAAGAACAGAAAGCAAATGCTGCAGATTGCCAGAGAATGAGATGCCACATTTTGTCAGGTTTTTATCCGGATTTGAGATGACTGGTATATACCAATTCTGAAATGCTGTTATATGTCTTAATGAATTCCTTGCAAAGGATGCCACTGAAGGTTTTGTAATATTGGATGGAAAAACCATCCGGGCCTAGGGTGTTATGTGGCTGCATAGAGAAGAAGGCTAGAACAAACTTATCCTCAGTAATAGGGCACTGCATAGCGATTCCATCTGCAGCTGACGGTTCTGACAGAAATGTAATTCTAAAGACTGGAGGGAGAGAAATTACCACCAGCAAAAGAATCACTAGGGGTAAGGTTACCTATCACTTCATAGTACCTCTGGAAACACTTAGCAACGTCTTGAGACTTGGGGCCCCCATTATGTGGATGAATGTGTGGTATATAAGAGCGGAGCTTAGTTTCTTTTAAGGTCCTGGCTAACATCTTGCCTGGTTTGTGCTATGTTTGTAAATATGATAATGGAATTTATGTTGTGCAGCGTTGATATTATGTAGTAGGAGGTAAGGAAGGTATTGCCATAGGACTTCTAATTCCCTTTCTTGAGCTTGCGCTAAGGATTCTTTATGCACCAACTCGAGTTTGGCAATTTGGGCAGCAAGGATGCTATTGTCTGAGTGCGCTCTTCTCTGGGCTTAGATGCAGATTTAATCAATTTAATCAAAGTTTCCCACACTGTCGTGGGGAGAAAATAAGACAAAATACAAGTATACAAATTACGAGAAGTCCCTCAGGTGAGTCATTATGGAGTGTTTGACTGTGGGTTCCTATAGAATAGAGTCATTGAGTTTCCATTGCCGCACTCAAGAAATCGTTTTCCAGAATTGTTGGGAGACGGTTACTAGCACATGGAAAGTACCTATAGAAAAATCAGACACCCTATGGACACGACCATGCATGAAAATATAGTCAATTCAAGAATAGGAGGAGTAAAACCTGTAACCCCCACAGTCAGGGTGGGAGAAATGCCAAAAGTCAAGCAATCTGTCCATGGCTGACCTATGCTTCAGTCTTTTGAAGTAATTACAGTAAATGAAAAGTGGGTGCCGTCCCCTGGAAAAATCCAATAATGGATCCAAGGCCACAATTAGGTCTCCCATAAGATTCTTACCCCATCAGCAAATTCATCCAATGCATCCAGTGCCAATTCTATGAATTTAGAGGCAAAACATTTTATGGATTGTGGATAGAGTAAGGGAAGTTTTTAAAGATTACAAAAGCCGCGCTAGATAGTCCAAATCAGGTATCTTCAAACTACGGCTCTCCAGCTGTTGCGGAACTACACATCCCATGAGGAATTGTAAAACTCTGACATTTACAGACATGACTAGGCATGATGGGAATTGTAGTTCCTGAACAACTGGAGGGCCGTAGTTTGAAGACCCCTGGTCCAAATTAATATATGCAAAGTCCTTAATTGTTCAGCATAAAAAATATCTTGAATCTGTATAATGATGATAATAAATGAAGATCCCTATCAAGGTAACGCCACAGTGATTCACATCATACAAGTGCACCGCCACCTTAAGAAAAACTTGCTTACCAGAAGGTAAGCAAACCAGCATGTGGCTATAGCTCAGCCAAGGCCTTGTACTTGCACAGATGGAAAAATTGGCTGCAGGATGGATCGCTGCGCTGGATCTCAAACACCTAGCAACCACCGTGGAGTCAGGTCTCGTTCCAGTCTGTAGAGGACCCAGAAAGAAAAAATGACCACAGTGTAATACTGTCTGTACTGGTGACTCACCACCTTATAACACAGAGCCACACCTCGTTCTGAGTCCTGGGTGGCTGGCCGCAAAGCACCATTTTATGTAAGGGCATCCCTCATCTATTGGAGATCAGAGCAGCCCAAAACATTCTCAAAGATTACAAAATAAAACACCACTAGAAACTTCGCTCCAATGATGAGCAACTAGAAAGACTAGGATAAATTGGTTAATATAAACCTTCTAAACTCAAGCTTTGACTGCAGAGGATAGTAATTAAAAATTAAATAACAAAATGAAAATTGTCCCCACCCCAGGGTCAAAGCCACATGTCGGGTGAATTGACACACCCATATGGCTCCCCTAATGAACAAGGATTGTATTAAATAAATATTAAACCCCATTGGTCATGTGTATACAGTGTCACAAGTAGCCCCTAGTGGGTAGCTAACAAAGTGCACCGCATTAAGAATCACATATTGATTTCTTAAGCAAAAAATGAAAAATAATGGGAAAAAAATGGAAAAAAAAATCTCCAGTAACCCTCAATGGGCCAAACTCCTAATAATAGACAAATTTATAAAAGTTAATTATAAATCAAATTAAAAATGGATAATTTAAGCACACAGGCCATAGTTAAATTAAATAAGATTTCATATTAAAGACCTACACATGGGACTCAGATCATTATACAATTAACAATCCTATGAATTGTCAATAAAAGCATTTACATTGACATCTATATTCAACCCATAAGGAACATAAGTCCTGAGCTTATGGATCCAGGGCATTTCCAGTTTGGATATTCCCCTTACCAATGAGCTTCCCCTCCAATGGGGACTATATTTATCAATCCCCCAAAAAATTGTCTTGGAGGGGTCTTTATTATGTGCAAGCAAATAATACTTAGGCACTGAATGGTTCCTGAACCCAGTTTTTATATTAGTAATATGTTCGTTAAAACAAACCTGTAGGGGGCATTTGGTCCTCCCTACATATTGGAGCCCACACGGGCACTGTAATAGATAAACCACCCAGCTGTAGAGCATGTGATGAACGGTTTGATAGTATGTTGCATCTGAGTACTAGTAGATACAAAACTGTTAGTTCTTCTATGAGCACACCCACTCAGAGAACACACCCTACATCTTCTACATGGATAAAAACCTGTTAATTGGTTGAAAAAAATAGTTCTAATAGTAGGGGTTTAAAAATATTGGGAGCAACTCTATTACTTAATGATGGAGCCCCTTTAAATACCACCTGTGGTTTCTCAGGTAACACCGCCCTCAGGACTCAATCGTTGTTCACAATGTGCCAATGTCTAGAAATAATTTGTCTGATATTCCTATTGTCAGGGCTGGGCTCAGCCCTTCCTTCTCTGAGCTGGCCACACAGCTGTCGGCTAATTGCCAGCATCCATATCTCTCCACAGTTACCCAGCTGTTGTTGATTCTGCTCGTCAGTCCCACCTACTTAAAGTCGTCCAGCTCACTTGATCTCTGCCTTTGCCTTTGTCAACATCACAGAGACTTTTTCAGCGTTCCTGTTGAAGACTTGCTCGGCTGACGTTCCTTCTGGCTCCTGATTCTACTTGCTGTACTACTACGTTTATCTCTGGCTCAATGACATTTGCTTGGCTGACTACCTGATCCGGTTACTGAACTCTGGCTTGTTTAGTCTATGCTTACTCTGTTTACATTATTGTTATTATTATTAAACGAGTGTGATTTAACTTTACTTCTGTCTCGGTCTGATTCATGGTTCATGATACCTATGTTACATGAAATACGTGGTAATGAAAGGAACCACTGAAGAGGAAAAAGCATTTGTTTGCGGGGCCTCATCGATGTACCTTGCCAACAAGACTAATTAAGGTCTCTCTTGGGCATAGATGATATTCTCCTCCCACTTGGCCATGAAAAGGTTGGCCAAGCTGGGGACATATTTAGCCCCCATTGACACCCTTCTATAATGGCGGAAAAACAGTTTGTTAAACCAAAAGTTGTTGTGAGAGGCTGCATATTCCAACAATTCCATTATTAAGGAAACCTGGCGATCAGGAAGTCCAGAATCACGATCTAGAAATCCTTTCACTGCTTCCAATCCTTGATCGTGAGGTATTGTTGTGTATAGGTGTTATGGTTATGCAATAGAGTTTCTGTCAGCTTACCTGTCTCCATGTGTTCATCTCTAGAGACCAGCTGACCCTCACCTGACTGGTTTTATAACCTCTCCTCTAGCATGGCCCCACCCCAGGTCCTATCAGGGAACCCTATATAACATGTGCACTGCAAGTCAGCAGTACTGATCAACCATTGTGTGTTAGCCTTCGTGTGTACGTGCTGTGTTTCCTACGTCTGATTCTTGTTACCGACTTTGGCCTGTTCTCGACTCTCCCTGTCTGCTTGTTACCCTGACCTTTGGCGTGTTATGTTTCTCCTTCTCTGCTAGTCGCCCTGACCTTTGGTTTACCCCTTACTTCCCTGTCATTCCAGCCTGCTGCCTCCTTCCTCTTCTCCTGTAGTCTACGGTGAGCGTGAGCTGCGAGACCCTGGGGGCCGTGACCTGGAGCCAGACTGCAGCGCAGTCCATCCTCACCACTAGAGGCTCTGGTGAACACCCGCTGGCTCTTAGACTCCGCACCCTGGGGAATCTATGCTCTAGCTCCCACTGGGATCCATGTTAGTTATCCTGTAGACCTGCTTCCTGAACCTTCCAGGGTTCAATCCGCAGCAGTCAGTCCTAGGGTCCACTACCTTAGCGGTGCACTTCCGACTCCTACAAAGTGCATCTGTCACCTGGTCTCAGGTGACCTGACAATAGGGAGGTGACATCCGCTGTCACCAACCACACACCTTGTTTAAGAGTAAACTCAGAGAGCAAATAATAACATGCAAATAAATTAAGGCCTTTTACGATCCAAAGGTTGCAAATAAAAACCAATATACCTGTCCACCCAGGATGTAATCGAATCAATGCCACTTACTATTGGGTGCCCCGGGGGGCAGGTAGGGTTTTTATGAATCTTTGGCAAGTAATAAATGGTCGGTGTCCATGGTGCCTTAGGCACTAGAAACAAACTCTATTTTTTATTTAAAATACCGGCCTGTAGGCCCCTAGCAACAATCCTCTCTAAATCCTTCCGGTATTTTACTTTAGGATCAGAGGTGGTGTAAAAGTATTACATTCCCCCACTATGTTATACATTTCAGTAATATAATCCCTTCCGTCCAGGATTACAATCCCACCCCCTTATCAGCAGGCCTCACTACAAGGTCCTTGTTATTACACAAGGAGTCCAGGCCTTCCTGCTGTACCTTATTATTTCTAGCCTTTTTAATTTCCAGATGTTCTAAGTCCCTGAGTATCACATCCCTAAAAGCCTTTAGTGATGGTGCCAATGCTCCCAGGAGGATTAAATAAGGAAGCATTGGACAGACCAGAGTGGAGAAACTCAGTGGTCACCAATCTATTATCCTTAATGGGGTTACTAATCAAATATCTCTTAATGTTTAATTTGCATACAAATTTGTGCACATCCATATATTTCTGAAATGTATTCAGACTCCTGGGTGGCGCAAACTTGAGGCCCTTATCTAAAACTGATCTTTCGGGGTCTGTTAACACCGTGGTGCTAAGATTGAATATCCCCTTCACAGCTACATTTTGGGTCTTTTTTGCTGCTCGTACATGCCTCTCCCCTCTGGCTCCTTGCCTCTTTCTACCGGCCTTTTGGTGCCCTGATTGTGTTTGAAAAAACCCCAACTTCCCTGCCCACTCAGGCTAGGGCGTCCCCGATTGGGTGTGTTGCCATTGGGGGGTTGATAAGTTGTGTTAGGGTTAGCACTCTCCATCATCTGATGGATGGGGGCCACCCTGATTGTATTCCCCTTCAGGGCCATTCTTATCTCTGAGGGGGAAAAACTATTTTGTGTGGGAACATTAAATTCCCAATTAGACCCCCCACCTTGTTGATAGGGTCCATGGTAATATGGGGATTCTTGACTGAACTCCCCATTAGATCCCTGTTTCCAACTATTAAAATTACCCATAGTCTGATTGGAACTCGAACCACTCCCATGACCATTGGCTTGATACCCACGACCACGTTCTGAAGGAAAAGGAGCTTGGTTCCTGATTAGGTCTTGGGGGGGCCAAATGACTGCGTTTGTCCCTGATGGTACATGGGACCGCCTCTATTGAGCCCTGCATCCTATGAGGGGATTGGTAACAGTATTGTCCTCCCCTCCTCTGTGATTTCCCATTTGGAAAACCTCTACCCAAGGGATTTGGTATAGAAGGCTGATTGGAACACAGCCCTTCCATAGTGGTGCCTGGAACAACCTGTGAGGTGACTTCCATTTCTATATTATTTTGATTGGACTGCTACTCTAAAAAAAATTTTCTGCCACAAATACAATATTATCTTGATATTCTAACAAGGACCTTGTAGTGAGGCCTGCTGATAAGGGGGTGGGATTGTAATCCTGGACAGAACGGATTATATGACTGAAATGTATAACATAGTGGGGGATTGTAATACTTATACACCACTTACCTCTGATCCTAAAGTAAAATACCAGAAGGATTTGGAGAGGATCGTTGCTAGGGGCCTACAGGCCGGTATTTTAAATAAAAGACAGTTTGTTTCTAGTATCTAAGACACCGCAGACACCAACCATTTACTTGCTAAAGATTCATAAAAACCCTACCTGCCCCGGGGCACCCAAAAGTAAGTGGCATAGATTCAATTACAGCCTAGGTGGGCAGGTATATTGATTTTTATTTGCAACCTTTGGTTCGTAAAATGCCCTTATTTATAAAGGACGCACATCATGTTATTAATTTGGTCTCTGAGTTTACTCTTAAACAAGGTGTGTGGTTGGTGATGGCGGATGTCACCTCCCTATACACAACAATACCTCATGATCAAAGAATGGAAGCAGTGAAAGGATTTCTAGATCGTGATTCTGGACTTCCTGCTTGCCAGGTTTCCTTTATAATGGAATTGTTGGAATATGCAGCCTCTCACAACTACTTCTGGTTTGACAACCAGTTTTTCCGTCAGGATAGGGGGGTGGCAATGGGGGCTAAATATGCCCCCAGTTTGGCCAACCTTTTCATGGCCAAGTGGGAGGAGGATGTCATCTATGCCCAAGAGAGATCTCAATTAGTCTTGTGGGCAAGGTACATCGATGACATCCTCGATGGTCTGGCCTTGCAGGAATTTATTGCATCCCTGAACATCAATCACAGAGGGATATATTTGAGTTATGAGATCATCCAAACAGAGATCAATTTTTTGGATTTCTGTAAAGGGGATAGATTGGTCACATCAACCTTCTTCAAATCTACTGATAGGAACTCCTACATTCCTGTAGATAGCTTCCATTATGATCCTTGGCTCAAGTCGGTGGTTCCAAAGAGCCAATACTTGAGACCCAAAAGGAACTGTACTGATCAGGATGAATTTCTTTTACAGGCTGAGATTCTAACACATAGATTTATGGAGAAGGGTTAAACTAGGGAGTCTCTGACAAATACTTTGGACCTAGCTAAAGCTATGAATAGGGAAGATCAACTCAAGGGTAGGCCCCCGCAAACAAATACTTTTTACTCTTCAGTGGTTCCTTTCATTACCACGTATTCCTTGCAACATAGGAATATCAGACAAATTATTTCTAGACATTGGCATATTGTGAACGATCAAGTGTTGAGGGTGGTGTTACCTTAGAAACCACAGGTGGTATTTAAAGGGGCTCCATCATTAAGGAATAGAGTTGCTCCCAATATTTTTAACCCCCTTACTCCCAATATTTTTAAACCCCTACTATTAGAACTATTTTTTTCAACCAATTAACAGGTTTTTATCTATGTAGAAGATGTAGGGTGTGTTCTCTGAGTGGGTATGCTCATAAAAGAACTCACAGTTTTGTATCTACTAGTACTCAGATGCAACATACTATCAAGCCGTTCATCACATGCTCTACAGCTGGGGTGGTTTATCTATTACAGTGCCCATGTGGGCTCCAATATGTAGGGAGGACCAAACGCCCCCTACAGGTTTGTCTCAACGAACATATTACTGATATAAAACTGGGCTCAGGAACCATTCAGTGTTTAGGCATTATTTGCTTGTACATAATAAAGACCCCTCCAAGACAATTTTTTGGGGTATTGATAAATATAGTCCCCATTGGAGGGGAAGCTCATTAGTAAGGGAAATATCCAAACTGGAAATGTCCTGGATCCATAGGCTCAGGACTTATGTTCCTTATGGGTTGAATATAGACGTTGATGTAAATGCTTTTATTGACAATTCATAGGGTTCATAGGATTGTTAAAGTGTTTGTTAACTCTAAAATATTATTCACTGCCAGCCCCTCTATTAGACGCTGGCATACTACACTATCCAAGTCCTTTTTAAAAACGAGCGCTCTACATACCTTTTTGGAGCTGTCTTAAGGCCGGTCACGTCACTTCCGGCTGCTTTACAGCTCCGATACATTGCTCCTGCGGGAGGAGTGCCATGATCTCCCTCTGCCGTCAGCTGGGGAGCTCACGTGACCTCCCACAGAAGCAATGTCTCGGAGCTGTAAAGCAACCGCAAGTTTATGTGACTGACCTGAAGACCGCTCTAAAGAGATATTTAGAGAGCTTGTTTTTACAAAGGAGTTGGAAAGTCTGGTATGCCAGCCTCTAATAGGCTGGCAGTGAATAATATGTTAGGTCAAACATGTGGAAAGAGCAAACATGATCGAGAATTAGACCATATTATAATTATGAACAAAGTCCGTTTCCATAGAAAGAAAGTTCAATAAAAGTGCATCAGATCCATGAAGGTAGGAATACAAGTCCACCGTTCACCAAAACACAGCCCATATAAGTGGAAGGAGGAGAGGAAGATGTAAGGATATATCCCATAGAAGCAGTGAATCCGAAGGACATTAAGGATGGACCCTTACCCGGAGTGATGGACCTCCTGTTAGAGAGGTCTTGTGCGCATGCAGATATAGCCCTCTGCGGCGACAGTTGGATAGTGGCGTCCGACTCGGCTGGTAAGTAGAGCGTTTCCAAACGAGACTGGTCCAATCTGTCTGCCTGAAGGGAACACCCACTCCGCCCGAAGGTGGTAGGTAAAAAAAAGCAAAAGAGGGCTCCAGTGGTGTAGTAAATTAGGTAAAATTATTGGTAAAAACAGAGCGGGAGAGCCAAACTCCGCAATACAATGTTAAAACATATTATAAAAAGCCAGCATAAGAAAAAAAACGAACACCCGTGCATAACATGGGGCGAACGGCGTGATGGCGTACAGTACGTAGCCACGCCCTACATGTTTCGTCATAAATGACGTCTTTAAAGGGGCACGGTCGACGCACTGAATCATCACCTATATAGCGCTGGACGAAAACCAGACCTCGTTTTCGTCTGGGTATCGTTCAGCGCTTAGCAACAACAAGGAAATGAGGAGAGGAGACCAAGGTACATATTGTGTTATATATTCCCAATTATTTTTTCCACTTATAAGTGGTTTGAATTCTGGCATTATAAATCACATTTTATGTCATTTTGAGCTAACGTAGTAAAGTTTGGTCTACTTTGTGGCTTCGGAATTGCACATATAAGACTTACTTCTAGATCAGTTTATTTTATTTAGTATTTTGCTTTTCGCTCTACGCTGTTGTTTTCCTTTGGGTTCCTCTCTGAAGGGATTCCAGTATGGAGCGTTCGTTCCGTGGTGAGCACCAGATAGAGGCTTGGTCTCCTCTCCTCATTTCCTTGTTGTTGCTAAGCGCTGAACGATACCCAGACGAAAACGAGGTCTGGTTTTCGTCCAGCGCTATATAATATAATATAATTCCCGATCATGTTTGCTCTTTCCACATGTTTGATCACACATTGAGTTCTTGATATATTCACTATTTATTCATTGAGCTTTTTATTTGATTGTATTTTATTCAACTTTTTTAAGGATATTTAACCTTATTAAGCATGTATTATTTATATTCACTTTGAAGTAACATTTGAATTTTTGATTGTAAGCGCACTTATTTTTATTTATTGCAATTTATTACACAGATATTGGTGTTTTTTGGTGCAGCTGCAGTCTCATAATTCTTCTTGCTCTGCAGCGCAGGTTTCTTTTCTTTTTTATTTAATAATATGTTAGGGTTTTTATTTGTAATAGTAGCGGCGGGGGCGCGGGGCAGAGACAGAGACACAGAGAAAATGCTGACATGCAGGAAGGAGGGGGTGAGGGGGGAGAGAGGAGAGCAGGGAGGGTTCAGGGTTTTTTTATACAGTTTAGAGGGGGCAGATTACACAGCACAAGCAGTGTAATCTGCTTTAAGAAACCAGTATCTGAATATTTTTTTTTCGGGTTAACAAACACTTTAATTGTATACTTGATCTGAGTCCCGTGTGTAGGCCTTTAATATTAAATCTTAATTAATTTAACTATGGCCTGTATTCTTAAATTATCATTTTTTTATTTTATTTTATAGTTAACTTTTATAAATGTGTCTATTATTAAGAGTATGGCCCATTGGGGGTTACTGGAGAACGGTTTTTCATTTTTTCCCATTATTTTTCATTTTTTTGCTTAAGAAATCAATATGTGGTGCACTTAGCTATCTACTAGAGGCTACTTGTGACACCATATACATATGACCAGTGGGGTTTATTATTTGTTTAATACCATCCTTGCTCACTAGGGGTACCATATAGGTTAATATGTGAGACATAGGCTCCCCAGGACGACGTCACTTTATGACAAAACGCGTCGGAAGGAGGGGCGTATACAGACAGTATTACACTATGGTCAGTTTTTCTTTCTGGGTCCTTTACTGACTGGGACGAAACCTGACGCCACAGTGGTTGCTAGGTATGTGAGATCCAGCGCAGCGATCCATCCAATTTTTCCACACAAGCATATGTGCAAGTACAAGACCTTGGCTGGTCTATAACTACATGCCTGGTTTGCTTGCCTTCTGGTAAGCAAGATTTTCTTAAAGTGGTGGTGCACTTGTATGACGTGAATCACTGTGGTATTAACTTGAGAGGGATCTTCATTTATTATCATCATTATACAGATTCAAGGTATTATTTATGCTGAACAATTAAGGACTTTGCATATATCAATTTGGACTATCTAGCGCGGCTTTTCTAATCTTTATTTACTTTGTGTTGTGTATCCTACACTGAGCTGCTGCTTTTTCATTTGTTGGTACATTAGCACGGTATTAGCCCTATTTAAGAGAAGTTTATAACCCAAGTTTGGATTTTTTTGCTATCTGTGTCCTATTGAGAATATTTCCCTTCACTTTCTGTTCCAAAGCCAAAACAGGAAATGCAAGCAAAGCCCTCCAAAATGAGGGAATCCCTGGTTGTCACCAGAACTAGTATCCCAGTTGGAAGACTTTGTTACTGTTCTGAGGACAACCCGAAATGTGGGATTTTCTTTGGTGATAATGGAAAGCAGAACAAATGGAGAGATTTACTCTCCTTAAAGGGGCCACAGACAGCAATAAAAACCTGACAGGTGTTCTGATCCCTCTCCATTCTGTCCAAAACTTTTAAAAAAGTTTTATACTAACCACTTCTTGCCCAGCCTATTCTTAAATAAAGGCTGGGTGGGACATTTGTCATTCTGGGTGGACATCATATGACGTCCTCCCAAAACAGGCTGCGTGATCCGGCGGATTTAGCTTGATTATAACAGTACCTTTTCAACAACAGCAGATTCTCATTCTCCCTTTTAACTGTATAAGAAAAACATGGGATTGTGGGTAAATTTTATACCCATAAACCCACGTTATTTCCTTCTAGTTAAGAGGGCTCGGCTGGAAGGGAGTATTTGTCTTTTAGACACATGCCCCTGCTATGACACTGAAGTGAGAGGCGTAACTCCACTGCAGCATTTTTATTGGACAGGTTGGGCCAATGGTACTTTACCATTGGTCCAAGACTCCAAGCTGCCCATTGAGCTCAGTGCCTTTTAACAAGAAGTGAGGAGAGGCACTGTGAGCTCAACCTCTCAGTCTGCTGCAAACAGAGTGTGCCAGCTTGTATTTAAACTGGCCGCTCTGTATGTAGCTTCTGACAGGCTGCGCAAGGAGCCCCGTTATTCTGGAACCATAGGTCATAGGAGCCCCAAATTTTTACCAGTGGTGGGGTAGGACTTAGGCTACCTACCCTCTGTAACCTCAGGTCGCCAAACTACGACCCCAGAAGCTCGATTTTTTTTTTTTTTTAATGTTCATGGCAGGTGAGGCTCTGCCATTAAAGTGGTACTAGGGAGTCACAGTGTGTTGAGTTAAATTGCCATACACAGTATGGAAGGATTATAAAATAAACTGAAGCAGCAATGGGACCTGAGCCTGCAAGGAGTGGAAGCAGGCCCCTTATCACCATTATTAAGAAGTAAAGTAGGTTTAAGACTATACTTCACCCATGCAGCTTTCCCACAGTAAAGGTTACTGAGGCTTTAAGAGCCAAAAAACAAGTACCCATGCACTGGTTTGATGTACATTATCTCACAAAAGTGAGTACACCCCTCACATTTTTGTAAATATTTTATCATATCTTAATAATGACACTTTGCTACAATGTAAAGTAGTGAGTGTACAGCTGGTATAACAGTGTAAATTAGCTGTCCCCTCAAAATAACCTGACACACAGCTATTAATGTCTAATCCATTGGCAACAAAAGTGAGTACATCCCTAAGTGAAAATGTCCAAATTGGGCCCAAAGTGTCAATATTTTCCCACACTGCCTTAACCCTCTTGGACATGGAGTCCACCAGAGCTTCACAGGTTTCCACTGTAGTCCTCTCCTGTGGAGACATGCTTGGCCAGTCCATCACCTTTACCCTCAGCTTCTTTAGCAAGGCAGTGGTCATCTTGGAGGTGTGTTTGGGGTCGTTATCATGTTGGAATACTGCCCTGCGACTCAGTCTCCAAAGCGAGGGGATCATGCTCTGCTTCAGTATGTCACAGTACATGTTGGCATTCATGGTTCCCTCAATGAACTGTAGCTCCCCAGTGCCAGCAGCACTCATGCAGCCCCAGACCATGACATTCCCACCACCATGCTTGATTGTAGGCAAGATACACTTGTCTTTCTACTTCTCACCTGGTTGGCGCCCCACACACTTGACACCATCTAAACCAAATAAGTTTATCTTGGACTCATCAGGCCACAAGACATGGTTCCATTAATCCATGTCCTTATGCTGCGTACATACGATTGCACATTGCAACAACAAAATCCATGTTTTTTTTCCGACAGATGTTGGCTCAAACTTGTCTTGCATACACATGGTCACACAAATCTTATTCCGAACGTCAAGAACGTGGTGATGTATGACGAGCCGAGAAAATTGAAGTTTAATAGCCAGTGCGGCTCTTCTGCTTGATTTCGAGCATGCGTGGAATTTTGTGTGTCGGAATTGTGTACACACGATCAGAATTTCCGACAACGGATTTTGTTGTCAGGAAATTTGAGATCCAGATCTCAAATTATGTTTGTCGGAAATTCCGATGGAAAATGGCCGATGGAGCCTACACACAGTCGGAATTTCAGACAACAAGCTCCCATTGAACATTTGTTGTCGGAATTTCCAACCATGTGTACGCGGCATTAATCTGCTTGTCTTCAGCAAACTGTTTGCGGGCTTTCTTGTACATCATCTTTAAAAGAGGCTTCCTTCTGGGATGACAGCCTTGCAGACCAATTTGATGCAGTGTGCGGCATATGGTCTGAGTACTGACAGGCTTTCAAATTGGTGTCTGGTCACTTGAGATAAGCATGGGCTCCATGTTGCCCAAACTGTAAAGGTAGGATTTTAAGGCCAAGGATGGGAAATAATGATGGAGATCAGAATGTTCATGCCTCTTGTGTTTTCCAGTGTGCTTGCCCCATTGTTGCATGAGGGAAAAAACATTCAGTTTCTGTGGATCCCATCAGTAATGGCAATACTGGTACAGAGCTCCAAGAAAAACCATCTTTATGCCACTATAGCCAGACCACACCCCTGCTCATTGGAAAATTTCAACTGTACACCTGGTCTGCTAACAACTCAAAATTTTGGATTTTCCCTCACTTTCAGTCCTAGTGATCATGGTCACCAAGACAAATAGAGATGGCAAATCTCCTCAATAGGAATTCAAACAGCAGAAAATCCTAAAAGGGATTCTAACTCTTGCACCCTACACCTGAAAAAAAAATTGGACTTAAATACTAGTTAGAAAGTCATTATGCAAATAAGGGCTAGATCCCTCTTACTGTTGGCATGTCATCTCTGTCTTTGCAAAAAAAGGTGAACAGACCACTTCCCCTTATTTAACGTAGAAAGTAGAATGTGCTGGAGACACATTCCCCAATATTATTCTCAAAGCCGCTTAGTCTCCACACTTGACTACTTCCAACCGAGTGAGCTGTGAATTGCGGTCGTCTAAGAATATGACCCCTTGATGGCTTGCTGACTCCTCAGTCTTCCTTTTCCCCAGCAGTGCCTTGAAACCACTTTAGAATAATGTTAACTGTAAATAAATCTTGTTGCATTTCCTCTTGTCATATCACACCTACTCAGCATCTAGGTCAAACTCAACCGCCCTATATCCAGCACGCTGTACCGTCAAAATATGACATTACAAGCAGATGGTTCAAATAAGACGATTAAGTGGAGCACATATTAACACCGTGAAAGGCTATCCATCAGGGCTGATAGGCCCACGACAGCCTTCCATCCGCCACTAAAGCCTTATTCCATGTGGGGGTGAGAGGCCAGATATGACAGATGTGGAAGATGTCAGCAGATGAAGCATCAATAAAATGTCCTGCGCTGACCACATATTAACACTCAAAATGTTTTTACTGATCGCCAGGGCACTGCAAAGCAGCCAACTTTCGAAAGAGTTAATGTATTTCACAGGCTAAATGAAATGCTTCATGACTGAGCTATGCTTTGCAACAACTATAAAACATTCAACACACTACTTACCCCCGCCCCCCCCCCCCCACCCCTCCACCACCACCTTCCTCGGCCCGGGACATCAAGCCAAAGCTTTTGCTCGATTAAAAACAGAATTTCACTTAAAATTGTTTTATAACCTTTTCTCAAGTGGTGGTGTAATTTATGTCTACGGGCTGCCACAGTGGTGGTTCTAATTAAATGTAACACACAAGAAAGGAGCTGAGGCAATATGGCTGACCTGTTAACTGGCCAGATTGTAACAGGGTTATTAAATAACATGCTTCATGTCTTTATACATTTAGAAAAGATGTGCAGCCAGGGACATCATTAAGAAGTCCTTGGCTCGAAAACAAAATCCATATAGGGCCCAGTGGCCCTCCAAAGTCCATGTTAACTGACAGCGATAGCCAAAGAAAAATCTATTTTTTAGGCAATTACAACAGCCACTGTAATGATAAAATCCTTCAGCTTGCTTTAGGGCTAAACAGTGGAACATCAACTTCTAAGCCTAGAATTATTATTATGTGTCATATCCCCACCTATTAATGCATGTCTGGTACTTTGTACTTGTAGCCCTTTGTGCCAAATCTAGAATGCCTTAAACTAAGATTTTGAAATCTTAACCCCTTTCTACCAGCAATCTGTATATCAACATTTTCCAGCATGATGCCCTGTGCTAGGGAATATATTGATCAATGTCCTCCCATCTGACACTGTGGGGTTGATTTACGAAAACTGGAGAGTACAAAATCCGGTGCAGCTCTGCATAGAAACCAATCAGCTTCTAACTTCAGCTTGTTCAAATAAGCTTTGACAAAAAAACTGGAAGCTTATTGGTTTTCATGCAGAACTGCACCAGATTTTTCCCTTTGTTTGGCTGGTGGCTTTTAATTCCAACTGTCACTGACAATTCCAGTGCCCATTGATGATCAGGAACCAATTAGAGTGGTTTCTGATCATGTGATCACTATGTTATAGTGTTCACAAGCAGTCTAAAGGCTTCATTGACAAAATTAGCCTTGCCTATAGAAGGCACCACAGCCTAATTGCGGCAGAAGTCATCTGTTTATTGTTGACAGATACAACTAAAGTATTAAAGAATGTTACTCCAATATTTCATATTTCTGATATTTGTTTGTTGTACCATGTATTGCACGAGATTCCGATTTTTTAGCGTACTTTCACAGGGTGACACTGTGGGTACACAGCTATCAGTGTGCCAACGTCCCAGTAATGGGCATTTGTGAACAATTGTGCCCGGATCCACATCCTGACCCACAGCCCGTCTTACTTACATCCTCATTTGAAGAATACCACGGGAATTTTTATTTCCGCTCGCTTGGACGTATCATTGTACTACTTTTTATATTGTACTTAGTGGTGTCAGAGCTCATGTGTGGGGTACAAAATACTAACGTATGAATTTTTATATGTATTTATATGTAAAATTATTTTTTATCTAACCAATTTTGTATCTAATAAACCAATCTAATCATTTTTAGATGGTCTACCTGTGTGCCTTTAAAGTCCACCCTTTTCGTTTTTTCTTTCTCCTGTTGTACCATGTACTTGTGTTAAAAGGTATCATCTTCTGTTTGTATTGTTTCCTTTCTGTGACATTCCAGGTGTTCCTGGTGTTGTGCAGAGTATTGAAATCATGCGCTGGAAGCTTCTTGATTACAGAGATTACTTTACTTTCATGGATAAATAGCTGAACATATCTTACAGCATGTCTTTATCATGGAACAGTAACAAGGAGCATACAACTACATACACTAAGAGAGATAATACTTCCTCTGATTACATTACCATAGATACACACTACAGTGCCACCTGCTGGATAGATAGGTATAACGCATACAGTATATAGTTCACAGTATAGAAAGCTATCTGCTGTTGTTCTTCCAACACCCCTTATCAACAGCATTTGCTTTGTCAAATTACATTCAGCTTCTTCTGGATATAACTATGACATTCCTTCAACAAAGGCTTGGTGAGTGCATCAGCAGTCATCTTCTCTGATGGGCAGCATTGAATGTCAATAACACCTCGCTCTTTTTTGTCCCTCAGTAGGTGATACTTGACGTTGATGTGTTTGGTCCTAGGATTGACCCTTTCTAAATGCGTAAGCTTTATACATCCCTGGTTGTCTTGAAAAATGTGAATTGGTTTTAACATGTTTATCCCAATGTCCTCAAAAAGTTGACAAATCCATATTGCTTCCTGACAAGCGTGTGTTGCTGCAATGTACTCTGCTTCAGGCAGAGATCAGTTGCTTGCTTTTGACTAAACCAAATTATGGTTCCTTCCCCATACTGGAAGATGAATCCACTTGTGCAGTCTGTTTAGTCTCTGGCCCAATCAGCATCCACATATCCGACCAGTTTTGGTGTCATTGATCTGCAGTAATGTTCATGTCTGTCTGCTTACCTCTGTGTTAAGCTTAAAGCAGAGTTCCACCCTGAAAATGTTTTTTTTCATAATCAGACTCCTCTAAACCTATAAAAAAACATTTGGAGGAAAAACATTTTTTATACTTACCAGAATTGCCCTCTTGCGATGTAGTCCTCCTAATCTGCCACTTTCTGGTCCGCGGAGCTCCTTGTCACTTCCTCCCTCGTCTGTGCTCCTGGGAAATGATGTGTCATCATTTCTCAGGAGTCTGTGGGCAGTACTGGGATTAAAAATCGCATATTTCCTGACAGGAAATGACGCGATTTTAGGGCGGATCACAGCACCGCGATGTGTTTATTTATGTTGCCATAACAATGGGGCGGGACCTTCCTCCATCGCCGCCCATTGTTATGACAACGTTAGAAACAATCGGCGCTGCGGCCGGCGGTGAATCGCGCATGCGCGAGATTGAGAGTTACCCAGCGTGCACCTCTCCTAAGCTTATCCAGGAAGAGTTATCGATTGGGCTTCACATGCCCACAATCATGATGGCAATGGCCACAACAGGAGAGAAAAACTCGTGAGTATAAAATTTTTATTTTAGCAACATCCATTATTAAAATGATATAATCGTTTTTTAATTTAATAATTAATTATGCTCGGATCAATTTAAAAAAAAAATGTGGCCGGAACTCTGCTTTAAGAGACCGCCTGTTCACCTGTCTGCTTAAAGCGGTGTTCCGGCCTCCCCCTCCAAAAATTAAAAGTTTTTTACATACTATAGCTGCTGACTTTTAATATAAAGACACCTGCCCTGGAATCCAGCAATGTCGGCACCACAGCCGATGATTCCATTGGCTGTCGGGTGCTGGCGCCACCATTGCTAGTAGGGGAATCGGGCAGTGAAGCCTTGCGGCTTCATAGCCGAGTCCCTACTGCGCATGGCTCAGCAGCAGGGGAAGGATGAAGGGGCTATACTTCTGACGTACCTTGCCACGGCAGGGTCAGATGGAAGTGGGGACTAGACATGTGCACACTGAAATATTTCGTTTCGGAATTTCGTTTTCGTCCAAAAAATACATTTATTTAGTTACTCCCGAAATTCGTTTTTATTTATTTCGTTTTTCGTTAAAAATTGCATTCGTCCGAAAATCCAAATTAAGGTCGAATCTGTCATTGCAGGCTTATGGTGTCTGTCGAATGTTCAAAGAAGATTCGACGGAGCAGCTAAACTGTACGACGCCGTATAGTTTACCTGCTCTGTCGAATCTTCTTAGAACTTTCAACAGACACCATAAGCCAAAGTACGTGTGTACTTAGTTCTAGCTATTTTACTGCTCCTCCTCTTTGGTTACAATCAGCCAATAACATTCATCATCATCATTATTTTTATTTAACTTTTCTCCCTTACGTCGAATCTTTTCTCCCCTACGTCGAATCTTTTCTCCCCTACGTTGAATCTTTTTTCCCCCTACGTCGAATCTTTTCTCCCCTACGTCGAATCTTTTCTCCCCTACGTCGAATCTTTTCTCTCTATGTCGAATCTTTTCTCTCTATGTAGAATAATCTTGGACTAATTGAGTTAAGGTTAGACACATTCGACCACAGTTTTGATGGACACAGATTGTTATTGTCAGCATCATGTCGAATCTCCTATCTATATCGAACTGTTGTAGCAACGAAAATGAAAATAAAGCATTTGTTTATGTCAGATCTTTCGTTTTTCGGATTCTGCACTATCGTTATCGTTTGTTAAAACGATAACGAAAATACCTGAAATTCAGACGAAAATGCATTCGGACGAAAACGAATGCACATGTCTAGTGGGGCGGCACAGTGGTGTAGTGGGTAGCACATTCACCTAGCAGTAAGAAGGGTTGCTGGTTCGAATCCCAACCACGACACTACCTGCCTGGAGTTTGCATGTTCTCCCTGTGCCTGCGTGGGTTTCCTCCGGGTACTCCGGTTTCCTCCCACATTCCAAAGACATGCTGGTAGGTTAATTGGATCCTGTCTAAATTGTCCCTAGTATGTATGAATGTGAATTAGATACCTTAGATTGTAAGCTCCTTGAGGGTAGGGACTGATGTGAATGTACTATGTATATGTAAAGCGCTGCGTAAATTGACGGCGCTATATAAGTACCTAAAATAAATAAATAAAATAGTGGGGACAGGGTACCTGTCAAAAACAGGTACCCGCTCTGCCCCAAAAGGTGCCTTTGGGGGGGAGGAGAAAGATAAGAACTTTTGTGTGGAACTCTGCTTTAAAAAGTCTTCCCTCAAGCATGGCTCCACCCCAGCCTCTAACGGTGAACACTATATTAACCTGCGCACTGCAAGCCAGCCTCGCTGATCAATATTGTGTGTTTGGATTCCTGTGTGCTTCTTGTCGTGTGCTCTACGTCTGATTCTGTTTACCAACCTTGGCTTGTTCTTGACTGTCCTTGTCTGCTTCATATCCAGACCTTTGGCGTGTTCTTTGACTATCCCTGCCTGCTTGTTGCCCTTACCTTATGTCTTATCTCCTGACTATCCCTTGTTGTCCCGGTCTGCTGCTTCCTCTCTATCCTCCAGTAGCCAACCATGAGCGTGAGCTGGTAGACCCTGGGGGCCGTGACCTGCAGCCAGTTGTAGCGAAGTCCATCCCCACCATCAGGGGCCCTAGTGCACACTTGCTGGCACTTAGATTCTCTGGGGAATCTCATGCTCTAGCTCCCAGTGTGATCCTTGTTGGTACTCCAGAGGACCTGCTTACCTGAACTACCCAGAGCTCCATCCGCAGCAGTCAGCCATAGGGTCCACTACCTTAGCGGTGCACTCCTGACCCCAACAGGGTGCATCTGTTATCTGGTTTCAGGTGACCTGACATTTGGATTGAATGCTGCTGGTAACCATAACTTCATCTGAATTGTTCCTTTGAGTTATTACATCACTCTTTTTACTGCATTCCAGTCATGCTGACATGGAGCTGAAACTTTCCTGCATAGTACGCCCACTGCTGTGGCTATTTCTGGTCTTGTCACAGTGGCAACATATAGCAGCTTACCGATTGCTCTGCCATATATGTCATTGTTGGGTAGCAAGTTTTCTGCTTCATTGCTCTTTAGCCTGGTTCCATAGGAGTTTTCACTTCCTTTGCATCTTGCATATGGAATTGTTCGGAGATTTCCTAAAATTGGTTGAGAAGATAACTTCCATCTACTTTTCTCTCTATTTGGATTCCCAGATTAGTAGCTAATGTTCCCTAGCTCTTTGATTTCAAAATTTTCTTTCAGCTTGTGAACTGATTATAATCCCCTTTTTTGTTGAAAACAGGTTATAATGTCATCGACATAGATAAGGATGTATATCCATCTGTCTTCTTAATTCTTGGAGCAGAAAAAGGGGTCTGCTTTACTTCTTGAGAATCCCTCTCTAGTAAGCACTTCATTCTCATTCCACATCCTTGCAGATTGCTTAAGACCATAGATGATCTTCTGAAGATTACACACAAGGTTGTCTCCTTGCTCAAACCCTGATGGTTGCTCCATGTAGAGGTCTTCCTTAATGTCTCCATACAGGAAAGCAGTTTTAACGTCTAGGTGTTTGACTTGCATGCCCTTCCCGGCTGCAAGGCTAAGAAGCGCTCTGATGTTGGAGTGTTTTACGACGGGAGCAAATTTTTCATCGTAATCTTCACCCAATTTCTGGGAGTAACCCTTGGCAACTAGTCTGGCTTTGTATTTGTGGATATTCCCTTCTGCGTCTGACTTTACTTTGAAAGTCCACTTACTTCCTATTGTTTTTTAGTTAGGATCGAGCTCTGTGAGTGTCCAGGTTTTATTTTCTTTAAGTGATTTTAATTCTTCTGCTGCCTTCCTTCATTTATTGGCTTCACCTTTTGGCAGTTTTTCTTTGTCTTCCCATGATGTTGGTTCAGGTATGCTGTGTGTTTTGACAATGTATGATAGCTTGCGGGGTGGTATCCCCTTTGAAGTGGATCTTCTGACTTCAGGCAGTTCCGCAGGATCTGGTGGGGAACTTGATTTAGACATTGTGAGTTCCACCTCTTGTTCTGACTCCTGCACAGGTTTGCTTTGATCAACCTTTTCTTCTGGTTTGCTGGACATATTCACTTTACAGCTTCAGGGATTGGCGTTTCTGATAATGGGCTCTCAACAAAATAAACACTACAGCTTATTGTCACTTTGTCAGTCTTTGGATGTAGGATTCTGTAACCCTTAGTTTGCTCACTGTAGCCTACTAGAATGCCCTCTATGGCTCTGTTCTCCAGCTTGAATCACTTTTCACTTAGAATATAGGAATATGCTTTAAATCCAAACACTCTGATGTGCCCTATGCTAGGCTTTGATTCATGCCACATTTCAAATGGAGTACTTTTAATGGCTCTTGAGGGTAGTCTATTCTGTAGGTAGGTTGTAGTCATGACTGTTTCTCCCCAGTGCTTGTGAGGTAGGTTGGCATCTGACAACATGCATCTGACCATTTCTATAAGAGTGCGATTTTTCCTTTCTGCTATACCATTTTGTTCAGGAGTGTATGGTGTGGTTGTCTGGTGAACTATTCCTTGTCTCTTCAGGTACAAAGCCACTTCTTTGCTTATGTATTCTCCCCCATTGTCGGTGCGTATTATTCCTGGTTTCTGTTGGAATTTGTTGCTAGACATGGCAATGATCTCTTGAAGTTTCTCTGATGTTTCAATCTTGTGTTTCATCAGATAAGTAGTTGTGTACCTGGAATAATCATCAATGAAAGTCAGTAGATATCTGACGTGGGAGTTTTCATTGGGCCGCATACGTCACTGTGTATGAGCTGCAGGGGGTGGGTAGTTTTTTTTTGAGACGCACATGTGGATTTTGCGCTTGCATTTCATGAGCACTTTGAAAGGCGCTATTGTCAAATCTTCTGATAAGCCTCTCTTTATAATGTCCTGTATAGCTTCTGGACTTCTGTGCCCCAGCCGCCTGTGCCATTAGTGAATACATTTGCTGTGTAGGTCATTAGATATTGTATTGGCTTGATGGTCTGTGGTGATGAGCCTCTATAGGTGATCATCCAGATTTACCTTTTGCGAAGAATCACTTATTATTGTGAATTGTGCATTCATCACCCTGGAACTTAACTGTGAGACCATTGTTTGCAAGACTTTTCACTGCTAGAAGGCTGCCTTCTAGTTCTGGAACATACAGCACTTTCTTTACAAGGATACTCTGCTTGCTTTGTGATGTAATGCAGTTCAGGAAGCCCTGGTTTTTACCTTCTGAGGTGATGCTTTTCCCGTTTGCTAGGAAAACATTGTCTTTTGCACTGTAATCAATGTTTGTGAAGAAGGTCTCATCGCTAGTCATGTGGCTTGTTGCACCTGAGTCTATGAACCAGCCACGTGGCTTTCCAATCTTTGTCACTTTAAAGGTGCCACTCCATGAAGTGCCTGCAGTTTCCTTTGTGGCTGCTTTGAATCTTTGTTTTGTGGATAGCTGTAGCTTTCGCTGCTTGACTTTCCAGATAGAACAGTCCTTTTTTACGTGACTGATCCTTTTACATCGAAAACGAGCTCTGCTTTCTTTGTTGTGCTTTGTGCCTTTATACATCCTAAGAGCTTTGACATCATGTTGCGTATTTTTTTTCCTTCTGTCGTATTCATCAATTAATTTGCCTTTGACATATTCCAGTGTCAGCTCCTGCTCGGGTCTGGTTTCTAAAGTGTTAATAAGAGCAGTATATGTCTCTGGAAGGCTGCAGAGGAGCAGGACAACAATATGGTTATCTTTGATGTCCTCTCCGATGGCACGTAGCTGCTCTATTATGTCTAGCATAGCTTTTACATGGTCACACATTTTCTGGCCTTCTTCTAGTCTCATATTATAAAGCTTCCTTAGTAAAAAGAGCTTGCTGTTGAGGCTTGAATGCTCATGCAGTGTTTGTAATAAAGTCCACATACCTTTGGCCGTTTTCTTTGTTCTGATGTGGATAAGCTGATCATCTTCAACTAATAAGCTTATAGTCGCCTTTGCCTGTCTATCCTTCCTGTCCCAGTCCTCCATCTCTCCAATTGTTGGTCTGTCTGTCTTCAGCACTTGCCATAAGTCATCCTTGTTCAGAAGCATTTCCAGTTTAAACTTCCACAGCTGGTATTTGGAATTGTTCAGCTTTGCTATTGCAAACTTCACATCTGAACAACTTTCCATCTTTCAGTAGCTTGTATACAGTACTTACTGACTCACTGTAGAATTCTTTCCAGTGCCTGGGTGCTCTGGGTGCCTGCTGGGTACGCTGGGTGCACTGGACCCGTAACCTGTTGTGCAGAGTATTGAAATCATGTGCTGGAAGCTTCTTCATTGCAGAGATTACTTTACTTTCATGGAGAAATAGCTGAACATATCTTACAGCATGTCTTTATCATGGAACAGGAACAAGGAGCATACAACTACATACACTGAGAGTGGTAACACTTCCACTGATTACATTACCATAGATACACACTACAGTGCAACCTGCTGGATAGATATATACTATACCTATCTCCTGTTGTTCTTCCAATGCCTGGCAGTCTCCCTGCTTTTCTTTTTCAAACTGACCATGCTAGGCATGAGAGCACATCCATCCTAGCATGGTCAGTTTTCTGGCTGTGCTGGGAGGACAGCTTGCCTATCCTCCAATAGTCAAACTTCTGCCGGCACCACTGCAAACCAATTCACTGCGAAGATCAATCAGTACTGCTGTTTCTCCACACACACCACTCCAAGCTTCTTAATGCAGCTGAGACCAGAGATTATGCGATCACTTACAAAAAAAGAAAAAAGAAAAAAAAAGGTATTTATATATTTTTTTTAAAAATACACAAATGTTCTGCCTTTCATTTCTACTTTAACCCCTTGGCGCTGGCTGTACGCAAATATACGGCCTCTCAGCGCCTGGTCCTTAGCAGCGAGGGGCTGCATATTTGCATGAATTGCCCCCAATACACCTGTGTAGAGAGTCCGCGCGTTGTGCTCTCCTGGCAGTTACCGCCACCTAACCAAAAGCTCCCGATAGGTTTTGGACCACATGATCGCCGTGACAGCCAATCACAGCAGTCACGTGATCTTAAGCGGTACCCCGCCTCCCGGCGTCATAAACCGCTTAACCACTTAAGGACCGAGCCTCTTTCTGAAATTTGTTGTTTACAAGTTAAAAACAGTTTTTTTTTGCTAGAAAATTACTTAGAACCCCCAAACATTATACATTTTTTCTAACACCCTAGAGAATAAAATGGCGGCGGTGCAATACTTTCTGTCACACCGTATTTGGTCTTACAAGCGCACTTTTTTTGGAAAAAAATACACTTTTTTTGAATTAAAAAATTAGACAACAGTAAAGTTAGCCCAACTGTTTTTATAGTGTGAAAGATAATGTTACGCCGAGTAAATTGATACCCAACATGTCACGCTTCGTGAAATGGCGACAAACTTTTACCCTTAAAAATCTCCATAGGCGATGTTTAAAAAATTCTACAGGTTGCATGTTTTAAGTTATAGAGGAAGTCTAGGGCTAGAATCATTGTTCTCATTCTACTGATCACGGTGATACCTCACATGTGTGGTTTGAACACCATTTTCATATGCGGGCGCTACTCACGTATGCATTCGCTTCTGCACGTGAGCTCGTTGGGACGGGGCACGTTTAAAAAATGTTTTCTTTCTTATTTATTTTACCTTTTATTTTTTTATTTTTACACTGTTTTTTTAAAAAAATAAAAAGTTGTCACTTTTATTCCTATTACAAGGAATGTAAACATCCCTTGTAATACAAAAAAGCATGACAGGACCTCTTAAATATGAGATCTGGGGTCAAAAAGACCTCAGACCTCATATTTAGACTAAAATGCAATTAAAAAAAAAAAATTGTCATTTAAAAAAATTATTTTAAAAAATTGCCCTTTAAGAACTGTGGGTGGAAGTGATGTTTTGATATTGCTTCCGCCCAGCAATTGAATGGAGACTCTGTACCCAGCTAATGACAGGATGCGATCGCCTCCGCCGCTGCCGACGGCTTCGGTAAACGGCAGAGGGCACCGGATTGCGGCGGGAGGGGGGCCCCTCCGCCGATAAAAGTGATCTTGCGGTGAATCCGCCGCAGAGACCACTTTTATCTTGTAGCGGACCGCCCGCTGAAGAAGGGGATACCGGGGTTATGGCAGCTGGCCGCTGCCATAACAACGATGTCCTTTCAAACAGCTGACGTAAAACTGTGGCGGGCGGTCCGTAAGTGGTTAAAGAGCCCGGCCCCAAGAGGGTAAACTGAATGGATTGTTTTACAAGGTGAGGGTTCAAATATACTTTAAGAAATAACAATGATTAACCACTTCAAAACTCCTGTAGAATTGATCAAACAGCTGTAGAGCCACTCAGATTACTTCTACAGCAGTGGTTCTTAACTCCTGTCCTTAGGACCCACTAACAGGCCAGATTTTCAAGATAACTGAAATACATCACAGGTGATATAATTTGCTGCTCAGTGATTGCAGTATTCTAGTCTGCATCTCCCCAAGGTAATACTTAAAATCTGGCCTGTTAATGGGTCCTGAGGACAGGAGTTGAGAACCACTCAACTGTTGAGTTGAGAACTACTCAACCCAACAGTAAAGCCCATAGGTGGCTGAAAATGTTGATACCGTGATCACGGCTGCAACCACTTCAACCTGACGACATACAGGTGTGCCCTATGGGGGGCGTGAAGTGGTTAAGGAAAGAAACTTAAGTAAACCAATAAATGCTGAATCTGCTGTGGCCTGGGCACCTAGACAGCAATAATCTCTGGTCATAAAAAGGTTACAGGAATCCTGTCATTAGAGAAAAAATGTGGATAACTATTGCTAACTATCCTGAAAATGTTATAGCTATCATGCTTTAGCTTCAATAAATTCTGTGCCACTTACAGCACTCAACATTACAAATGAGGAATTCCCAATCTTCCCTGATTTATGCATTGCATGCTTACTCTGGGTCTGTAACTTACATTTAATGAAGCCACACAAAGCCAAGAAACTAGGATTCTCAAAAGATGGCCAACAATGGTGGCTCCATGTTTTTCTCATAGGTTTCTTCATCCCAAAATAGCAAACACAAAAACAACGTCAATGTACTTTACATTGGTTGCATAGAGTTCTAAAGTAGAACTGTGGCCAGGCTTTGGACACTCAATTATTTACATATTATTTAACAAGCAGTAAAGAAGTTTTAATATTCTTTCCCACCAACCTCTGTAGCTGCAGCTACTGTGGAGCAATGTATTCCTAGATTTCACAATAGAAGAAGGAGGCTGTTCCAATCTGGTCTCAGCACAGTTCTCCCCATTTCCTGTGCACCTGCTCTGTGTTTACATTAGAGATTAGAAGGCTAGCAGGCTACTGAATCACTGCTGGCAGGGGGAACCTGGGCCACAGAGTGAAAGAGGAAGTGAAACTGAGAAGCTTCAGCTGCAAATGTTGAGGATACCTTGCTCCACAGTGGCAGAAGTTACAGAGGTCTGTGAGGGCCAGTTTCAAAGTTTTCTTACCACTAGTTAACCTCTTGGTGCCGACTGCATGCAAATATGAGGCCTCTTGGCGGGCGGACCTTGGTGCCGAGGGGCCGCATATTTGCGTACCAACTGCAAACAAAGCCAATCACGGCGGTCACGTGATCATAAACCCTGCCCCGCCTCCCATCTAAAAGCCCTTAAAGGGCTGGGAGGCGCCAGTGCCAAGGGGTTAAGAATAAGTAAATATTTGAATGTCCACAGCCTGGTCACAGTTCTACTTCTAAATTTTGTTGTTTGTGTTTATCTAATAATCTACCCTAACTTGTCTGATGTGCAGTATGTCTGTCAGTTGTGTGAATTTTTATCACACGTAAGGACGACCAGACAGTCTATGCCAGTCACTAGTGCAAAACTAAATTTTTGGACATAGATGGGACATTTTAGGAATGACTAAAGCTGTTTGACGCAGTCTGAAACTGCAACTCTGACACTGCACTGACCTTAAAGTGGTGTTCCGGAGGAAATTATACTTTTTAAATAAAAATACCCCTATAATACACAAGCTTAATGTATTCTAGTAAAGTTAGTCTGTAAACTAAGGTCTGTTTTGTTAGTTTATAGCAGTAGTTTGTTATTTTTTAAACTTACAGCAGGCCGTGGCCATCTTAAGTGTGGGAAACTGAAGCCAGACTGTATTTCTTCCTGGATCTCATCCTTGCAGATCTCGCACATGCTCAGTGCAGCACAAGCAGTGTAATAGGTTTCAGGTCAGGTTTCCATAGCAACGGCAGTGTCAGAGGAAGTTGCTGGCCCTTCCCAGAAGGCATTGCAAACAGGAAATGATGCAATGGGCCGCGGCCAGGGAGGAGGAAGTGAAAAATGAATACAGAAGATATACAGTAGCTGCTGAGAAAAAAAAATATCCAATTTGTTTACAGTGCACAGTTTAGTGAGGGATGCTAAAGAGTTGTAAAAGTGGGTGGAACTCCACTTTAACTGACAAGTAAAATGTTACCAGAAAGTGCACAGCGGGAAATGATTGTTCAACAACACTGATGGTATATATTCTACAGAATTTTTTACTTGAATTACAGAATGGTAGATGGAGTTAAGATGTCCAGAAACATGAGTTGGTCTTTCCTCATTCTGATCTTTTTTGGTCAAATCTTTTGGCTCCCCCATAAATGGGGCCAAGTATGTCAAGCTCATATCTAACTGTCACATTAAGACTGTAACGTTGAATTAAAGTCTCTCCTGAATGTTGTTAATACACCCATCTTGTTTAATAATTATTAATAAAACACATGGCCGTCGCTGGTATGGGGCCTCTTCCTGGGATTAAGGTCCAGTGACTTCTACATGCTTGTCACAAGCCATGGAAATATTTTGGCACACCATACCCGTTAAAAGATTTACTCAAAACCTATGGGAACATTTGGAATGTCGGTGTTATTGTCCTGGAATGAGAGCCACAGGCACAGCTTTGGGTCTGTACTAAATCAGGTTTGGATTTTGCCACAATGAGTTTGAGCTGGAAATTTTGAAACGTGCCTGCCAACTTCAGGTTTAATTATGCTTTGGCTGGAACATGAAACAAAGTTCTCAACATTTCTGTAGAAAATGTTATATATGATCATAATATAAGTAGTTGGTTGGAAGTACTTTTTCAAAGTGTGTCACCTAAAAAGGAAACACGTACTGAGAAAATTACAGAGGCTGCCATTGCCGTCCTTCTGAAGCTGTTTCTTGTTTCAATAGTTTCTGACACTTACCCAAAGCAAGTGTGCAGATCAGGAAGGTCAGAGTGAAGTCAGAGCTTCTAATCTGCATCCTTGTTCCAGGTCAGCGATTCAGAAAGTACTGAAGTCATTGGACCTGTATGACAGCAAATAAACTGCCTCCCGACACATGCCTGAACACACTAAACTGCCTCTTAAATTCTTAAAGTAAATTTGTAAAAGTGTGTAAAATATAATGGTATATAACATTAATGGTAGAGTGAGTGCACCATGACGTGACCTGAGCTTATTCTCAAATCAGTTCCCAAGATTCTGGCACTGGATTGGCAGGGTTAAGGCTTAGCACATAAGTTGAGGCCCTATGTACAGGATGTGCTTAAATCCAGGGTCTTTCTCAGACACACAGTTATAGGATTGGAGATACACAAAGGTACTCTGGTGCTTACATTTTTCCAAAGATCACCTTTAAAACAGTAAACCTAGCATCAGATATTTTCTTTTTATCATGTTAAGTGATGATTTAATAAACTGTTGTGAAAGTGGTGTTCCGGCCGAAATGATACTTTTTAAATAAAAATACCCCTATAATACACAAGCTTAATGTATTCTAGTAAAGTTAGTCTGTAAACTAAGGTCTGTTTTGTTAGTTTATAGCAGTAGTTTGTTATTTTATAAACTTACAGCAAGCCGTGGCCATCTTAAGTGTGGGCATCTGAAGCCAGACTGTATTTCTTCCTGGATCTCATCCTTGCAGATCTCGCACATGCTTAGTGCAGCACGAGCAGTGTAATAGGTTTCAGGTCAGCTTTCCATAGCAACGGCAGTGTCAGAGGAAGTTGCCGCCCCTTCCCAGAAGGCATTGCAAACAGGAAATGATGCGATGGGCCGCGGCCAGGGAGGAGGAAGTGAAAAATGAATACAGCAGATATACAGGAAGTGCTGAGAAAAAAAAATAAAAAAATATCCAATTCATTTACAGTGCACAGTTTAGTGAGGGATGCTGAAGAGTTGTAAAAGTGGGTGGAACTCCACTTTAAAGAAATGTTTTAAAAATCCTAGGTAATCATTTGATCGCTCAAAGGATGGCGGGCACTGTGATCAGCTGGCTGCTAGTCAACAAATGCTGCACTGACTGTGGCAAAATGTTTTTTGTAACTTCCCCGAGGCCCATCTATGCAGTGCAAGATGCTGCCTCTTCTGCATTCTAGGTTGTGCATGTACATGATTGTACAAAGCTGGTCGCAGACTTTCTGAGGTGCCTGCAGTGGAGTTACAACCAGAAATATGGTTTTATTGCACAACTGGGCTGGCCATGGATCTAAATGGGGGCCAAGTGATTCATGCACAAGGTCCCCTGGGTGATTTAACCAGGATGTTTTCATGTTGTGGTGATACTTACTTAACATTCTCAAACAGTGCATGTATGTGTAACACTTCGAAGTATTTAATCTGCTTTTCTCTCCATAAGAATGGCATCATCTTTGTTTAACCCCTTCCCACTGCCGCCTCCCGGGTCTTTAAGAGGTTCTAAATGGCAGGAGGTGGAGGTGACAGCTGTGATTGGATGTCACAGCGGTCACATGATTGGAAAGCCCCTCGATCACACGTATGCCACCAATAACTGCTGGAAGCGTGCAGGGCATAGGCTCTCAGCACAGAAAGACGTCTACATAAGGCCGCATATATGCGGCCTCTCAGCATTAAAGCCCACCTGGCGAGAGACCGCATATATGAGTACGGCCAGCGGGAAGAGGTTAAAGGCGCTGTAAACTTTACTACCTATGGCTTGTGTTTTTGACCTGCATAATTATTATTATACAGGTTTTATACAGCGCCAACAGTTTGCGCAGCGCTTTACAACATGAGGCAAACAGTACACTTACAATACAATTCAATACACCCTCCCTCCTAGATTGTAAGCTCTAACGAGCAGGGCCCTCTGATTCCTCCTGTGTTGAATTGTATTGTACTTGTACTGTCTGCCATAATGTTGTAAAGCGCTGCATAAACTGTCTGCGCTATATAAATCCTGTATAATAATAATACAGGAGGAATCAGAGGGCCCTGCTGGTCAGAGCTTACAATCAAGGAGGGAGGGTCAAATATTACATAAAGTAGTAGCTGTGGGGGATGAGCTGATGGAGAAAAAACAAATACAGTTGTCAGATGGGGGTAGTATAGGCTTCTCTGAAGAGAAGAGTTTTAAGGGATTGTCAAAAAGCAGACCGAGTAGGAGATAGTCGGACAGATTTGGGTAGAGAGTTCCATAGAATGGGAGAGGCTCAGGAAAAGTCATGGAGATGAGCACAGGAGGTGGTGACAAGGGAGCTACAGAAAAGGAGATCTTGGGAGGAACGAAGAGAACGACTTGGTTGTAATTTTGAGACTAGGTAAGTGATGAAGCTAGAGGTCAAGTTGTGGGTGGATTTGTAAGTTGTTGCTAGTATTGCAATGAATATAAGATGTCCATTGTAATTTCATGGTACCATTTGTTGCCCTGAATGTGCACCCTATAGTAGACTAAATCTTTACATACCAGGGGGCAGAAGTTTCTGTTTGGTTTCAAACATGAGGTATGTGGCATGGCACTGCACAGGTTAATGCATAACCTATTCCTGTAGTAGTAGTGAGAATTAAACTTTCTCTGAAGAAACTACATAACCCTCAACCCCAGGGTCTTGTAGTCTAGCACCGGTGCAGGTGCAGTAATTAGATATGACACAGCCACAAGCAGGCAGAACATTCACACACACTGAGAGCTCACTAATGCACCTGCAAGATATTTTTTTTATTACACTAGCACTCCCATACTTGGCATGCTACACAGAGTAGATGGCAATGCATACATGGGGCGCTACATGACCAGAAAGTTGTCTTGTCCCCTTGGCGGACAGGGATCAAATAGGTAAATGAGTACATGGACATTAGGAAATCGATCAGCCATGACACTACAGGGTGCAGCCACAACACATGAGCCCAACATTACAACGTAAGGCAAACAACAAAGGGAACAGAACTACACTAATACCTAGATAAAACAACAAAAACATTTGAAGGGCCAAATCAGGTACCTTCTGCCTGCAGCAGACTGGTGACAGCCCAAAGTCACTGGACTGGGGCTCAAGGACTGCTTTTTTATTGATTAGATATTAATAATTTTCTTTGTCAGAAACGTATTAATATTAGTAAGTGAGAGTTGCACATTAACTGGAATTTAGATTTAACTCCACACCGTCTGAACACCTCAAATAATGCTAGGATAATGGTCTGTGTAAGGGCAGCCTTGTATGCATTTAAAATAATATCTGAAACCTTTACTGGTCTTCTTGCCTCTCCACAAAGCTCAGTACCTATTTCCCCTCGTGAGCCATGTGAAACACACTTCTTTAACATACATTAAATAGTTGTAACACAAACCAATAATCCTAATTTCCTGTGGCTTTCAGCTCATATGCAGCAAATAACCGAGCAGACACACCCAGAATGAAGTCAGACAGAGACTGGCCGGATGAACAGAGCTTGGCACCAGAGAGAGCCCTGGCCTTCGGAGAATAATATAACCCTGAACTATGAACGCCTTTGCCCATACATGAAATGTTTGTGGAGCAAGAGACTGGAGGAAGAAAAAGCCTTTTAGTATAATAACTTGGGACTGGAATTATTTGTGGGTAGCAGACAATTTGGCCCAGCCAAAGTTCTGGAGTTTCGCTGCCAAAAGGGTCAGCTATTCACTGCAAACGCCAGTTGGAGCCCACTTGCATCAACTTAACCATCAGATATCGTTTGCCACAGTGTTATTTTTTATACATTAAATGGAAATCTTTTATTTTGTATATTTCTTTAAAGCGGTATTGCACTAAAAATTAAGAGGTACTGCCACATATAAATATATTATAGAAAGGAAGGAATCTAATGATGGGCCTTGACCAATTACTCTCAGTCATTTACCATAAAATAGTATTCAAACTTCCTCTATGGAAAAAAAGGCTTGTGTATTACCCATTACATTCTGGCACAATATTGTCACCTTTCTTAAAAGCCCAATTCCAGGAAAAGCTGGTTTATGTTTTTTTTAATCATTAATGCACACATAAACACTATCATTTTTTTACTATTTCAGGATCTCTCTAAGCCATTCTGATATGTATAGCGGGAGCCACAGTTCCTGCTCCAGCCACGCTGGAACAGTGTCTAACACCAGTTTTGGCGTTTTGCGTCAACCCCCTCACAATGATGGTGCCATTCACACAGCATAACAATGACGATGTAGCTTTGTTTGGTGAATAGCACAGCAAAGTGTGGAGGCCGAGCAGGGTTTATTTCTGAAATCAATGTGTGTAAAATCATAAGCGGTACAGTATCTGGGGTCCCCATTTATTTTTAATGGGGGCTTCTAGATTCCGATAAGCTCCTTGTCCAAAGAGGCCTTTGTTCTCATCAACATGTATACAAGGTGCTTTGCCGGATAGGGCAAGAAACCCCCCTATGTGAAGGGCATGTCACCTACAATGACTCAGGGAGGAGGCAGGGGGGGGGACACACTCGCCCCCCCTTCCCTGTCTGGGCCATCCAGGCTGCATGCTCAGGTAAGAGCTAGTATCAGTTTTGGAGGGGGACCTCATTTTTTCCCCCACTTTAGAGACAGGTCTGGTAGGGAATTTGGAGGTACCCATGCCATTTTTTTGGGGTCGCTCTTAAAATCCATATAAGACCTAAAGGGCATTATGTGAATATTTTTGGGAGGGGAGGTGGTGGTGCCAATTTTTTTTTTTAATACTATCTCAGCAGGGATGAGTCACTGGTTGTTAGGATGCTGGCGGGTGCTGGGTCCCTAACAACCAGAAGGCAGTTGTCACATTTAGTGGTAGTAATAATTCCACTACTAAATGTTTCCCTTCACACTGCAGCTGGAGGTTCTTTTGACAGAACACCCATTTGTTTGGTCGTTCGCATGAGGTTGTCCATAGGTAGCACATAGTGCATTTTCTTTATTGATTAATGTTAACTCAAATTGTCAAATTCGCCCGTCGAAAAGCAAAAAGGAAACTATTACACACATATTACAAACATTACGAGTATTATTCGTTACGCTTGCGTGAATATTGAGACATTCGCAACACGAAAGTTTTATAAACAGATTCCTTACAGTAAGTTATTAGGAAAATGAATGAACTAAAGTTATTAGACCATCATGACAGTCAGGCATTTTCATAATGAGAGCTGATCTCCTGACCAGTTTCCACTAAATCATATTTTACCTTTCAGAATTCAGTGTTTACCAAGACCTCTCTGGTGAGCCTCATCCCTTGATATCTCTGCGTTTGTTATCTGTAATTGCTTAAAGTTTCCAAAGCAACCCTTTTTCCTTTGAAATAACTAAAAATAATTACTTATGTCTGTTTTTTATATAAACCCATATAATTTATTTTAATAAGCTGAAGAGGTGCCCTGTGGAAGACCTCGTCAGAACATGTTTTTTTTTTTCTGCTACAACCAACCAATCTGGTTTTATGGCTACAATTGGCAAAAACTAAATTGTTGCTCCAATTTTCTATTCTTTAGTTCTTATCAAATCTGCCTTAGCAACTGCACTTGCAGAGTTCAACCGCCCTTTGCAAAGTGCACAGTCTATTTGCCTTTAGTAAATCAAGCCCAGTGCGTCCAAAATGCAAGCAGGCATTGACCACCAATGATGACAAAATGAGACTTTAGTATCAGTTTAACACAAAAGGAAACATATAATGTTTTCTGTACTGATTATGAAGTGTTACCTAGAGTTTGGCTTCAATTTGTTAGTGTATCTAAATCTGATAGTCCAACACTAATGCCCTGTACACACGGTCGGACATTGATCGGACATTCTGACAACAAAATCCATGGATTTTTTCCGACGGATGTTGGCTCAAACTTGTCTTGCATACACACGGTCACACAAAGTTGTCAGAAAATCCGATCATTCTGAACGCGGTGACGTAAAACACGTACGTCTGGACTATAAACGGGGCAGTGGCCAATAGCTTTCATCTCTTTATTTATTCTGAGCATGCGTGGCACTTTGTGCGTCGGATTTGTGTACACATGATCGGAAATTCCGACAACGGATTTTGTTGTCGGAAAATTTTATAGCCTGCTCTCAAACTTCGTGTGTCGGAAAATCCGATGGAAAATGTGTGATGGAGCCTACACACGGTCGGAATTTCTGACAACAAGGTCCTATCACACATTTTCCGTCGGAAAACGGGGCATAAGTCTAACACTCCCCTTCCCCCAGACTGACAATACTGCTGTTTAAATGTGCCCCCCTGTGCTCCCTCATCCAGAATGGGGGCACTCTAACACAGGAGGTCTCATATTGGCCAGATCACCAGGTGAGAACAGAGGGGAAAAAGCCTAAAAAAAACTGGTAGGCTGCAATATATTACATTTTTGGTTTTGGGTTTATTAACGTTTTAAGATAAATTGCCTCTGCATTGGACAGTCCATACTAGAGTCTCAGACACTGTTGCAACGGGGCTCCTAGACTCTGATGAGTGACTTCTGTTGGGTTTTCAGACAAAAAAGAGCATTCACAGTGTGCATCTGCAACTTTACTTTTCCAGCACCTTTTTTCCTTATATTTTCCAAGCTGTTATATCCATATTATTATATGCAATTACTATATCAATGGTAGGAAAAATATTAGAGCTTCTAAGTACTGTTTCAAGAAACATGATCTTAATGGGTCACTTTACAAGTCAGAAGCGATTCAAGGCCAATTTCCACAATTATCTACAAAGACAGGTTTATAACTGCTCTGTGTCCCAAACCGTAATATATGTGTAATACAACACTAATCACATGATCAATCAATTGCTCTAAATAGCAGTGGACTGATAAAATATCGCATATGGTCATGTGGAGAGCTTACAAATGTGGCACAAAATGTCTTACAGCATGTCATTAGATAAATCAATATATACAGTAGACTGATTGGATACAGATGTACACGTCATGTATGTTTGATCCAGATCAGAGACACACTAGTAGTAAAGTCAAGATCAGGATGGCAGCCATTAACGCTGCACCTTTACAAATAGGTCAGCAAGTTAGCGTCATTTCTCACAATTTACTTCTAGATCTTGTTTCACAGAGGTGGTTTGGGCTCACTTGAATAGTCTCCCTTTTTAGCACCTCGTATTTTAACATCCATGGCATCTGTACACCTTTACTTTGGAATGATCTACCTGTATGGCGGTGGAACCTTTCCAAGTAGAGAAGGGCTCTATGCAATGTAGGATTCCATTTTAGGCCAGGCTTGGAGCTGCAAGACAGATAGCATGGAGGATGGTGAGTAATGCCGTAGCAGGGTTTGGTCAAAGGGGGACCTAGGGGTGTGTAGAGGAAGGAAAGTAATGCAAAGACCTAACTCAGACAACGGGTGAAATAGATTGCAGCACTACTGCAAGAGAGGACCATGCTGCTGTCAATGTTGTTTTTGAGTATACAGTAGATTAAACTTTTATAGAGGTAATTTATTGGTACTCTTCCACACAAAAAATAACCCACAAGTTTCTCTGAAATAATTTACAAATGACCAAGGAAATTGGCATGTATCACTGTTATTTCATGTAATAAAATCAGACGTTGCTTTTGATTTTTGATTTAAAAGACCATTCTTTATAATAAAATAAATGTAAAAGGTATGGACAAAAACGACGAGTCCCTTAACCTAATATTTTGCTGTACAGCCGTTAGGGTAAATTACTGCAAACAGGTGATTACTGTAGTTCTCTATAAGATTTGCCAACACTACACTTCTTGTCTAAACCTTAACAGCTGTCCCAGGTTTGAAGAGTGCCTTCTCCAGACCGCTGGTTTCACTTCTCTCCATAGATGTGAGACATTAGATTTACATCAGGGCTCACAGTATGCCACTTCAGAATAGTCTGTTTTCTTATCCATTCTTGGGTGCTTTTTGTTGTGTGTTTTGGGTCATTATCCTGTTGGAGGACCCATGGCCTGTGACTGAGACAGAGCATTCTGACACTGGTCAGTTTGTTTTACCCCAGAATTCCAGAAGTCTTGTGATTTTACTGTGCCCTGCACAGATTGAAGACACCCTGTGCCGGACACAGCAAAGCAGCCTCAAAACATAACCAAACGTGCTTCATGACTCACAGCAGGTATAGTGTTCTTTGCTTTGAATGCTTTTTTGGCTGTCAACATAGAGATTTGGATGGGGTCTACTCACCCTGCAGGTGGGGGTACCTTTCTCACATGTGCACACTCATTAATGTCCAGGACCAGACGGGGCTGTGTTCATGTGAGAGTCAACATCATGGCTGTACCCCGGCTTAGAGATGAGCCATACACTGTGTGCAGTAGTTATATGTACAGAGCCTCTCTGTAAAATGTACTGTCCCATGTTACTACACACCTTGCTCAATGTATGTTGCATGTAGGAGGGAGGCTGCTGGGCATGTGCCCTTTCCACTAGTCCAGCGTAACTCTACTACCTCACTCCCTGTAAGAGAATGGCATTCGACCTTACACCTAGCACGGGCCTCATGGTTGCACTCCGTTAACTCCTTCCACTTTCCCATACCATGTGACTAGGTCCATGGGGTCTCCATACTGCGGGTTCAGTCTCAATTGCTTTTGGGGAATGACTGCTAGGGAGGGAGACAGAACGCCAACCCCCAGTCTACCAGAGGACCTGTCACCCATGCTAGGTACCACTCTTTATGAATGGCTGCTATACATTCCCATAAGTTCTTGGTTACCCATTGCAACTACTCTCTTGTTCCATCTCTTCTGCCAAGTTAACCTTTCCTAATGGCCCTTCTTTCATACCTCCCATGAGGTCCTGCTCCAAAAGCCCCTGTAGCCCTGCCTTCACTCTGTATATACTTGAAACACCCTGTAGTTAGTGAGTGCTAGAGTGGCTCAGGGAGAGTTGGGTGACTGACAGGTGGCATCATCATCACCTCTCCCTTCCTTCTAGAAGGTACTGGAAGGAGAGGAGGAGAGGTGGAGCTGCCTGAGGTATCTGGGGAGCCTTGATCAATCCCCAACTTGGATTGGCAGGGGGCAGGCCTCCTTAAATGCCTGTGGTCAGCCCAGCTGGGGAGGAGTTGTCGGAAGGAAGAGATGGAGTGAGAGAGGTGTGGAGGCTGTCCAGGCCCACGGGCAGCTCCCCAGTCTGGGGGGGTGACCCTGGGCTGGCCTCGGATGCATCCAGGAGGAGTGTTCTGAAGGGAGAGGCACATGAGAGAGCAAGTAGAGGCCAGTGGGAGAGAACACTTCTAATGCCGCGTACACACGGTCAGACTTTTCGTCTACAAAAGTCCGACAGCCTGTCCGACAGACTTTCGACGGACTTTTGTCGGACTTGCGGCAGACTTTCTTATGAACGAACTTGCCTACATACGATCACACAAAAGTCCAATGGATTCATACGTGATGACGTACACCGGACTAAAATAAGGAAGTTGATAGCTAGTAGCCAATAGCTGCCCTAGCGTGGGTTTTTGTCCATCCGACTAGCACACAGACGAGTGGATTTCTGGGTCCGGCGTAGTTACGACGTAAAGATTTGAAGCATGTTCAAATCTAAAGTCCGTCAGATTTGAGGCTGGAAAAGTCCGCTGAAAGTCCGGGGAAGCCCACACACGATCGGATTGTCAGCCAGCTTTAGTCCGTCGGCATCCGTCGGACTTTTGTAGACGAAAAGTCCGACCGTGTGTACGCGGCATAAGAGTCTCCATGGAGGACTACTGGTTACAGCTGGGAGGGCTGGTGAGTGAGCACAGTCGGGAGGACTGGGGAGGCACACCTGAGAGAACTGGGAGATTGCAGTTTGAAAGATGGGTGCAGAACCAGTGGAGAAAGGACTGTGGAGAAGGGCAATGAAAAGGGGTCTTTGCAGCCAGGCTGGCTGGCAGGGCCTGAAGGAAGCTATCTGGGAATAGTAGCCAAGTAGAGGATGGCTAGCACCTGGACTATTCTACACCACAGTCAGGGACCTGGGATCCTCACCTGCAAAAGGCAGATCTTTGAGGCTTGGCTGAAGTAGTGCCAGGCCTACCCATGTGGTGCTAGCTAATCTGGAGGAGTGACAGTCTGCAGCAAGGGAAGTGCTGGTGGAGGAACAGTCTGAAGCAAGTGAAGTGCTGGAGGAGGAAATGGTGAGCAGTAAGTGTTTGTGCTGAAGAGAGAAGAGTGAAGCATATATACCGGAGTGTGTATAGGAGTCCTAAGCAACTTTGCACGAAATTTTCCTGGGCATCCCATAATTTTCAAATTCCCATCCAAGTTTAATTCCCCTTAAATAAACAAAACAAAAACAAAGCAATGGACTGGTTTCTGTCTCTGACTAACTGGGATGGATGTCTGGCTGGGCAGGGTGACGAGTGACCCACCACACACAGCAACCCCTAAGGGGGCATGGCTACATACTGTATATCAACTGGGAAGGAAGGCAGGACCCAAAGAGCCCAGGAAACTGGCAGAAAAACATTTCATTCTTCTCTAACCGGGCAGCGTAAACTCACTTGCTATTGTAGAACAGTCCCCTTGTAGGAACCTGCCTACAAGCTGATGTGATGGGCTAAAAAAGCTCTAGTTTTCTCTAATCTTATCAAAGAACATTTTTCCTGAAATATTGTGGCCTGTCAATATGCATTTTAGCAAACTCCAGTCTGTTTTTTTTTAATGTTTTTCTTTCAACAGTGGAGTCCTCTTGAAACTTCTTCCTTTGAGCCCACTATTTCTCAAGATAAGATGGATGGTGCAATCAGACACTGATGTACCTTGACCTTGAAGTTCAGCTTGTATTTCTTTGTAAGTTTTCTTTGGCTCTTTGTCTACAATTTACAATTTGAGGTTGTCCAGGGAGGCTGGCTAAATGTCATAGGAGCATCAAACTGTTTGGAGATGATCTTATAGCCATTACCTTTGACATGCTGGACTATAATTTTCCTTCTGACCTCTTCAGACAACTTCTTTGCTTTCTCTGGTCCATGTTCAGTGTGGTGCACATGATGATACCAAACAGTAGAGTGACTACTGTTCTCCATTTAAATAAGCTGACTAACTGACTACAATATTGAAGACACGTGTCATACTAATTACAGAAAACAGTTAGTTGGTAAATATCATTCTTAATCACTATGATGCAATTATTCATATCTGTCCAGGACATTTTTAGAATATCTTTGTAGAATAAGGAATAATTCATCTTATTTTACACTTTCTTTGCTTTACCAAAGGATTGCAAGTATACACGAAGCAACTGTTTTTTTTCATCACTTTTTGCGAGGAATTGTTTCAAAGCATTGTTTCAATAAGCCTTAAGGGTACCAAAATTTGTCCACTTTTGTATGTACACGGGGAAGCCAACAAAGCTTTTGCAGGGTTCACTTAAAATATTGATTAGGCTAAATGAACACTTCCTTATGCAATTGTGAAAAGTACTCTTGAAATGTTCATTCAATCAACATCTATATTAGGCCCTCCTGTTCATTTTGTATTGAACTGTATTGTAATTGTACTGTCCCCCCCACATTGTAAAGCGCTGCGCAAACTGTTGGTGCTATATAAATCCTGTATAATAATAATTTGTACCCAGTTACAGCACTTCTTCTAACCTGACGTTCAGAGCAGTGTCAAACGCACAAGTATTTATTTCCATTTTACAAGTCATGAAGAGGGCAATCAGGACTTTACTGCTGTCCCTAATTAGAGCTCGTTCTGAAGATGTAAGAGAAAGTGTATTTCATCACGACATAAAGAATGACCTTGTGTCCTCCATCATGTAAAAGTGACGAATGACTCTCCAGGGGAATGTTTTTTATGTGGAGTTTGTTTCCGCTATCTGAACTATCTTCAGTTCTATAGCATTCCTCCATGGCTGCATGTTCGGAGCACGGCCAACCAAATTCTTTAAAGACTTGTGATTTATCACTTTTGTTGATCTGGTGTACAGCCACACTTGACATGCAGGGTGAATCTAGTCTCCTGGTTTTTTGTGAATTTTTGAACTGGTTTTCATCTAATTTTTATGATTGCCCAGCATTAAAAAAACATTTTCACAGTCTTAAGGTGGTTGTAAACCCTTCCATATACCCAGTAAAGTCACTGGCCTCAGGTGATACACAGGGATGAAACAAATGCTCCTACATAAATTGTACCTGTTTATCTGCAGTCATCTCTTTTCCACATCCGTTCAAAGTGGAGAATTTATAAAGCTTGTTTGTGCATTCAGAAAAAAGGGGGCAGAGAGCTGAAACTGCACTCTGCAGAGGTCAGTGAGGAGAGCTCTGAGAGCTAATTAGAGGGAAGGGACACACCCAGGGCTTTTTTTCAGGGGGAACTTGCTCTGGCTCAGACCCTTTGGTGCCTGCACACCACAATCACTGGTAAACACAGAAGTCTGGTTTCTGTGTTTACAAGTGACAGCTCTGCGCTCTGTGTGTAACCCCCATGAACTCTGCACTCTGTATGTAATGCAATCCTGATACTTAATGCCCCTTTAAGACCCTCCTACTGTTTGTGAAATATGGCCACACCCATTATTTGATGTGATTTGGAGGGTGTGTGTGTGGGGGGAGGGATTTTGGGGGTCGTGGTTGAGTTCCAGCACCTATTGTTTGAGAAAAAAATGCCTTGGACACACCCCTCTTCACACAGCACAAAGGAACAGAGCTGAGGCTGTCAATCAGTTGGAGGTCCCTCCCTGGACACCTTTTTTCTCTTGGTGTCAGGAAAACTTGTCAGAAGTGATTCAAACTGATAGCAGAGGAATAAAGCAGCAGACAGCAATGATACTTAGTGCTCTTAATTAAGACAAGTACACACTATAGAGAGATATGCTTTGTTCATATTTCATGTCTGAGGCCAAAACCAAATTCCCAACTATAGTTAAAGTGGAAGTAAACCCTCCTATCGTTTTCAGCCAAGGAAGCTGCCATCTTTGCCTCTGTTTAATCTACAACTGCCATGATGCTGCACATGTGATCAGTTATGACACCAGCCGTTGGATGGCTTGACAGTTTGGTTGAGAGCACAACCAATGGGAGTGTTACATTTCCGGCACGCGCCGGAAATGAAATAGTTTTATTGATGGGTTTACTTCAGCTTTAAATTCTCATCAGCAATGTGACATCCATTATCTCCCTTGCCAGCACAAACATCATCACCTGGTCACCTGGTCTCCTTGCAGATATAGTCTTCGACCACCTTGATTGTCCAGCCTGGGATGGCATAACTCCCATGCATCAAGACATGCTGAAGATGTACACTGAGTTGTGCATGCACAGGGCAATGTATGTTCTAAACAAGATTCTGAACAGGCAGAAGGTTTTATTGCAGAAGAGACATAATATGTCTCTAATGAGAAAAGGCTTGCCTGCTCTACAATTTTGTATAGTTCCCCCTAAAAGAAGAACTCAAGCTGCCCCTGAAGAACATTTTTTTTTTTGCTACAAGATGTCCTCAGTCTTCTGGGTTGAATGACAGCCAAAAACATTCAGCTCAGGCTGGTTTGGACCCACCCCCTGGGGCAACATCATCTTAGAAGCTGTATGGAGGCTAAGGGTTGAGTACATTGAGGTAGCCTTTCATTTCCTGCAGGGACATTACTGCTATCTGTAGTTTTGCTGGAAAATTCTTTCCCACCCCCTGGTCTAGTCCTGACTGTGTGTTGAACTTCCTAGTTCCTCTCTCTGAAGTTCATTCTACCTAAATTCCTTTTCCCAGTATGGAGTGGTAACTTTAAATATATGTAGCATGCACTCCAGAGTGGGGAAACTAGGAACTCATGGCAGAGCCTTGCATTTTTTTTTACCAGCAACCCATAATTGCATTTACATGTTTTTCAAAACAATACCACATATTTTACAATAATAGAAACGCTTATTCAGTTCCATTTTACAAATTAATTATTAATTGTGAACACATTACACTGTTATGATGAATGTACTTGAAAGAATAACTGGACATAAAACAAACCATATTTAACATCAGGCAGCTGTTGGCTGCTCTTAAGACAGTGAAAAAGTATGTTGTCAGTCCAGCAACTGTACTGCTGCACTCTGCATTCTGTGTTAAAAGCTATCAAAGCCAGTGCCGGGCTGTATCTGCAAGATGCAGCCAAGTGGGCGGAGTCTGTCTCAGCCTGGGATGGATTTCCAGCCCGAGGCAAACTACCACCCACTTTACTGCAGCTTGAAGATACAGCCCAGCAATGGCTATGAGGTTGGTCTTGGGGAAGCCTGTAAACACAGCTCACATGCCACACAATGCAACGGTATAGTTACTGAACTGCAAAAGTCATTATTTAATGTTTGCAAGGTAGTCTAGAGCTTGCTGGTGGTAAATCAGGTTTTAATTTTCTTTCAAGTGGTTGTAAACCTCTGACATGAAATATGAATAAAGCATACCCCTCTATAAGTGTAATTTCTGTCTGCTGCCTAATTCCTCTGCAATCGGTGTGAGTCACTTCTGACAAGTTTTTATGACATCAAGAAGTACTAAGGTTGACAGGGGACAGAGCTCCAGCACACATTCTGTGATTGGAGAGACTGTTTATTCAATTGTAAAAAGCCGCATATATTCAGAGAGGTTTTTTTTTTTTTTTTATAGAAAGTTGACCAACATCATTATAAGCAGACCAGCCCTGGCTTCTTTTCACCTTGTAGGTATTTTTTCTAGCTAAAATGCTACGGGTAACTCAATAATTCAGGAAACATTATCATTATGCTACAGTCAGTAAGCCACGAGTGAACCATTTTACAATATTTTATTCTTATATTCCATGTACCTGGCTCCCAGTCCTACTCTTTAAATACCCCGAGCTCATGTCCATTCAGTAAGAACAGGAACTTAGTCTGACCAGGAGATCACAATTCTGTCAACAAATTTAGCTCCTGCTTCCTTGCTGTTCTACAGCTGGTAAATATTTTAGAGGCTCTTTTTAGATCACTACCTTCTTTGGACATGTAATACTTTCCTGCTGTTCCCGGTAAAACTCAAAAACTGTACCGAAGACAAAAACTTCTATGAGTATTGAGGGACTACATCGAGGATTGATGCGTCTCCGTTTTACTCCAAGATGGTGTTAGGGCTAAGTAGCTCATCATTTCCAATAGCCCAAACCATTCGACAAAATGTTTTATTAACGGCTATTTTGCAACCGTCAAAAAAAGATTGGACTTATAAGGGCATCCAGAAATACAGACTGATTTCATTAAACAATTGAAAATAAATAAAAGATCCACTGGCGTGCTCCATCATGCTGATATCTCACAACCTTGTGACCTTCAGCCATGATGGATCAACCTTGGTTACATCTACTACACTCTGTCAAAATTGCAGCCCCTGATAACAAAGGCCAGATGGTTTGAAACAATTCCCTGAAACCCAATGAGCACTGCCAAAAGGTGGATAGAGAGGATGGATAGATTGCGGACTGGGATTTGGCTAACACTCGAACTTAACATTCAACCTGCTGTTGATGACATTACCGGCCTTGGTGTTTTGTTAAATGACTACAGAAGTGACTGGAGCATGTAGATGATAAACTTGGCAATGGATAGAAGGAAAAGGGGTCAGGGAAGCATTTATTAAATTGTATGAAGGGAGACATCACAGCAGTGACATAGCTTATATGGCAAGAGTTCAGTTGGCCCATATGATTATACAGTCATGAGAACTATGGTTTTGCCATCAGGGAGCAGTGATGTTATTATACTTGTGCCCGAAAAATACATGAACAGCGAACACCTTAAAAGCACCTTAAAACCCATCTCTGGGCAAAATATTCACTTTAATGCTGATCCACATGATGGCATTATTTACATGAATTGACAATAGAAAAGAACTCTGCACATGACAGCTGTCAGTTAGTTTACCCACACAAGCTACTTGAGATTTTCTATCCCTTCCATATTTTAATATAGGGTTACTATATTAAAATATAACTAAACTCTGAAAAATAAAAAATACTAGGAATAAGAGATTATCAAGGAAGAGGCATGCAAAGTCTCCTCTGCCCAAAAACTTCTTCCTCTTTCTATTTTCTGTGAACACTGCATGGCACATGCACAGTGACGTGTACACCCCAAACATTTTCACAGCATAAGATGCTAAGAATGAAGATGGGTTTCGGGGACGACATAACTACTGTGCTCATGTGCAGGATTTATATCATTAGCGAGCACTCAATGGCCAAAGATGTTTGGAAACTCACGAGTAATGGCAGAGGAGATGGTGGTAGCAGGGGACAACTAAAGCCTCGTACACATGGTAAGATTGTTGACCAATCGAGCGTCTGTTTTTTGTCAAAAGGACGTGTGCCAGGATCTTGTCTTGCATACTAACGGTACACAATTGTCATGCCACAAATACGAACGTAGTGAGATACTACGAGGAATTTCAGTTCTTGGGCACCACCCTTTGGGCCCCTTCTGCTAATTTCGTGTTTAGTGAACATTGATTCAGAGCATGCGTGTTTGTACTTTGGACTTTTGTGTGACGGTTTTGTGTACTGACCATACGAAAATCTGACGTCAAACCGTTGTTCTCCAAAAATTTACTAGCCTGTCATCCAACATTTGTTGGCCGAAAGTTAGACAACAATTGTCAAAAGGAGTGCACTAACGGTAAGATTTTAGGACAACAATCTGTGAACAGACAATCCCCTGCCAACAATCGAACCGTGTGTTTAAGAGTGGCAGCTTTCCACCGATTTCTCTCTCTAAAATGTCCAAAAAGCTCTTGTCACACATATTAACTGCTGCACGATGTCTGGTGGCCTTAAAGTGGAAACAGAGAGAACCACCCTCATTATCTGAGCTGCACTCCAGGATCAGAGACGTCAAGAGAATGGAGTATCTAACAGCCTCTATGAATGATACCTTTGAGAAACATAATCGCATATGGGAACTATAGGTTCTCTTTGAAAACCCCATAACTTAAAGTCCCTTCATCTTTGCTATACCTGAACGGTTTCCTGTTCTCTTCGAGGAGACTCCGGGCTCTAGAGGCGGACGGCCACCCCCCCTCCCTCTTCTCTCTCTTCTCCCACCCTTTTTCTCCTACTACTCTCTCCTTTTTACTCTTTCCTTTTTGTTCTTCTATTCTTTGATCAATGATACAAGGTATAAATGATGTACTATCTGAATAATAATTTGATGACGCTACCTCTTGATGGTTGTTTAACTAGAAGGATTGATTCTGTGTTCATTCAAATACTCCTTTGCTGATTATTGACCAGAAGTACTTTACAGCCACAAAATTGTATTTCCTTGTAACTCTTGTTGGTAATTCTCTATGTCCTTGGAAAATCAATAAAAATTGTCAATTTTTCAAAAAAAGAGTGGCAGCTAAGAACCATCCTCGGACAGCACTGGAGGTTGAAGGCACGCTTGAATATTTTCTAAGCTCCTCTCACATACATGTATTATATTTTTTAAACCCTGCTTTTTGTGTCCTTACAACACTGAAAAACAAAGAGCATTTTTATGTGGGAGAACAGCAATGTCCATATTTAAAGGTCTGGTGATATTGTGCTAAATCACTTGCCAAATACATGCACCACCTTTGTTGGTCCCCCGGTCCTGGAGGAAACCACTGCCAACTGCGACATGCATATTTATAATACAGGATGCAAAAAGTAGGTTGTACGACTTCTTGCCTAAAGGCCACTTAATGTTTATAATACTCTTCGGCTATTTCATAAATGACCCTTCATGGCCCAGAACATTCCATGACTCATTTGGAGGGTTGGCAGATGGCAAGACAAATAGATGAAGTTTGGTGCTAATATATACACATTATGAGAAACAAAATTCCCGGATGGCTTATTCAAGGCTATGGAAAAGCAAATGATCAAACGGCTCAGTTTTCCCCAACTGCTAAAATTCCAACTTTACTTCTATCTCAGCACGCATTGTCTCCAAAAGTTAATTGGCCATTTGTCCCTGATATTGCCACCAATTTAGGTGTCAGGAGGCGAAGGAGTCCGTTCCAGGCCCTGTAAGTTAGATTTAAATTGCTATCACATGGAAGCTTGGAACTTTTGAAAGCAACTCCTGACATTTCTTATTCTTGCTAGCCTACACGGTGGAGACAGATGGTTTTAATAAATTCCTCATTGTTGTTAATGAAGTGTTTGGTTTATCTACATCTAGATGCATGAGGAGGGGGGTGTCATTCACTGTACTATGAATAATACTAGTCTGTATTCCATGTTTGTCATGTAATAGGGAAATAGACATGAACATGTTAAGGCAGTAGGACGTATGTTGAGGTTGTGCTGCCCTGCTCCATCGTTTGAAAGAAAAATGTTAATTTGGTTCAATTTATCCCATCAGAAATGAAATACAGTTTGTTTGGTTTCCTTCTAGTTAATGCTTGTTTTTAAGCTCAATAAACCACAAACTTAGCATGTCCCTGAACTGCTACTATAATTTTGTCTTTGATATATGACCTTTTCCCAGACTGTTCCTAAACCTGCCAACTAAAACACTCCCCAATTGCTCATAAAACCTATCCATCTAACTATGCCTATTATCTCCTACCAACAACTACTATAGCTCCAGTAATGACCCTGTAATATTTTGTTTCCACAATGTTTCCAAGGCTGCACACTCAGAAAGAGGCTTCATTTTTTACTCTTTTATAATTGCTCATCATCAGCCGTTACCTAAAACCTCATCAACAACAGAGAAACTAAAGGGGGGCCTGACTTACAAATACCTAAGAGCTAACCCCAGCAGCACAGAAAATTTGCCCATAAGTAGACATTTACCCGTTGCCACGGTTCACTATGAAAGCAAAGCTGATCTGCAACCCTGTGTACTTCTATCATAATGTCAATTTGCTTACCTTGTACTGCAGCCTGCTCGGATCCACAAGACTGGGAGGTATATATGTGGCCAAATTCTATCTGCTGATTGATACAGCAACCACACAGCCTGGCAATCAACCTCAATTTTTAGTTGTGCTTAGGCTAGCACACATTGCCTGAGCAGGGCTCTGGTCTGTTAGCTCTTGCACTGTTGCTTCTCTGGTTACTGATTTTGACTTAAATTTGACTATACTTGTTCGCAGCCTGCCCTGACCCTGTTTCTGAATCTGCCTATAGATTTTGTACCATGTTCTAACCCCGGGCAGCAGCTGCCATATGCACAATTTCCTGATACACTTCCTAGTTACTCACCTATTGTAGGGTGCTCTGGTGAAGATCTGGTGGCAAGTTCTTAAGGCCCAGTCACAACAATGGGTATGTGTTATGGTCTGCATAATGCAAGTCTGCTGGTGTTTGTTGTGTAGGGGCAGTGCAGTGCGTGAAAATGCATGTCCTACTTTTTTCAGCGTGTTAAAGTGAACTGAAACAATAGGACATACGGCTAAGTACCTTGTCTATGAGGATTTGGGGTTTGGCTTGTTAAGCATAAAGCAATTGTATCCAGCAAAGAATCTGTACTGGCCACACTTCTGTGGGCAGCTCATTTGGAAGTAACCATTACAATTTGGCTGTGGCCAAATTTGAAAGATATACTGCACAAAGGCACATGCCATTAATGATTTAAAGATCTTATCTTCCTTTTCAGTCATTCAGTAGTCAAGTTGGCCCATGTTGAGTAAGAAGATGGCAGAGGTCAAAACAACCTTCCTCTGCAAAATTGTACAAATATTTGGTCAAAGAGCAATTATCTTTGGTATACAGATACTGCTACACATTACACATCAGGGGGAGTAGTTCAGTAGTAGAGTTGGGCTGACCATACATTGGGAAATGTATACCTGAAAGTCTGCCCAATCTCTAAGTGTGATTTGCCAGGATTCCCCCGCGATCTTCTTTCCAATTTGACCAACAGATTTAAGCGGCGCATTCATGGTAAAAGCTTTGTTTCCTCAGCTTAACTGCGAGGAGAATGGCCAGCTACTGGTTTTAAAAAAAATTATTTGTGTGTTAAAGTAGATGTAATCCCTAACTAAATGGAATATAGGTCCTTAACGATTAAGCCCAATGTGGGTGAAACATGTCAGAGGGGCATAACTGATGGGCGAGGACTACAGCTGATGTCTGTCTTTCATCTACTTCGCACCAAAGTTGAATACAGTGTGCGCGGCCGTACTTGTATGTTGCATTGTGAGCGAAATTTAAGGCCACATTCATACCTGCAAAATTGGCCCGATGCTGATTACATGCAAGAGCCCCAGTGGGAGTTCCCAGCAATTAGCTGTAGGGAGGAAGCCCCACTGAAAGCAATGGGAGGATACCAACACCTGCAGCGAGTCTATGTTCAGGGCTGGACGCAGACAGTCTATGTCCAGGGTTGATCACTCACAGGTAATTGTTGCATGAGCAAATACATGCAAGTGGCCGTGATTAGCTGTGGGAGCCGGCATGCTTTCATGGCGGTTTCCTCTTACAGCTAATCGCCAGGCACTCCTGCTGGGGTTCTCGTATTTAAATTGGCATCTGGGCAATTCACCGGTGGGAATATAACCTTAGTCTGCTAAGGCACTGTGCATCATAAACAGTTGTATTTTATTTGTCATGAAATATTTGAAATATTTGCTTCCAGTTTTTAATTTTTCTCTTCTCCATATCAATGCTGCTGATCTCCTGTAACCTTTTTTGTAGCCACTTCCTGTTACATAGTTAGTAAGGTTGAATAAAGACACCAGTCCATCCAGTTCAACCTGAGTGAGTGTGTCTACAACTGTCCCTATCCCTGTACATTTTGTCTCATTAAGATGCTCGTCTATTATATCATTATTTATTTAACCACTTAACAACCGGCCCATAGCCGAATGACGGCTACAGGGCTGTTGCATAATTCTGGGAGGGCGTACAGTGACGTCGTCCCAGAATCCCGCTCTCGCGCTCCCCCTAGGGCGTGCACCCGAGAATATCCCTGACCGGACCCAGCACATCACAAATCACGGTAATCAAATGACAGAGTGATCACTTGTAAACAAACCGACGTCATGTCATGATGCCGGTTCCTCCCTCCCCTCTGTGTACCGATCACTACAGCATGAGGGGAGAGGGGGAAGGATCGGATGGCAGCAGCGCTGTGGGCTGGATCTGTAGTGTCCACAGCGCTGCTCTGTGACAATTGCAGTCACATCCAGCCATTCATCCATGCTCAGCCATCCCTCCATACTCTGTAATACCCTGCAATACTCTGCAATGCCCTGCTATACTCTGCAATGTCCTGCAATGCTCTGCAATACTCTGCAATACTCTGCAATGCCCTGCAATACTCTGCAATGCCCTGCAATTTTCTGCAATACACTGCAATGGGGATATCTGAATGATGCCTGCAACTACAGGCATCATTCAGATTTCAGCTTTTTCAGCCGGCGATTCCCTACACCATAAGAATGATCATAGCGGCTATTTCGCTGCTTGACCGCTGTTACGGGAGGTGAGAGGGGACCCCCCTCCTCCTGCTGCCCTCTGGTGCTTCTACCGACTCACCGATACGATCGAAACCAGGATCGTTTTTTTAAATTTTTATTTCAGACTTCCCAGCCTAGAGGTGAGATGTGAGGTCTTATTGACCCCATATCTCACTGTAAAGAGGACCTGTCATGCCATATTCCTAATACAAGGGACGTTTACATACATTACTTGTAATAGGAATAAAAGTGATCAAAAAATGAATTTTTTGGAAAAAAGTGTCAAACTAAAATAAATAAAGTATAAAGTAAATGAACAATAAATTTTTTTTTTTTTAAAGCACCGCTCGCATGCAGAAGTGAATGCATACGTAAGTCCTTTTTTTATAGCGTCGCCTATGGGGATTTTTAAGTAGCAAAGTTTGCCGCCATTCCACGAGCGTTTGCAATTTTGAAGGGTGACATGTTAGGTATCTTTTTACTCGGCGTAACTTCATCTTTCACACTGTGTAAAAACATTGTGCTAACTTTACTGTTGTGGTTTTTTTTTTTAAGCACAAAACAGGTTTTTTTTTCCAAAAATAACTTGTTCGAAAAATTGCTGCGCAAATACCGTGCAAGATAAAAAGTTGTAACGACTACCATTGTATTTTCTAGGGTCTTTGCTAAATATATATATATATATATATATATATATATATATATATATATATAATGTTTTGGAGTTCTGTGTAATTTTCTAGCAAATAAATAATGATTTTTACATGTAGGAGAAAAATGTCAGAATTGGCCTGGGTGCTCCTGAATGCCTGAAGGTGCTCCCTGCATGTTGGGCCTCTGTATGTGGCTACGCTGTGTAGAAAGTCTCACACATGTGGTATCACCGTACTCGGGAGTAATAGCAGAATGTGTTTTGGGGTGTAATTTGTGGTATGCATATGCTGTGTGTGAGAAATAACCTGCTAATATGACAATTTTGTGAAAAAAAAAAAATTTGGATTTTGCAAAGAATTGTGGGAAAAAAATGACAATTTCAAAAAAGTCACCATGCATCTTTCTAAATACCTTGGAATGTTTTCTTTCAAAAAGGGGTCATTTGGGGGGTATTTGTACTTTTTCTGGCGTGTTAGGGTCTCAAGAAATTAGATAGGCCGTCAGTACTTCAGGTGTGATCAATTTTCAGAGATTGGCATCATAGCTTGTGGACTCTATAACTTTCACAAAGACCAAATAATATACCACAATTTGTACTTATTTTTACCAAAGATGTGTAGCAGTATAAAATTTGGCCAAAATTTATGAAGAATTTTCAGTCTTTTTTCTTTTATAGCGCAAAAAATAAAGAACCCAGCTGTTATTAAATACCACCAAAAGAAAGCTCTATTTGTGTGAAAAAAAGGACAAACATTTCAAATGGGTACAGTGTTGTATGACTGAGTAATTGTCATTCAAAATGTGAGAGCACCGAAAGCTGAAAATTGGTCTGGTTAGGAAGGGGGTTTAAGTGCCCAGTGGTCAAGTGGTTAAGGTACCCATATATCGCTGTCAATTTACGCATACATCGCACACTCACATCGGTCCCTACCCTCAAGGAGCCCACAATCCAAGGTCCCCAACTCACATTCATATACTAGGGCCAATTTTGGACAGAAGCCAATTAACCTACCAGCCTGTCTTTGGAGTCTAAATGGACTCCAGGATTAGCTGCATGGTATTTTTCAGGGAAGGTTTCCCAATAGGAACAACAGTGAACCATGCCTGCAAACATTTATGAAACCGTCAACTGTACTTTCCAACAGAAGCCTATGTGGTAGGGTGATAATGCAGGAGCACGATTGTGATAATAGGAAATGAGGTTTATATTATAACATTATAACTGGAAGTGCCCAAACATGGATCTAAACGGCAGGATCACTAGGTATTATTTGATTGAAAGCTGCAGATTTGAAAAGATTAAAAATTACTTTTGAAAAACATTAACATGTTAAAGCTTATCTAATAGATATTAGTGGGTTTACATATTCTTTAACACTTTTTAATACAGCTTACTATAACTCATCCATGCCTCTGATTTATCTCAGGATAACAAGAAGAGATGGCTAAAAAAAAACAATTTCTGGAAATCATTTCTTCTCCCGCGTTTCACCACGTATTGTCTACAGAGGTCACAGACGGCCCCCAACATATCTGCCAGCACAAGCATTGATCTCCTAATTACCTACAGATATGAGATAGCAACAGCTTCATTCAGCTGAATTGGAAAACCATCTTATGTACATGGGAAGCTCACAATTGGGCCAGTCTGCCCACTGAGAAAAGCTTTTACTACAGTTTTTCCTGGGCCAAAAGAGCAATGTTCCAGTACATTGGCCCACTGTGACTACATCACAGGTTTACAGAACACTTTTAGTCTGTCTACTATCAATAAAACAATTTGTACATCTGCAAACACAGACATGCATTGGGAAGAGGAGACCACAGTCCTTTAGCAAAGGCATGTCAACAGAGGTTTCCAACTTCATACCTTGTAATAAACACAGCTGCCAGTAAGTCAATGAATTCTCCGCTAAACATAAAACTGAACAAGTCTCCTCTCTTCTCCGAACTTAGAAACATTATAACTTAATATTAATACAGTTTAGGTTTAAAGGGAACCTATCGGCCATTTTAAACTTTTAAAATGTAAAACTCCTGCCTGGTAAATAGCACCCCTTTTGATCCTTGCTTCCCTTTGCCACTAAAATATCGACTTCCACAACTTCATTACTGATCCTCACTCCCAGAGCTCTACCCACCCTTGTGATCCAATACAATTGCAGTGACCTCTTTGGCCACTGAGGAGCACTCACTGGAGAGGGGGATGATGAGTGGGTGGGGTTTAGCTTTAAAGTCAGGGAAGTCAAGCCCCCTACTTAGAAATTGACAACAATACTTTTTTAAAAAAAAGCTCAATGTTTTATATTTTTACTTTGTAATGGGGCTCTGATGCAGGACTTTTAAACTTTCTGATGCAGGACTTTCAAACTTTCTGATAAGCAATTTTTAACTTGGTGTGGGGCAGCATGTTCCTAGTAGAGGGATGTTCAATTCTTATTGCCCGATGCCCAGGACATGCAATTCCAGGCACTGGGCAGGATTTTTTTTTTTTACATTTATCTGTACTGCAGGTAAGCAGCAGGGTTTAGAGCTGATGGTTGGCTCTATTGTAAAAACAATCCGAGTGGCTAACTAGCCGCTGGATTACTTTTACAACCAGCGGGAGGAGAAGTCTCCCCTCCCACCGCCGACATCCAATTGACCAGCTGGTGCTTCCGCCAGCTGATTATAGAGGCGGACAAAGACCAGAACCACTCTGTCCACCTCTGTGATATAGGAAACAGGAAGCAATGAGCATACATCACTTCAGGTTTCCCCGGCGCCATTTTTAAAGATGGAAAGTATTTGATCACGCCGATCTTGATGTGATCAAATGCTTTTAAGGGCAGAGGAGGTCAATAAGACCCCAGTTCTCTCTATAAAGTGTACCTGTCACTGCCTAATGCTGTCACAATGTCACAAGGGATGTTTACATTCCTTGTGACAGCAATAAAAGTGATTTTAAAAAAATGTAAAGGAACAGTAAAATATATATATATATATATATATATATATATATATATATATATATATATATATATATATAGTGAGGGCGAAAAGTATTCAGACCCACTTAAATTTTTCACTCTTTGTTATATTGCAGCCATTTGCTACAATCATTTGAATTATTTTTTTTTCCTCATTATTGTACACACAGCACCCCATATTGACAGAAATGTACCAAGCTGGCCCTGCAATCTTCAGTCCTGCAAGAACAGCATACAGTGGCAAAGATGTAGCTGATGATACACCAAGTTGGATAGCTGCATTGCTGTGTAGAGGCTAGCTCAAGAAGTGTAATTGAAGTCTTGATTGAAGATGCTGAAAAACAAAATATCTTATGTGTACCGAGTATCTGATTGAAAAAAATGAAAGATAAAAGGGCTAGTAAAAATAAAGTTGTTTAGCAGAGCTGAGGAAAAGATGCTCAACCACCTAGGAAACTAGCAAAAAACTGAGGCATGATGGTTAAAGGTGGGGTTATATGGGGGCTGGCTTAACATATTTTGTTTACCAGTGTTCCAATCTCCTGGAGGCAGCAGTATAACCTGGCAGCTTATGAATGGCTGTGTCCCTCAATAGACAATAAAGAAAATCCATTAAAAAAAATATATACATGTATATTTGCTAAGGTTACAAATTTACTTTTTTTTTTTTTTAGGTCTGCAGCTAGCTATGATTTTCCATGGTGGCAAAAATAATGCCGTGGAAGGGGGGATGGCTAAGCATAAGCCACTTTTCATGGTATTCTACAGACAACAGTTCTAGTCTACGTGCTACCATGGAACCAAAGCACAACCTGCCATAAAGCAGAGCTTCACTTTAAATGAAGGGGTGTGTGCAAGATGGTCAACAGAGCAGACACTTGGAATGGGAACTCTGCTGCCTATTACCCTTTAGTGACAGACTTTTACACAAACTTTCTGATTTACACACCTCTATGTCCGAGTCACTCCAGGTCTCCAAAAAGAAGGACTCCTAAGCCTTTATACAGTAGGAGTACATACAGCACATTAGCAAGGCTAGGGAACACTCCCAGGCTGCACTTTCATGCACAGATAATGCTGCTCGATTCGTAGAGGCGTCCAACACTATTACTAAGAACCCAGATAAATATTCAGTCTTGCAACGTGCCCTGCAGGAAATCACCCTCCTATGTAGTAGACGCTCAAAAAAAATCATGCTGCACCAATCCCAGCATATATTTGAAAACGGGGACAAACACAGGAAATTGTCAGCTTGGTTGGCCAAGGAACAATCTTCCTGCAAAAGCTATCCTGAGAACCTATGTCTCCAGAGATCAACCAATCACTCAACCCAAACATCAACAAGCACTTTGCCCAACATTATCAGCAATTTTACACCTTTAGGCTCAATGGACAGTAGCTTAAAAATCGCTGGTTCTAGAGGAGTTTAATTTGTTGCCTGTAGAAGCAGCTCAATGCTATACTATGTGTCCATGCACATTAGGACGATTACTGGCATATTTTAAACTCAGCGTTTAGAGGCAGGAAAAAATAATCCTTCTGGTTTGCGTTTCTGATGGGAGCTTTCTGGCATAAAAAGCACAAAACTTTCCTAAACTGTGTACAAAAATGCTCTGTATGAGTGTTTTTTCTGCCAAGGGAACTGACTTTTTTTTTTTAAGCCCAGTGTGTATGGAGCTGAAAGGCCACATACACCCCTGCAGAACTGGATACATTTCTCAATAGCACAAACTTACGTTGCTTTAATCCTGTTCAAGAAGCCACCCTTGATGATGATCTTTCATTATACAATATAAATTACACCTTATCCGCGCCGTAAGTGGGTTAAACTCCAGGCACAGATGGCCTTTCCTTGTTTAAGAAAAGCAATACCCTGAAATTCCAGCCCCCAAACTGTTTACCCTCTTTGAATTTATATTTGATACACACTCTACCTTGCTCTATGTGGGAAGCCATCAGTCCTGCCAGACTTGCTGGTTAGAAGCTGAACTGTAGGAAATTTGAGTGGAGAGTATGAACAATTTTTGCTTTTGACTGCTGGTGATTGTTGCATATTTAGTTTTTTTGGGGGGGTTTCCTTGCAGCTTTTTTAACACCCACTCTGTCACTTTTTAAACAGCCTTTTCTTTTTCTTTCTTTCCTTTAGCCTACTAATTAAGGGGAGTGGTTAATTGTTCACAGGTGCTTGAGGCCTATATAACTTTCTGTAGAACTCATTTTGAGCCTGCTCATCTTTGAGCTTGCTGGAATTTAGAGCAAGTGGAACTGGACTAAGTGGTGAGTTAAAAACCAGAGTTAGTGGAACTGGACTAAGCGGTGAGTTAAAAACCAGAGTTAGTGGAACTGGACTAAGTGGTGAGTTAAAAACCAGAGTAAGTGGAACTGGACTAAGTGGTGAGTTAAAAACCAGAGTTAGTGGAACTGGACCATGTGTTGAGTTAAAAACCAGAGTGTTGTCTGAGTAGTGTGTGGATGAGGGTGGCTCATCCTTCCCCAAAACACCCCAGCCATAGATTTGGAGTGTGGCATTGTGTGCTGTCCTCGGGAGCTTGCATCTTTAATCTATAAAACCCAACGACCTTGTTTTAGTCCCTCTAACCCAATGAAGATGTGTCTTATGCCGCGTACACACGAGCGGACTTTACGGCGGACTTTGCCCGGCGGACTGGATTTCGTCGGACAATTCGATGTGTGTGGGCTCCAGCGGACTTTGTTTTCTCAAAAGTTGGACGGAATTAGATTTGAAACTTGTTTAAAATTTATCCGTTGAAATCGAGTCCGGTCGAAAAGTCCGCCGTCTGTATGCTAGTTCGACGGACAAAAAGCCACGCTAGGGCAGCTATTGGCTACTGGCTATGAACTTCCTTGTTTTAGTCCGGTCGTACGTCATCACGTACGAATTCGACGGACTTTGGTGGATTGTGTGTAGGCAAGTCCGTTCGTTCACAAAGTCCGTCGGAAAGTACGTCGAAAAGTCCGCCGGGCAAAGTCCGCCGTAAAGTCCGCTCGTGTGTACGCGGCATTAGGGCCTGGCTGTGTGTTAAAAAAAAAACCACAGCTCCCCCAGGACTCTTCTCTTCCCACAGGTATAATACAACTCTCTCCCATTTCTCTACTATTCTGGATTGCCAGCTTTGATTTAGATTACTTAAAACCACATTGCAGTATATCCTCTTTGTGGACACTTTCTGTGAATTGGATACACAAAGTCCTCCTTCGATCTGCAAAACTGGATTTTTTCCAGATACCTACAAATATGAAATGCTTTCCACTCCCGATTTCAAATAACACCACAGATACAATCTGCTCCACAGTCAGATCTTCCTAAACCTCTCTTCACTTTATCTGTTCCTAATGAGTTTGTAATTCACAGAATGTAATCAATGTTTTCAGAAATGGTAGGCTGACATTTCCGAGCTTCAGGAAAAGGATTGGGATTATGAGATTGCACAATACCTTTGCCTATTCTGATTTCTGCAAGAGGAAAATGTATCCTGGGAAAGTTTCTACGCCCCCCAAAAAGTTATTTAGAATGAACTCCACAGTCCCTGAGACCTGCTACAAGTGCTAGGATAAGGTGGGCACTTTTATCTATGTAGTATATGTAGTATATGTAAGATTTGAATTTCTAGAATCTGGACCCAGATAGTTGCTAAGCATAATAACATTACTGGTCTCTACCTGGGGACACAGGGATTCCTAAACATCATCCACTGCTCTTCTATGCTGCATTTAATGCCAGATGGGAAATCATATCATAATGCCAGATGGGAAATCATATTGAATTGGAAACTGCTCTCTCCCTACTTCTTTGCAGACAGGGTTACAGCAATAAATACGGTTCTCTTGTTATATCAGCTCACCTACATACTGTAAGTAAAGGCTGCCTGGCAAATTTGACTAGATGTGGTAAAGTTGGATAACTTAATCCCCTCTTATTGTTTGGTCCCCCAGCCTAATGTTTTTATGCTCCCCCTGTAGTATGTCTATTTCCCAAGAAAATGGGTATTATGCGGGCGCTAGAGAGTTAACCAGGTAGTATCAATTACCATATAGAATAAATATGAAAAGGATCATGTAAAGAGTTCATATAAAAAGTCCATAATAAAACCAAAGAAAGACCAATTTTAAATCCAAGGGTATTTTGCACAACTGCAGTCCACTTAAAGAGGAAATAAAGTCCCATGTATTGTTTGTACCGATAGGTAAAAAAAATCATATAGGATATCCGCGCTAAAACATATAAATCACAAATGAGCAGCCGCTTAATCAATCTGTGACACTAGATGCAATAATTGTGATAAATATATGAAGCAGCGCTAAAAAATTGAACTCAATATTGTGAAAACACATAAAGAATCAATATAATGACATCAAACTTATTAGGGAGAAAAAATGCATTTAACCACTTCAGCCCCGGAAGAATTTACCCCCTTCCTGACCAGAGAACTTTTTGCGATTCGGCACTGCATCGCTTTAACTGACAATTGCCCGGTCGTGCGAAGTGGCTCCCAAACAAAATTGACGTCCTTTTTTCCCCACAAATAGAGCTTTCTTTTGGTGGTATTTGATGGCCTCTGCGGTTTTTGTTTTTTGCACTATAAACAAACAAATAGCGACAATTTTGAAAAAAACGCATTATTTTTTTAACTTTTTGCTATAATATATATATATATATATATATATATATATATATATATATATATATATATATATATATATATATATAAAATATCCCCAAAAAATAATTTAAAAAAAAATTTTTTTCCCTCAGTTTAGGCCGATACGTATTCTACATATTTTTGGTAAAAAAAAAACGCAATAAGCGATTATTGATTGGTTTGCGCAAAAGTTATAGCGTTAAAAATATGGGGGATAGTTTTATGGCATTTTTATTAATAATTTTTTTTTTTACTAGTAATGGCGGCGATCAGCAATTTTTATTGTGACTGCGACATTATGGCAGATACATCGGATATTTTTGACACATTTTTGGGACCGTTGTCATTTATACAGCAATCAGTGCTATAAAAATGCACTGATTCCTGTGTAAATGACACCGGCAGTGAAGGGGTAAACCACTAGGGGGCGGGGAGGGGTTAAGCCAGTACTAGGGAGTGTTTACTAACTGTAGGGGGGATGGGCTAGCTGTGACACGTCACTGATCTCTGCTCCTGATGACAGGGAGCAGAGATCAGTGACACTGTCACTAGGCAGATCGGGGAGATTCTTGTTTACATTAGCATCTCCCCGTTCGTCCTCTCCGTGAGGCGATCGTGGGTATCCCTGCGGGACCCGCGACCCGACTCACAGAGCTCCCGGCCGACACGCATGCACGCCGCCGGCGGCGCGCACGCAATGGCACGGCGGGAAATTCAAATAGGACTTACAGGTACGCCCATTTGCCCAGCCATGCCATTCTGTCGACGTACATCAGCGTGCGCCAGTCGGGAAGTGGTTAAAGAAATCACACCAAATATGTAAATAAGTGTCCATAAGAGCCAATTTACAAGGGCTAAAAAGGAAAAATATATATGAAACAAGAAAGTCTAATAGAAACACATCATCCACGATTAATTTTCTCCACCAGTGTCCCCGCAATCACAATTCGTAGCGCTTCCACCACCATGTGACACAGAGTATTAACCACTTCAGCCCCGGAAGGATTTACCCACTTCCTGACCAGGCCATTTTTAGCGATACGGCACTGCATTGCTTTAACTGACAATTGCGCGATCGTGTGTCGTTGTACCCAATCTAAATTGATGTCATTTTTTTCCCACAAATAGAGCTTTCTTTTGGTGGTATTTGATCACCTCTGCGTTTTTTATTTTTTGCGCTATAAACAAAAAAAAGAGTGCCAATTTTGGAAAAAAAAACAATATTTTTTACATTTTGCTTTAATAAATATCCAAAAAAAAAAAAGTAAAAAAATGAATTTCTTCCTCAGTTTAGGCCAATATGTATTCTTCTACATATTTTTGGTAAAAAAAAAAAACAGCGTCTATTGATTGGTTTGTGCAAAAGTTATCGCGTCTACAAAATTGGGGTCAGATTTATGGCATTTTTATTTTATTTTATTTCTTTTTTACTAGTAATGGCGGTGATCTGCAATTTTTAGCGTGACTGCGACGGACAGATCGGACACTTTTGACAATTTTTTTTGGGACCAGGGACATTTATACAGCGATCAGTGCTATAAAAATGCACTGATTACTGTATAAATGACACTGGCAGGGAAGGGGTTAACACCAGGGGCGATCAAAGGGTTAAATGTTCCCTAGGGAGGTGCTTACTAACTGTGGGGGGAGTGGACTGACAGGGAATAGAGAGAGATCACTGTTCCTAATCACTAGGAACAGACAATCTCACTCTACTCCCCTGACAGAACAGGGATCTGCTTTGTTTGCACTGGCAGATCCCCGTTCTGCCTCTCTGTGGAGCGATCGCAGGTGGCCGGTGGACATCGAGTCTGCTGGACCCGCTGATTGGCTCTCCCACTAGCGAATGGGCACAAGCGTGCGCCCACAGATCGCCGTGTATGTGCCCGAAGTACAATGATGGCAATTCACACAGCCGAGCCAACAGTATAACGGCTGATTGGCAAGTGGTTAAAGCCTCTTACCCGGTCCTGTAGATCATCATATAGAATGGTCAAAAGCGCGTGTTACATCTCCTTATGAAGGGAAACTCCAAAGCGCCAAACGTGATCCAGTCAGGGTTGGTTCATCAGCAAGATGAAAAAATTAAACGCATATACGCTCATAGTGTAACCCATAACAAACATTTATTTAAAAAATAACAAGTAAAACTTGCAAAGGGAATCACACTAAGCAAATCCTTGGGCAACAGGTTTAAAAAACTTGCATATAGCAATAAAAACAGATACAATTGCTCCCAAAAAGCAGCAGGCTGTGTGGCTGCACCGAACTCTCCCGCTGGTCAGCAAGCGTGCGTGATGACGAATGCCATTGGCTTCCGCTGCTGTGAATCAAACTCAGTTAGCCAATTGGGAGAGAGAGGGGCGGGCTGAACTTTGGCTCTGAGTCTGAATGGATACACAAAGCTGCAGCTCGGCTCGGGTGCCCCCATAGCAAGCTGCTTGCTGTGAGGGCACTCAACAGGAGGGAGGGGCCAGGAGCTCCAGCCACAGACCCGAGAAGAGGAGGATCTGGGCTGCTCTGTGAAAAACCACTGCACAGAGCAGGTAAGTATAACATGTTTGTTATTTTAATAGAAAACGAGACTTTACAATTACTTTAAGGCCAGCTGATCCCAGAGTGAAGCCAATTCTATATGACAGCAGACAAAAGGAAACAAGGAAAACGTGCCTCTAAGCCGTGTACACACGAGCGGACTTCTCGTCCGCCTGAACTCCGAAGGACTTTTCGACAGAGTTCCGACGAAACGGTCTTGCCTACATACGATCCCACCAAAGTCCGATCATTTCGAACGTGATGACGTATGACCAGACTAGAATAAGGAAGTTCATAGCCAGTAGCCAATAACTGCCCTAGCGTCATTTTCGGTCCGTCAGACTAGCATACAGACGAACGTTTTTTTCGATAGGACTCGAGTCCGTCGGAAAGATTTGAAACATGTTCTATTTCTAAAGTCCGTCAGATTTTTCGACAGAAAAGGTCCAATGAAGGTCCGATGAAGCCCACACACGATCGAATTGTCCGACGGATTTACTCCGTCGGACCTTTGATGCTGAAAAGTCCGGTCATGTGTACACGGCATAAGCGTAGTATGTAAAGCAATTTATTGTACAATCCAAATTGGCAACTCACGTGGAATAAAACTAAATAGGCTCATCTGTTTAGGTCATCTGCTCTGTTCCCATCAAGCTGTCACTGTAACGCCCACTGTATGAGGAGAGGGTGCCAGCAGCTCCTGTCTGATCCGCAGTGGAACCAGCAAAGCTGCAGAGGAGGAAGTGAAGCTGGAATGCAGCGTGAGTCACTGCGGTAGCGGGATGACATCACTGAGACACAGGGATGGATATACACATTAGATACCCTTTCTCCTTCATGCGGCCAATGAAACATTTTTTCCTTGGCTGCATGAAGGAGAAAGGGTATATTGTAATAAATTGTTTTACATAAAACACTTAGAGGGATTTTCCCCTGTTTCCTTTTGTCTCGTGTCTATATCTCAACTACAGATTTACTTTTAACCATCTGACCATGAAAGCCCCACACAGGGCACCTACTGCTACCACACACCTTTTAATAGGCTGTACAGCATATTTGAGTAGTTTCACTCACACTATTATTATTAATTTTATTATTATACAGGATTTATATAGCGCCAAAAGTTTACGCAGCGCTTTACAATATAAAAGGGAGACAATACAGTTATAATACAATAAGATACAGGAGGATTAAGAGGGCCCTGCTCAGAAGAGCTTACAATCTAATAGGGTGGGGCAGGTGGTACAAACTGTAACTGTGGGGAATGAGCTGATGGAAGTGGTAAAAGATTAGTTAGAGACGTTATAGGCTTTCCTGAAGAGATGAGTTTTCAGGGATCACCTGAAGGTAGCAAGAGTAGGGGATAGACGGATAGGTGGAGGTAGCGAGTTCCAGAGGGTGGGAGAGGCTCTGGAGAAATCCTGGAGATGAACATGAGAGGAGGAGATGAGAGAGCTTGAGAGTAGAAGGTCAAACTCATACGTTATATATTACGGAAATTCTGCTTTATATGTATGCCAATTTTATGTGGTGTTTTTCTGTTATGAATTTTCTTTGTTTTTGCCTTTGTACTTATACTTTTTACAAATTGACAAAATTTATTAAAAAAAACCTTACCTGTTGGGAAAAAAAAATGCAAACACCGTGAATCGGGAGAGTTTCAAGAACAGTCTTTGGAAACCAACCAGCAAGCATTATGGCCCTAAAAATTTGAGAAGAAAACAAAACTGGAGAAAGTGTGAAACACCAATGAGATTAAAAAGAATTTGTTACCGAGATGAGTAGAATTAAGAATAACTTTCCGGGCAAGTCACCCTGGCATAGGATTGACTTTCCCTCTAAAGAACACAGTGTAAAATTACCTTACAATTACTAGCTTCTGGCATGTACAAAATAACAGATTAAATAACCGCAGTGCTATAATTTTCTTGTAATTTCTAAAGAAATTCTTCTAGCACTGAACTTATATGTTATACTGTACAGTCATTGGCTGACGACTGCTTGTATTGCTGCCCACTTGCCAATGAAAAAGTTTGGTGTTGACCTACAACCTTACCTACTATCAGGTTATGTGCGGCTGCTTGTTTTTTTTATGACATTGAGCTGAAACAGTGCCTTCTCCAAGGTTGAAAAAAAACCCTCCACACAAGGTAAAGCAACTACCTCTGAAAATCATGGAAAATGGTCCTGGAGGAGCTGTGGTTGAAGCAAACTACATAGTGTAAGCTGGGTATTGGGGTGTCTTGTTCCCACAAAAAGCATAGCACTGCATGACTTAATTTCCCATTGCATGTCTAAAACATAAAGGAATGTTTTTGTCTTTATAACGATACATACAAAAAACATAAATCAGACACAACTAACTTTTAACATCACAATTATTGCATTGACATTTCCTCTGTACTAGATCGTAAACTTTATGTGCAAACATTGAATGAAAAGAGATGTTCAAGTTGAGGTTAGAATAACCAGTCCTGGCAAAAAACAGTGGAAGGGAAATGTTAGGTCTTCTGTCACATCCAAAAATATAACCTCATGGCTGCCAATAAATACAGCTTTGCAAATAAAATTAGGCAATAAAATTTAGGTAATTATAATAATCATGCAACATGCTCGGTGACAAAGGTATGGAAGCATGTAAGAAACAACATTACTATTCACCTAAAGCAGTAGAATCTTGATACCTGGTCATGTGGTTTTGCCAGATTATCCATTGCACTAGACCTCTTCTTTTATACTAAACACAACAGGTTCTCTTAATTGCAACTTCATTGTTTTCCTGCACATATTGTTCTTCACAGTAGTGTTTGATGGAAGGAATTCCCTTTTGGGGATTGGCTGGACTTGTTATAAAGGGGCTTAATGAAAACCACTCCATTGCTAATGGCACAGTCTGAAACACACTGTCACAGTGGGTGACAGCATCATAGGCACCATGGTTTGTCCAATAGCTCGACATTTGGTGCTCCTTGAAGTGTGTATCAAAGAAGCACGATGTACCCAACCCTGTTCTCAGGCAAATGACCCCTGGAGCTTTCCCACAATGATTCATTGAATGTGGTGAAAGCATTGCTTTGTATGGAAGTTATTCTCCAACATGAAATGCTGAGCACATAATTAAATAATAATGATAGTCATTTGGTCTGTTTGGTGGGGTTCGGATACCATTATTGGCCCAATGGTAGGAAACTGTAAACACTAAAGACCCGAGACAGTGGTAGATGTTCCAACACAAACTGAATTAATACGATGAAAGTGGCTGTGCTTTATTTTTCTTTATAGAACTTTTCAACTCATTTACATCTAAGCAGGATGTAAAGAAAAGATGCAGCAAGAGCCACTACATTCTGACACAACCATATGGACCTTCACATTTATCATACTTATTGTATGTCTAGGGACCTATAAGGGCTGGCTCACACCAACTGTGTTGAGTTATGTTGATCTACACAGATCAACGCAGGCTCAATCCTAGGGCAAAATAGAATTTTTGCTATGTGCCCTGTTAACGCCACAATGCCGTGGAGAGGTGCTGTGCAAAAAAATGCAAACATGTTGCCTTTTTACGTAGCTTAACTCACCACACCACATGCCACTGCACCACCTCACAATGCACTGCAGCACATAGAGTATGTGTCATTTTGTGGTGTCTCAATAACGTTAGAGGAGAAAAAGGTACACAGTGTGATGTACTGTAACTGTGAATCACACCACCCCTTATTGCCTCTACACAATGGAGACCAGCAATGTTTTAGTGTGGGGCTGGTGTGAATGGGGCCTAACTGTTACCAATACACTGGGATATTCATAAAGAATGTCCACAAAACTCTTTAGAATTCCCTTGTGCCTCTGTGTGACAAATGTCGATGAAGGTGACAAATTCATGTACCTGTTGGAAGTACAGTCCATGAATTTGGGGCAAGCACTTCATCCTCAGTGTAGCTGAGCTCCCTTCCCCGGAGGTAATTCTTTTTTAATACAGTGCAGCCATGGAACTATTAAGAACTACATGAATGTGCCACATGGGTCGGTAAAGCTACAGGCAGCAAGGCTTTTTGAATCTGGTGGAGACTTTTTAAAAAAAGGGGCCATTCTAGCAGAAAAATGTTGTAAATATTTAAATGAATTCCCCCTATAACCTTTCCCTGTGTGTAGCAGCTCCACCCCTCAGGACATCATACTGAATGCTTATGAGAGGAAAGCAATCCCTAAAATACAGGGGTAGGCTGGAAACTAATGACCAGGGAGGCAGCTACTGCCAGTTGGCTCTTTCACTAAAAGGAAAAACGTCTGCGAGCTAAAGGAAGTGTACTATGCAAAGTTTAACATGGTGCCACATTGATTGGTGGCAATGGTGAAAGGCACATTTTCCTATGGGCATGGTGAAAGGCAAATTTTCCTATGGGCATGGTGAAAGGCAAATCTTCCTATGGGCATGGTGAAAGGCACATTTTCCTATGGGCATAGTGAAAGGCAAATTTTCCTACGAGCATGGTGAAAGGCAAATTTTCCTATGGGCATGGTGAAAGGTGGATCCCACATGTTACAGCATCACCTTCCTTTGTGGCCTACAGCAGTGGTTCTCAACCCTGTCCTCAAGTACCCACAACAGGCCATGTTTGCAGGTTTTCCTTTACCTTACACAGGTACTTCAAATCAGAGTCAATGGCTTGGTATTTTGGACAGCTATTTTATCTAAGAGAAATTCCCAAAACATGACCTGTTGGGCTTACTTGAAGACAGGGTTGAGAACCACTGGCCTACTGAATTCGGTCACATGCATCTCACAGCTGCATATCAAGTTGCTTCTGGAAAATTCTTTTCTGACAGGCACTGGTTGTAGGTCTGACCAGGGAGAAGCTAACTATATAATGGCTCACATAGGTCACTGACTACGAGGCACTGGTGTACCTGGGGGAAGGTTGTTTGCACTGCAGGCTGCATGTTCCCAACACTGTCTCTGCATAGTGCCAGCAGCTTGGTCTCTGTTGTGACTAAGCAGCCTGGAAAAGGATATTGATATGACCGGTAAGGAGGTGCTCGGTCACTGTAACCTGCAGCCCCATGCACTAGCATATATAAAAAAATCAAGACATGGTTGCTAATGCTGCAGCTTAGCTGAGTCAGCACAATAAAAAAAGAGATACGTCAAGAGTAAAAGGGGTTTCCCCCCATAATACCTGCTTATGTGCCTCAGGGCTCAGTCACACATAGTACAGTGACTGGCACTGGTTTCTCACACTAGATAAATGCCATCAACCGTAAGGGCACATAAAAAATTGCTGCAACACAGCTGGGATGTGTGGTGAGCTGTGGTAAATTGCAAACATTTAGCAATTTATTGCAGCGCACAGGAAGCCACCCCATGTCACCACACAGCAGTGCAGCTCACCATGTTGCTTCGCAGAGACTTGAATAAAGTCCCACTTTGTGTCACTTCAAATAAAGTTAATCCTGGGCAAAAAAATTAAAAATTCACACAGCCCCACTGCATGGGTTAACTGCTCGTTTTGTTCTAGGGGAGAGGAGAGGGGAGATATACTTCCCTGACCCGCTGATCCTCCCCGCACAAGACCGACTCGGCACCCCCCGAGCTCCAGTGGTCTTAAAACTGACAGTTCTGATGTCAGCATGCTCCATAGACAGGAACAGCCCATCACTGGGCCATGGGAGAGCACAGTTTTCCAGAGGATTAGCGGGCCAAGCGAGTATGGTCACCCCCTAGAGAAAATGAGCAGTGGGGCTGTGCCTGCACTGCATGGAGAACCAAAAATTTTGCCCAAAGTTGGTCTTAAAGATAAAGAGCTTCGAGATCCAAAACAGTCAGGTGTGAAAGGTGCCGCAATGTCTAAATGGTGAAGTATCTCCACTTCCCAGCATATCTTACTGGTAGTAGGGACAAGATAAAGCTAGACCACGCTACAGAGATCCAAATTGAAAGCCTTAAAATTCTTTGAAACACAAGAAGAAATCTATTTATTTAACATCTTTATATTCAGGAAAAAAAGATCTGACAAGATGTTTCATGAAAAATGAAATCTGTTCTGGAATCTAAGGATGCCTTGTTTGACCCAGTACAGTCATTATACAGAACTTCAAGCTAGTACAAACAGCTGTCTGTAAATTCAGAATTTCTATATACATGCTCAAAGATGTCAACGGCCCAGCATGAAAAGAGGACAAAAAATGAGAATCTCTCATTGTACATTATGTTTTTAATTATAATTCCTCTTTCATTTAGGACAGACCATTCCCTTGCTATATCTGGCAAAACACACAGGAGGGCTGCAAGATAACACGGCACACTCAACAGACGACGTCCCAATATGAAATGGCAGAGAACTTTTGCAGATTGTCAAAAGTTACAAATCCCCGATTGTGAATTGGCCTAATTCAGGTCAGTTTTTAAACTTGAAGAAGGAATTCTGTCTTCTTTATTCATAATTCTTATGTTGTATAAATTAACTTTTTTGTCAACTCAAGAGATTGAATATTACTTACAGTAAAATAGTGTTTCAAGTGATATAAAATATGAGCATTAAAACAACTGTTTTATGTTATTTAAAAAATAATGACGAGTTTCGGAATGAATTTTAGTGAAACAGTCAATCACATCTATGTAAACTAAAGCTGCTTACAAATCTAAGCATATGTTAATGAGCTGTAGAGTAGACCTGAAAAATGAAGTGCATTGTGGGAATCCATCTTGTTGGGTGTCTAATGATATCAGGAGTAAGCCATAGCAGGACACTTTGTATATTTGTGCAGTAAGCACTGATATTGTGTATGGTAACAGGCCTCTTTTGTATACGTATATAAACATACTGTTTAAATTAGGCCCATCTCACAAATGGATCTCCAGCGGGCGGCAAGGCCTCCTGGGAAATGACACAATTTGCATATAGGATGGCAGCCCTCTGTGTGAAGTGCTATCTGATACGGGCGTTTCAAACACAAATAACGTGATGCAGGACAGAAAACAGAGAATGTGAACGGGATGGCTGCCGTGACTGTGTTCTGTCCCATAGATGAGGAAAGACATTATTTTGCCTTAATGCTAATGCTGGCGGTATGGGGAATTTGCATGCAAGACAGAATTGATCCTAAATAATTTCACCTCTGACCTCACCGAGTACCTTCAAGATCTGTAACGCATCACCCTTCTTGTACTGTATATTTTTTCCAGAACAAAGTTTACTGTTCGGTTTCAAAAAATAAAGTAAAGTTAAAGTTCACGTTTGACCAAAAAAATTAAGACAGATGGCCTAGGCTGATATCTTTCAGTTGAATATTAAGCAGAGATCTCACCTCCAGAATATATGGGAGGGAGAGTGAGTGTGCCAGAGCCGAAAAATGGTGGCTCCATGGCTAATAGTTACATAGTAGGTGAGGTTGAAAAAAGACACAAGTCCATCAAGTCCAACCTATGTGTGTGATTATATGTCAGTATTACATTGTATATCCCTGTATGTTTCAGTTGTTCAGATGCTTATCTAATAGTTTTTGAAACTATCGATGCTCCCCGCTGATACCACCGCCTATGGAAGGGAATTCCACATCCTTGCCACTCTTACAGTAAAGAACCCTCTACGTAGTTTAAGGTTAAACCTCTTTTCTTCTAATTTTAATGAGTGGCCACGTGTCTTGTTAAACTCCCTTCCGCGAAAAAGTTTTATCCCTATTGTGGGGTCACCAGTATGGTATTTGTATATTGAAATCATATCCCCTCTCAAGGGTCTCTTCTCCAGACCGTTTCTCGCAACCTTTCCTCCAGACCTTTTATTAGCTTTGTTGTCCTTCTTTGTACTCGCTCCATTTCTAGTACATCCTTCCTGAGGACTGGTGCCCAGAACTGTACAGCATACTCCAGGTGCGGCCGGACCAAAGTCTTGTAGAGTGGGAGAATTATCACTTTATCGCTGGAGTTAATCCCTTTTTTAATGCATGTCAATATTCTGTTTGCTTTGTTAGCAGCAGCTTGGCATTGCATCTACTAGGACCCCCAGGTCCTTTTCCATCCTAGATTCCCCCAGAGGTTCTCCCCCTAGTGAGTAGATTGCATTCATATTTTTGCCACCCAAATGCATTATTTTACATTTTTCTACATTGAACCTCATTTGCCATGTAGTTGCCCACCCCATTAATTCGTTCAGATCTTCTTGCAAGGTTTCCACATCCTGCGGAGAAGTTATTGCCCTGCTTAGCTTAGTATCGTCCGCAAATACAGAGATTGAACTGTTTACCCCATCCTCCAGGTCATTTATGAACAAATTAAATAGGATTGGTCCCAGCACAGAACCCTGGGGAACCCCACTACCCACCCCTGACCATTCCGAGTACTCCCCATTTATCACCACCCTCTGAACTCGCCCTTATAGCCAGTTTTCAATCCATGTACTCACCCTATGGTCCATGCCAACGGACCTTACTTTGTACAGTAAACATTTATGGGGAACTGTGTCAAATGCTTTTGCAAAATCCAGATACACCCCGTCTACGGGCCTTCCTTTATCTAGATGGCAACTCACCTCCTCATAGAAGGTTAATAGATTGGTTTGGCAAGAAGGATTCTAATGTGGTTCTAAAGGAGAGGGTTGCAGGACTGGCATCACTGCCTAGTAAATCCCTGACTTGATTAAGCTTGCAAACAGTGAAGTCTGAATTTGCTTCCTAAATAAACGTCAATGACAGGCTAGGTATGGATCATTCAGTATTGAATTCTGGTGCTGGACTGTTGGCTTTGTGTCCTAGAGTAAGGTAAGTATTAGAGCAATGTTAATGTCATGGGTGATAAATCTTAGGAATAAAGTTAAAGGCTGAGTTAAAGTTGGGGTTAGAAGGTTTTGTTAACAGTTGGGTTAAGGTTTAATGTTGGAGGGAAGGACAGGTAAAGGTGCTAGTATTAGGGAACTGTCGAGCAATAGTTGTCAGTGCTTGGTCGGGGGGGTTTATTTAAGGTAACCTTGAGCTTTGTTGATGAAAGGCAAGACAAAAGATCCACTTTAAGGCCAGCTCCCACTGCAGGACATACTTTTCTTTTGTTCATCCACCACTGTGTTCAGTTGCCTGTTGTGAAGGTAAGCTCCATGTACAATGCCTTGAAAAAGTATTCATACCCCTTGATATTTTCCACATTTTGTCATGTTACAAGCAAAAACATAAATGGATTTTATTGGGATTTTATGTGATAGACCAACACAAAGTGGTACATATTTGTGAAGTGGAAGGAAAATGATAAATGGTTTTCAAAATGTCTTTCAAATAAATATGTGAAAAGTGTGGCGTGCATTTGTATTCAGCCCCCCTCAAGTCAATACTTTGTAGAACCCACTTCAATTACAGCTGCAAGTCTTTTTGGGGATGTCTCTACCAGCTTTGCACATCTAGAGAGTGACATTTTTGCCCTTTCTTCTTTGCAAAATAGCTCAATTTCAGTCAGATTGGATGGAGAGTGTCTGTGAGCAGCAATTTTTAAGTCTTGCCACAGATTCTCAATTGGATTTGGGTCTGGGCTTTGACTGGGCCATTCTAATACATGAATATGCTATTAGAATATCTAATACATTACCATTCTATTGTAGCTCTGGCTGTATGTTTAGAGATGTTGTCCTGCTGGAAGGTGAACCTCCACAACAGTCTCAAGTCTTTTGAAGACTTTAATGCCCCGTACACAGGGTCGGACATTGATCGGACATTCCGACAACAAAATCCATGGATTTTTTCAGACGGATGTTGGCTCAAACTTGTCTTGCATATACACGGTCACACAAAGTTGTCATAAAATCCGATCGTTCTGAACACGGTGACCTAAAACATGTACGTCCACTAGATTTTAGTTAGGGGTTTCAAAGTAAAGGGGGCTGAATACAAATGCACGCCACACCTTTCACATATTTATTTGTAAAAAAAATTGAAAACCATTTATCATTTTCCTTCCATTTCACAATTATGTGCCACTTTGTGTTGGTCTATCACATAAAATCCCCAAATGTATATCATTTACGTTTTTGGTTGCAACATGACAAAATGTGGACAATTTACAGGGGTGTGAATACTTTTTCACTGTAGTGCCACTCTGAAGACGCAACATACAGAGGGTAATCTTCTCTCTCTGTGACAACGCTGATGGGCCCATTGTCAAACAGAGTGAGTCACATGGATTTCCATACCTGGAAATATTTCCTTCTGTCCCCATTTCTGAACATAATGATGGGAACAGGAAGGGAAAGTAAGTATATCATGGGGGTAAATGGAAGGTTAAAGCAAACCTTTTGTTGGGTCCTGTGCGGGCAAAGCACAGGTGAGGATTTGGGTTATACTAAGTGTTAGGGCAGATTGAATGTTAAGGGTTAATTGTGTGACTTAGTTTAGGGGTTACATTTAAGGTTAGGCAATAAGGGTTAAAGTGATAGCTGAATGTTACGTTTGTGGGAAGGAATCAAGCCCTTAGACATCTACACAGAATGGATTTTTTTTTTCAGTTTTGGATGGAGCTGTTCTTAATGGGAAAGGATTGAATTTACAGAGCTCTGTCTTAAGGTCCACCTTAGTAGCTAGCCCTTCCTGAGCAAGCCTGGCACAATCCATTATACAGTCCCTTGCATGCCAATGGAAGGAAAACACAGCAGTGCAATCAGCTGCCAAAGCATGAAGAAAATAGTTTTTATACCTTGATTTTATTTCTGTTTATTTTGGGTAGTTCCTTCTTCTATTGGGACTCTGTGTAGACAATTGTACATTCCTATTTGAAGCGGCACTAGCCAAATACAACAGGTAGCCACCCAGACTTGACTTTAGGACAGTACCCAAATTCAGTCTGATAATAAAACCCTACTTCTCCTTATCATACGGGCACACAGAGGGCAAGAGTGTAATGTGACGTTGCAATGCATGCTGCCATGCAGAGCGTAACATAATTATTTCCTATGCTTGTCAGAGGCTGGGATGGTAAGATCTCTGTGCTTGGTGTCTGCACACCTGCTGCCACCATTAAAAAAGAAGAATAGAAGAACAGATATCAACCAAGTGTCTTGGAGAGGTATAGGCAAATCTGGCCACCAAAAGCAGTACCGGACACAGTGATCTGCATGTGTAAAGGACGCCTAATATTCTTCAGTATTCACTACAGATTTTTCTGTCACTACCATGACTACCACCCAGAAGGATAAAGCTACTGAACCCTCATGACTGTTACATTTGTACCCTCTCTCACACTCTTGTTTTTTGGCTCCCATGCCATGGACTTTTGGTTTCTGACTGCCCTGTTTAGAATCATAGCTTCCCCAAAATCCCATTCTACTTTATCTGAAGGGACACAGTGTGGTTATCACATGTATAAATCAAAGCTAGGTAGGTTCCGTTACACTAAACATGGTCCTGCTCCTGGGTCACCCACCAGCAGACTGACCAGCCACAATTTATATACAGTATGAAACCTGCTGAAATCGGAGGTATCAGAAAAAAAGAAAAATCTATCTCCAGATACTTTTACAGCAGTCATGTAACACCAGAGTGTTTGTAGACATGAGCGATATCCCAAAGTCAACACACATGTTTGTGATTAAAACACAGTTACACATAACCCAATATAAATTGTTTTGTGTTGCCGTACAATACTCTAGTACCTTGATAAATTATAACACCGTGTAACATAAATACTGTGGTTAGTGTGGCTAAACTTGCAGTTGAAGACAGCCATTTCCGAGAACAATTACCCAGAATGAAGTGCTTATTACATCCCAGAGAGATTTAAATAATCATCACATGTGAGGATGTTTAGGTACCTTGGCTAATATACATATTATTTTAAGAGGAACTCCAAGTATATGCAAAAATTGAACATATACTCTATACTGGTAAAAGATAATTACATCGTTTTGGTCCATAGCAGTTTGTAGTGACTGTTGCGTCTTCCTCTTTCTGCTTCGTTTGTCTGGTATCTTCAGTTGCAGTAGCCTGGCTTGTCGGAGCCATGTTACAGTGAAAGTGGAAGGACCAGTGCATCTTTGGCTTCGTTTCAGGTGTGTATTCAGGTAAAAATTCAGACATAATTCGCACCTGAATTGGTGAACCGGAACGCCCCGGACCCCTGCTGGGAACGGCGGCTGCATCAGTGTGAACCCAGCCTTAGAAGGCTAAACCCAACCATCGGGATGGGCTTTCTTGAACATCCTGGGGACAGAGGGCTCCTATGGCTGCAGCAGGTAATAGTGAATGGGTAGGCCAAAAGGACAAGAAATACTAGGCTTTCCTAAGTGACTTCTTCAGGTAAAACAAGATCTAATAAGAAGTATCAATCAATCTAAACATTGATCTTTGCCTTAAACAGAGTTTATAAGACCAAATTCCTTTATTTTCAATCCTGTGCCTCTAAAATAGTTAGGCTCACATCTGAGTATAGGTCAGCTAGAACTATTGGCAATTCCCCGACTGGTTTTTTTAGTTGCCTCTAGTTGCTCTCGGTAGAATGTTCCTAGAAAACGAAAAAGAGGTATGGATGTTTGATGACAGCTGGCAGGTGCCATCTCTTGCTGTGCCTTGATCTGACTGACCACAGCCTGTCAGAGAAAGAGATTGAGCAGTAAACAGAGGACCTGGCTGGGCTTGTAATCTCTGGAGGGTTGGTCGCAGGACAAGAAGACAAAGGGCCCCCTGGAAGATAAGTGCATTCAGGACAGCAAAGGTCCTGCAGGAATCCAAAATAAGACGCTTATCATTGAAGTGTTTCAATTGTGAGATTGATACATGTCAAAATGACTGTGACTCTTCTATTCATTGCTCAGTAGGAGGTCTCTTCAGAAACGTGGCTGTTTGCAATTCTATTGTCACCAAGCATCTATTAGGTTGAAGCAAGAATGCATATGTGACATTAGGCAAAACTGCCACTCTGTCAAACATTAGAAAGATAGATCACATATAGAGCACATTGCCAGGATATTTCCAGGAACCTGCAGTGACCATGCTCTGAGAGTGGACACACAAGCAGAAAGTTCACTTAGCAAGCTTAACAACACAGCACAATTAAACAGTGCTTAAGGTTTTCCGGGTACTGGTCTACTACACACATACTAAGCAAATGTAACCTACTTAAAGTGGTGTTCCGGCCGAAATTATAGTTTTTAAATAAAAATACCCCTATAATACACAAGCTTAATGCATTCTAGTAAAGTTAGTTGTAAACTAAGGTCTGTTTTGTTAGTTTATAGCAGTAGTTTGTTATTTTATAAACTTACAGCAGGCCGTGGCCATCTTAAGTGAAGTCAGACTGTATTTCTTCCGGATCTCATCCTTGGAGATCTCGCACATGCTCAGTGCAGCACAAGCAGTGTAATAGGTTTCAGGTCAGGTTTCCATAGCAACGGCAGTGTCAGAGGAAGTTGCTGCCCCTTCCCAGAAGCCATTGCAAACAGGAAATGATGCGATGGGCCGCGGCCAGGGAGGAGGAAATGAAAAATGAATACAGCAGATATACAGTAGGTGCTGAGAAAAAAAATGTAAAAATATCCAATCCGTTTACAGTGCACAGTTTAGTGAGGGATGCTGAAGAGTTGTAAAAGTGGGTGGAACTCCACTTTAATGTATAATGATCATTTTACTTATTCTGGCTCCACCTTGCCTCTGTAGGAACCACAAAACCCTATTACGTTCAAGGCAAAGCCTGAATCCATGTTGGTGACCAGTTTCCCATTCCAAAAGTATCAGGTCCACTACAGCTTTGTGTGCATTAGTAGGGGATGTAGTACCATCTGTACTGCTTTAGGTTACCTCAGGATAAAAAGAACAGCTGATGCAACTGCCCAACACCACCAAAATAAACGATCAAGCTATGCTGCAGTTGCTATTGACTAATGAACATACAACTTGTTTATCAAATCAGATTGATCTACTTGTTTAAATGCTCATGAGTTCCTGTCATAAAAAATGGTTCAATGCAACAAACCTCCAGCATGTTCTTTCATACAACACCTTTCACCATGCATATACCGAAGATTGCAGCACGTGGCGGTGGCATTCCAAAACATGACCTGGATAATGGTCACCACTCACTGATCTCTGTATGGGATCTTCTCATCTGTGGTTACCTTTCTCTAAACAAAACCTGTTTATTTAATGTTACTCCTGTTTTCCCATGCTCTAACTTCTACAGGGCCTTTAGCACATCCCTGACCTTGGTGCCACTGACTTTGTGTGTTACGCTAAAGAAAAAAGTGACTCCATTTATCAACAGATTCTGTCACAAGCTCCAAACAGTACATTCTCCGATCCCAGGGAAAAAAAACTAGCTGTATCTTTGATGCAATAAGTGAAGGTTAAAGTTGCTGCTCTTCTGTCCTACCTCCCCTTTCCTCCACATCTTCTTTACCCTTCCTCACCAGCTCTCATCTATCATCTGATAGAAATCTTTCACCTCTTTCTCATTTGGAGTGTTCTGTGTTCTATAAGGCATGCACTGATGTCACCCTTTCCAAAAAAAAAAAAAAAAAGCCTTTTCTCATCTCAGAAGACATCTTATGACCTCTATTCTCTCTAGTCATAAAAGACTTTCCTCCAGCATTCATTATGCAAGATAGAGAGAGGACCCACAGATTCAAGCAATGTGACAGATTTCAGCAGTATGTTTTGATGTTTTAAAGACTCTCAGGCTGTGTGGGGGTTAAAGTAATGTTTAGCCCTCTTTTGGGTTGGAGGTTATGACAAATGGCCCTCCCCAACCAGGATACTGCGCTAAACATGTAGGTAAATAAGAGAACCAGAACCTACACTAGATAGAAGAGTGGGCTGGTAATAAAGTTGGCAGTGCCTCAACCCAGGACAGGGAAAATAACCAGTTATCTAATTAAAGTAATTGGGAGCGGAGCAACTACTGCAACCAGCATATAACATTAAGCATATGTGTATAGATGCCCACCAGTATGGAAATAATACAAGCTTTATATTAAGAAAAAATGAATACTAGTACATACATGTACAAACAGGTATTATAAGCAAAGGGCCCAACAAGAGTCCTGCTGGAATTTTGCAAACATACCCAGATATATAAATAATTATTAATAAAGATACCTTTAGATCATCCTTTCTCAACCTTTTCACCACAGTGGAGCCCTTGAAATTGTTCCTCCGGTCTCGGGGAACCCCTGCTAAAAATTAGAAATCTACAATTCATGATAAATTACTGTGACCGTCAGTGGGAAGAATGGTCCTTACAGATAGCTAAAAAGATCAATAGGATCTTGGGAACAGTGGGAACTTATCTGAGAGGCAGAAATTGCCCAATTCTGAAGGAACCCCTAGCAACCTCTGGAGGAACCCTAGGGTTCCACGGAACCCTGGTTGAGAATCACTGCTTTATTTCAGTTACAGGAGCCCCCGAGAATGATCGTGATGAGGCGCAGTCCTGCTGTCAGAAACCCAAGATCTGCAGTAATATGGAGATCCTCCAACCATTGTCCAACTAGCCTGGAATGCAGCTTCCCACCTGCAGAAACTGTTGTGTGGCAATGGAACTCAAAGTCAGCCTTCCTACTCTGTATCTTAGTCCCTAGTATCTTCTAATCTGTCATGTAACTGGACCTCTAACTGTCAAGTGCCCTTTTGATGGCTAACCTGGCTCTAGCCAATGCTGGTTGCTGAGCCCTGAGCTAAAACCAGCTATAGAATCCCAGACCAAAATGGACATGGTTAACTAAATAACAGGAGCTGTATATAAACTCTATTGCAATAGACAGATTCACCTACTAACATACAGAAGGGTGACCACTACACACGCATATCATATCACAGTGTTAGCTGTCTGGTATAGTGCATGTGAGCTAACAACAAGGGAACAGATATACTTCTGTCACCAGTCTTTAGATGTTATGCATACCCAGAAGCTATGGGCAATAATAGTAAACTAATAAACATATGAGCACTTGATGAATAACCCCTGCTTCTGTCCTGAATTCGGCAGCAGTTTTTCTATGGACAGCACATGTAGTCTCAGCTTCTCTCTTGAACTCTTTCTCTTTCTTTCTTTCTTTCTTTCTTTCTTTCTTTCTTTCTTTCTTTCTTTCTTTCTTTCTTTCTTTCTCTCTCTCTATACGTTCTTCCTCTGGGGTTTCTAACCAGGATAGCAGGGACAGGTAGTATCTGTCTATAACCATCCAACTCTGTGATAATTAAGAAGCAAAAGCTATCTCCAAAAACAGACAGTAAAGGGATACAGATCTCTACAGATTTACTGTATAAACAACAGTTTTTTAGTTTTGCATGGAGTAAAGAAAGGATTAGAATTCTTGTAAATGTTTTATTGTTCTCTGCTAGATAAAATCACTCTCTCTGATTGTCCTGTTGATCATTATTACTGAGACTGAAGGCATGGGGAAACCACAATGTTACATAGGAAATCTTTCAATAGGAAATTTGTTTGGTATTACCTGTTGAAAAGGAGATTTGCCCTCATTTTGTGTCTCTGAGACAAGAGATAAAGGAAAATCACCCCAATGTGAAGCAGACTGCAAAAAAGTAACCCAACTACATCCGAAACTGTAAGAAAAAAAATGTTCTGCAAAGAAGAGTTGCCAAATATTGCAAAGTCTAGATGTGAAAAGTTAGCAGAGACATGTCCCGTTCTAGCTATACAGTGGGTATAGAAAATAATCCCCCTCCCCCTTTAAAATAATCACATTTTGATGTTTTGCAGCCTGAAATAAAGACACAGTTTTTGTTTTATCCAGCTTTCTTTACTAGTGCAACTTATAACATCCAAGTGAAAGATATAACACGAACGTCAGAAAAAAATGTAAAAAAAAAACCTAAAAAAACCCAGAATCACTGAGTTGGAAAAAGGCTCACCCCCTTGTATCGTTTTTTTAATTTTATGTTGAACCACCTTTTGCTTTAATTACAGCCTTTAGTCTGTTGGGATATGCCTCTACAAACTTTGCACATCTAAACTTTGCAATATTTGCCCACTCTTCTTTGCAGAGTTGCTCAAGTTCAGTTCAATTTATGGTGACCATTTGTGAACTGCAATCTTAAAGTCATTCCGCAGTTTTTAATGGGGTTTAAGTCTGGGCTCTAACTAGGCTATGGAAGGACATTCACTTTATTCTCCTTTAACCACTGTGTGTTTTTTTTTGCTGTGTGCTTTGGGTCATTGTCATGTTGGAAGGTAAACCTTCTTCCCATTGACAACTTTCTGCAGAGGGCAGGAGATTTTCCTCAAGAATTTGACAGTATTTTGCCCTCTATTATGACAAGTGCTCCAGTCCCTGCTGCAGAGAAACATCCCTATAACAGGATATTATCACCACCATGCTTTACTGTAGGAATGGTGTTATTTGGATGTTGAGCTGTATTGGATTTCTGCCAGACATATTGTTTAGTGTTGAGGCCAGATAATTAAATTTTAGTCTCATCTGACCATAACACCTTTTTCCATGTGGCCTCAGAATCTTCAAGGTGCGTTTAAGGTGGTCAGAAGAGACCTTGTGCCTTTACAACCACTTTACCTTAACTTGAGCATTTCTGCAAAGAAGAGTTGGCAAATATTGCAAAGTCTAGATCTGAAAAGTTAGTAGAGACATATCCCAACAGACTAAAAGCTGTAATTAAAGCAAAAGGTGGCCCAACAAAATGCTGACATAAGGGGGTGATCCTTTTTCCAACTCTGTGATTCTATTTTTGATTTAGGTTTTTTTCTGACATGTTGGTATTATATCTTTCACTTGGATGTTATAAGTTGCACTAGTAAATACAACTGGAAAAAACAAAAACCGTGTCTGTCTTCATTTCAAGCTGCAAAGCAACAAATGTGATTTTATAGGGGGGTGATTCTTTTCTATACTCATCACTGTACATGCAGTACATTTTGTCTAGAAAGCAAAAACAAGGAAGTGTTCTGTTCAAAGGCCTCTTAAATACACACGTTCCCATCCCACCCCTTCCCTTCTTCCCTCTTCCCCCCCCCTCTATTTCTTGTCCATTCCCCCCATTCCGTTCCCCTCTCTTCCTTTCCCTCTCTCCCCTCCCCTTTCCTTCCACCCCCCCTTTTTTTCCCCGCCCTTTCCCTCTTTTTACCTCACCCCCCTTCTTTTTTTTTTTTTTCCCCCTTTTTTTCCCCCCTTTCCCCCCCCCATGTCCTTTCTTCTCCTTTCTCCCTTTTGTTTTTTCCTCCCCTGTCCTTTCCCAAAACTCCCCCTACTAGGTTAATGGCCATATTTATAGTACCGTTTAACCAGCCATTTATGTGGCCCCTTATCTATGTTATGCCCCCTTTTTTTAGAGAGCTCTACATTATCCCCCTTGTCCGCCGTGGGGGAGAGTCAATTAGGCGGCCCGGGTACCGCACACGATCACCCAATCATAGGGTAAGCCAAACTAGTAATTATGTTTTTTGTTATTTTTCTTTTTACATGCTGTTTTTATGATCATTACTTGTTGTGTAATGTCTTTTCTCTGCTTGTATTGTACTCTATTATTTGTTTTATAGATTGGTCCTCCTGAGGAAGCGATAATATCGCAAAACTAGTCGAGAACATGACCATTCTATACCTTGTAACCAACAGATATTCTTTGGGGAATCCTGAATTTCTGTTTTACATTTTAATCAGTATACTTTGTATTGTTTATTTTGTAATAAACCCCCTTTTTTACATCAATTGTTTATTATTGTTTATCTGTACCGGTATAGTCCAGCCATTTTAGGGTGGGAATGTTATGGGGCCAACATCAGCCACTGTCCCCTTGTTCCCACTCTCCCTTTTTTCCAAACACTGATCACCCACTTATCTATGGAAGGCACAGACTTGATCTCTTACTACATGTGTCATGTCCCGAGGTCTGCGGAGTTAGGATGAAAATTGTAGTAGGTCCTGGTGGTCAGGGGACACATTGAAGATACATTTGCCTGCCTTCTTAGCTCTTTATGTTGGCCAAACACAGACATTTTCTAGCAATTCCAACCACAAGGTACTGTGTATGGTGAAGAATGTGTCTATGTGATGCATGAAAAGGAGGGCTGGATTGTTCAGAAACCACTGAATATCTTTGTGTATGGTTACCATAACTAATTCTCCCCCTCTCAATAATAACACCAGTAAAGAATTTTTTAATCATGCATTTCCTCCTTGACTTTCAAAACCCCACTAATTGGTCTTCCACTAGCCAAACTGGCCCCACTTTAATCCATCTCAAATATAGAACTAGCTGCCAGTTTCTTAAAAAATACAATCCAAAATTCTTTCTCATTGTTAAACCTTCTTATTGCTCTTTGATGTGCTGTGACCTATGACCCTCATGTCCGGCTCCCACCCCATTTCCTAAGAGTTCTCCCATGCTACACCTACAGTCTGGAATGTAATGCTTCAGACGCTCAGACTTTTACGCTACCCTCCAAAGGTTTGCACCAGACTCTTTGGGTATGTTTATTCAATTTACTTAGCACCTTGCTATCATAGCCATTAGTTTGGCATTAGATAACCCCATCCCATAGCACCCTCACCATCTCTCTTTATTTTTATATTTGGCTGGCTTACTTGGATACTGAGCATCATATACCATCTGAAGGTGTCTGAAAGAAAAACTGCATGAACCCATTAAAGTGGTGCCTACTTTTTAAAAGGGGGTCATTTGGGGGATATCTGTGCTGTCCTGGCATTCTCGGGTATCAAGAAATGAGAAAGTCAGGATTGATCAGGATTGATCGATTTTCAAATATATATACCATAGTTTGTGGACTCTATAACTTTCCTACAGACTACATAATATATACTTATATGGATTATTTTCACCAAAGAAATGAAGCAGAATAAAAAAATTGAAATTTATGAAGAAAGATTATTTATTTGCAAAATGTCATAACAGAAACTAAGAAAAACACATTTGTTTTTTTAAAATGTTTGGTCTTTTTTGGTTTATTCAGCAAAAAAGTTAAAACCCAGTGGTGATTAAATACCACCGAAAGAAAGTTCCATTTGTGTGAAAAAAATGCTAAACATTTTAAAAGGGTACAGTGCTGCATGACCGCGCAATTGTCATTCAAAGTGTGACAGCGCTGATAGCTGAAAAATGGCCTGGGCAGGAAGGGGGTAAATGTGCCTGGTATTGAAGCAGTTAATAAGTGGACCTTGCATCTCTGTTTCTAACTATATATCCTTTGCCAAAGGATAAAGAGTACTTTACATGTGGGAGAGACTCGACACGGATCATGATCTGGGATTAACTATATCTCTGATACCAATATATAACTGCCTTTGAATGTAAACTATCTACCTGCTTTATATGTACTGATTCTTTATCAATATGCTCTCATACTGCAACATTCTCTGTACCTAAGTTTATATACTTGTATTTTTAAAGTGGTTGTAAAGGAAAAATGTTTGTTACCTTAATGCACTCTCTGCATTAGGGTAAAAAAACTTTCCAATAGCAGCGCCCCCCAGCAACCCCTTCTTTAAACACTTACCTGAGTCCTATATTGATCCAGCAATGTACCCGTCTGCAGCCCTTGTCTCCCTTCTCCTCAGACTTGAGCAGTGCGAGCCATTGGCTCCTGCTGCTGTAAGTCCAATCATGTGAAGAGGTAGCAGGGGCGGAGCCAAGTGGCACTGTGTGTGTCTATACACACACACAGCCCAGCTCGGGGGGGGGGGCAAACCCACATATGTGCAAGCCACTTGCTATGGGGGCAGACAAAGGAGAGGAGGAGCAGACAGACCCAGCGGGGACCCGAAAAGAGGAGGTTCGGGGATGCTCTCTGCAACACCATATGCCTATATGCATCAGGCTCTAAGTGTATCTTAACCCAAGAACAAAAATGGAGTATACTTCAGCTTCTTAGCAGTGGCAGCCGGTGGTATTTTTTTCTGGGGGGGGGGGGGGCAGCTAACAGTACACAGCCAGCCACCCCCCTTCCTGGTCGTCGGTCATCCGGCTGCAACACTTCCCCCGGGCGACTGGCTTCCCCTGCATCTCCTCTCCTCGTGTTTCCCCCCTCCTCCTCTTGGTGACCAGCGTAGCTTCTCCTCGGGCTTCACTCCAGGCAACGGACGGGTGGCCAGTTAGCCTCCCCTGTGTCTCCTCGTGTCTCCTCCCTCATCCTCCCGGTAGCCAGCGTAGCTTCACCTTTCGGCCAACCAGGAAACGGGTCTGAGGACCCACTTTCTGATTGGCCCGGAGGAGAATTAGTGTGACACTAGGGAATATTCATTCCCTAGTGTCACACAACTGGGTGTTGTGACTTCACCTTTCGGCCATTAAGTAAACGGGTTTCAGAACCCACTTCCTGATTGGCCTGGAGGAGAATTAGTGTGACACTAGTGTCACACAACTGGGTGTTGTGACTGCGCCCCGAGCCCACCCTATTTTGAAGCCTATTAGAGCCACTGGCTCTAATCATGTGATTCAAACCCCCCCCCTATTGGAATCCATGCATCTGGCACCCTGCATGTAGATTAGGGGCTGGACGCATGGATGGGGGTGTGCCCCTTATGGACGGGCCGCCACTGCTTACTAGTCTTTGGGTGTGGTGGCTGCAATATTTTTCTTTTTTCCAGGCTTTTTTTGAATTGTTCTTAATTGGTGATCCTACATCTATGGAGCAACAGCATTGTTACTGTAGGTCAGGAGGTATTTTAGAACTACAGAACACCTGCAACACACGTTCATCTCAGTAACATAGCAAGGAGGTGTTCTGCAGTCCACAGAGAGAACTGTGAACACGGCTAACTGGTAAGCATGCAGCAGAGGCAAAGAGCGCAGGAAGTAAACAGCTCACTGGATTTCTAACAGGGTCAACTGATAGATGTTTGTACCTATCAAACACGTTTAACAAAATGCTTTTAATGCTAAGTTATATGACCAAAAAAGGGAAAACATGAGAAAGAATACTTGTTAAAGTGGTTGTAAACCCTGCTTTGTCATTTTTACCTACAGGTAAGCATATAATAAGGCTTACCTGTAGGTAAAATGAATATCTCCTACACGTGCACCATTTAGGAGATATTCATCCTGCATGCAGTGACATCACCGGCGCACTCTCTCTGATGGTCCGGCATACCTTGCTGGAATTTCAGAGCTTCGTGCCGAAACCGAAGGCTCCTGTGTGCATGCGCAGGAGTGACATTAGTGCAGCTCCGGCCAATCACATAGCCGGAACGCGAGAACCCAAGAGAAAGACAGGGGGAACATGTCAGCCTTCTCAGCGGTGACTATAAAGCATTGAAGGGCTTCGTTCCGAGTATTACATAATCTGCTAGTATGCGATGCATACTAGCACTTTATGCCATTGCCTTGCAGGTTTATTTTTTTGCAACATCCGCAGTTTACAACCTTACTTCTGTACTTTCAGTGCACCATGTCAACACAGCACTTCCACTCATCTTCCACTAGAGGGAAGCAAGTCAATTGTTTTTTTTAAAAAACATCACGTTCTGTCATGCGTATCTTCCTATTCCTAAATTTCTCTAAATAATTCAATAATGTATTTGTTTTCATTTTAAAAGCACATTTGTCTCATGTAAACGTAGGATACGGATTCAAAAGGAAGATCCAATAAACATGCTGTAATAAAAGTGAAATAAAAATAGCTGCTAGACTGTGATTCTGCATATATCTAATACAATATACTTCATATATAATAATAATAATGTCAATATGGTAAAGCTGGTATGTAAAAACAAGAAAGCTATACCATATTCATTTGCAATTTTTAATAAATTATTACTGTATATGTTTAAGCAGCCTGCTGTAATCCCTGTAAAATCTCTAAATGGATTTCCAGACATTACAAAGAGAAACCATGACAAACAGGCAGGGGCGGACTGACCATTGAGCCACTCGGGCACTGACCGAGGGCCCTGGGCCACTAGGGGCACCATCAGGGTTGCCAGCCTCAGTAAAACCAGGGACAGAATGTATAAATCTGTGTTTTTTTTTACATCTGTCTGTGTATACTGTGTGTACATGTATGTGTATACTGTGTGATTGTATACTGTGTGTGTGTATACTGTGTGGCCCCATAATCTCCTATTGCCCGGGGGCCCCATGAGTTATCAGTCCGCCCCTGCAAACAGGTAAAGAAGACCCCGATTGCTTCCCGTTGGTCTATGAATGAATTGCATCTTGGAAGACTTGAGAGAAGTCATCCCAGTGTGTATTTAATATGTATGATAACATCACTAGGTTTTATTTCGGTACAAATATTTTTATTCAAGTTTTTAGGAGAATTACAAAAAGGCATATAAATTGCCCATGCAGGGGCTCAGAGTGGCAAAGTAAACTCAGGGAAAACATCATATACAGGCCACCAAATGAAAGATAACAGTGGCAGAGGCTATGCGCCAAATCTAGAAATGGGGTCCAGGGAAATCCGTAGGAGTATCAATGTCAAACCTAGACCGGTTAAAACCCTGATAGTAATGCAGATTAAATACGCACTCAGAGAGTGCAATATTACCCCAAAAAAGAAGAAGAGAGGCATTAGCCCCAAAAAAAGAGAGGGAAGAGTAAAAGTTAATACAGAGGAAAAAGGAAGGAGGGAATCAGAGGTAAGTCAACGGGAAGGGAGGAAGGAGAGGATGGCATGGGTGCTAGATGGACTCGGGATCATCGGGCGAGTCAGTCACAGGCATCCGATGCTAGCTGGAGGAAGTGAGGGAAGGGCGTATTGGAGCCAAGGTTCCCAAATCTTTAAAAATTTGGCATGAGAGTCCTTGAGAATGCTTGACATCTGTTCATTGAGCATGAGAGCTGTCATACGTTCTCTAACACCCTGAAAAGGGACCATAGGCTTCCTCCAGGCATGGGCAATTGTCCTCTTGGCAGACAGAAATAGGTAGGTTGCCAATTTCTGCTGACGAGCATAGGGGCCCGGAATAGGGCTGTGCAGCAGCAGGGCCAATTTAGCCTCCTTTCGGATAGGCAGGTGAAACAGGGTGTATAGAACACATTAGGTTTTATTTTAGCAGTGATACATCACCATTGCCATACGAAAATACAAGATGGTGTCTGTATTCTCCACCTGGAAGGACATGTGTCATAGTTATTAATCATGGATGACTCAATAGCCATCACAGAATGTTCGGCTGATGTGGAGCCCAATGGCTTGGGAAGGATGGGGGAAGGTGCCTCAAACTACCTAATTTACAGTAAGTGGGAGCTTTACGTGTGGTCCTTTGATTCTTCCCTCTTCTGTTCAGAATTAGGCCCTGCATTCAAGATTAGCCAGAACTTGGAAAAACATTCTTATCCTATAATGAAGACCTCTGATGGCCAGCAGATTTGTTATGACCAACTATGGACGATCTTACTGCTTGATTATCCCAAGTGTGCACTGAGCTGTGGATACTCAGCTCTCCTATGGCCATCACAGAGCAAAAACCTTCATAAATGTCCACACAGCTCCAGTGACGGTAAGAAAAAAAATCATTAGGCTTACAATATTAATTACTTTCACACACACATATTTCAGAATTGCTACATTTCTTTAAAAAAAAAAAAAAAAAAAGCAAAGATACTTTTCATGATTATTATATAATCACTCTGCCCAATTTTCCTGAAAATAACAAAAAGCAAGGGATGGAAGTGTGCCCGAGACACAAGACTGATGATATTTTAACAGGTTTCCTTCCTTTTTTTCTGTTACTCTAAAGCATATTATAAATTGTGCGATCGATTTAAAATAGTATGTGGGCAACATGCTTTCTATTCAGGTAACGCTGATTTAAAGAAAATAAAAGCTCCATTTATACAAGCTAGGCATTCAATAAAATATTCTAACTATAGTTAGAAATACCTAAATCTGTCACTATATTAGTATTATAATGTCATTCTCTGCTCAATGACTATGTAATTAGTACTCACTGAGAGAGGGGAGGCCAGCACAACCGGAGATCGGCTCTCAAAGCACAGACTATTGAGCAGACAGACAGGGAGGGAGGAAGGGAGAGACTGACCACACAGTGGGATGACGGAGGCACGTGAACTGACCACGGTATCAGGGATCAGCACCCAAGATTACTGTGGTCAGCACACCTAGAGGGACACAGGAACAGGCAGGATCAACCAGGGTTTTTACAGCATAGAATGGGACAAATGACATCACACTCTGCTGTTTATGGATTTTTTATTATTATTATTATTGCTACTACAGATGCAACTTTTATCAGCATAGCCTTGCTTCCTTGTAGTGTACTGACTATACCAGACTTTCTCAACCTTTTCATCATGGGGACCCCTTAAATCACCAGGATCATTTTTTTTTAGGGTTACAACCGTTTTAACCTAAACCTTAACCGTTTTTGCCTAAATCTAGGACAGACAGCAGGTAAGTTGTTAGTATATTCTAGCTTTTCCCAACCAGGGTGCCGTGGAACCCTAGGGTTCCTTTAGAGGTTGCATCTTGGCCCTGCCCCCTGCTTCCTCCTCAGGCTTTGACTGAGAGCATCAGGAAACAATGGCTTCCATTGCCTCAGTCCCTGTGAGGAGAGAGAGCACAGCCAGTGTTCTCTGGCATAGCTCTGGATCGAGATCTGGCTCAGGTAAGTCTTTAGGGGTGGGCTGAACATAACAGGTTTTTCACCTTAATGCAGAGAATGCATTAAGGTAAACCTTTAGCCTTTACAACCACTTTAATCTCAATCTGTAGCAGAAGTTCAGAGGCAATAGATCTGCACTGATAGGACAGCTAAGCAAATGCTTCTTAAACCTCATACACACGATCGGACTTTATACAAACGTTCCCGTGGATTTCTGTACAAAGGGCGTTGGCCATGAACTTGTTAAGCATACACACGGCAGGACTTTTTAGGCAACAAACACAAACGTAATGACGTCACTGACGACACTTCAAAAAGAGGACGTTCAATTCTCCGGCGCCACCCTTTGGTCAACTTCTGTATTCTTGTCTGATCTTTTGCATTGGTTCTGAGCATGCGTGTTTGTACTTTGTACTAAAGTCCGATGGATTTGTGTACACGCGATCGGACATGCCGTCGTCGGACTTTTGGTGCCGCCAAGTTTGTCTGTTCGCACAGCCAACATTTGTCCGATTAAAACCGAAAAAGTTTGTCCGATGGAGCGTACACACGGTCGGATGTTGCCTTAAAACAGCTAATTTGCATGTTTGTTGTCAAAAAGTCCGATAGCGTGTACGGGCCTTTACAATGACTAGCAATGATCCTGAGGTCCAGCTTCAGGCCTTCTATACTGGAAGCTTCACAACATTGCACCCACGATCAGCAGATCATGTGTGCAATGCAGGGCTCTTGCAGACTATCAGTGTAAGCTATGTGCTCATACATCGCACAGCCAGGCAGATACACACTGACAGCAAGCATCAATGAACTACCACAGCGCTCTACAGCACCCTTGTAATTCATTGAGAACTACAAGCCGACAACCGCAAAGGCTGTTGGTACTTGTAGTTCTCACATTCACAAAACTCTGTAAATATTGACGAGGCTGGGTGAGTGGAGCTCCACATGGCTGCTTTTTTTCTTACATTTTGACAGCGAGTGCAGGGAGAAGATCCCCGGTTTACTGTCCCAATGGGGATCGGGGGGGGGGGGGCTGCTGAAACAGTAACATGTTACACCCTGAATATGGTTGTAACATGTTACGAAACGTGAACTTATCCTTTAAGTTTAGGCCTTCATTATAAAAAAAACCTTTAGCGCACCCAATAAACTTTTGGGCCTTTCTAAGCTGTTCTAAGCTGTTCCATTATTTGTTACTTCCAAAAATCATGTGGCTAGTGGTATCAACATCCACCAGCTTGTTTTCAAATTTACCCAAAATATCCTTATTCCGGTAACATTAATTAAAGGTGCCCATTATGTCATCTGATGTCTATGTACACCTTTATTCTGCAGTTACCATGTGGCATATTTACTCTGCATTGACCAAAATCTGTTACCATTGGCACCAAGCAGTCCTAAAACAAGCACGACAAAAGTGTGTGTGGCTTGTCAAATCTTATGTTAAAGGAGAAGTGTGGGAAAAGAATAAATAAACATTTCCACCCACCGCTATGCTGCAGCATCGTTCTGATGCAGCAGCTGTCCTCCGCCGGCCCCAAGCCCAAGATCACATGACCACAGATTCTCAGTTCTCAGTCTTCCCTGAGCAGAGAGCGGTGACTGTCAATCACCATTATTCTCTGCTCTGCTCAATGGAGCACCAGGCTGTGGAGGGGGTGGGAGCGGCTGGCTCAGGTTCTCAGCTGCATACTGAGAGGCTGAGCCAGCTGCTGATCAGGCATCTGGGTGGATCCTGACATTATTGTCAGGATCCTTCCAGAGCCTTGGGCAGCTCTGTGACCTCAGCCGACAGTGAGTTTTCAGAGAGTGAGCGAGACAGCCCAGAACCACTGTCGGCTGATTCTGGGTCACGGGAGAGCACAAGTAAGTGCACCCCTGTGACCCAGAGGAGAAGTATGCCAGAAACAAAGCTTTGGCTATACTTCTCTTTTAAGGCAATCAGAGAGGAACTTATCCTATTCCCAAATTTAAATATCGAAAGTGTCTGTCTCCTCACTGTGGGAACCTTAAAAGAGAAGTATGTTTTTTTTTCTTTATTTGTGATTCATACTTACCTATGTGGATGCAGCATCAGACCAATGCTGCATCTGTCCCCCGCTGTCTCTGCACTGAGAACCGAGCCACCGAACATCGCTGATGGCTCGTTTTTCACTGATCTCTGACAGGAGAGCTGCTGACTGTCAGTCAGCATCTCTCCTCTCTGCTTCTCCACACTCACTGGAGCGCTGAGCTGTGGAGGGGCGGGGAGCGGCCGTCTCAGAGGGGAGCGGAGACTGCCATAATTCAAGGCAGCTGGCGGATCCAGACTTGGGAAGTCGGGATGACGCGGTGCCTCGACTGACGGCAGTGACATCAGCGGAGAGCGGATGTGACCCCTTAGAAGCCCAGCCTAAAAAGCTCTGGCTGGACATCTCCTTTAAAGCAAAAATGCAATATAATGCAGTTTACCATTTCTTACACTTGGTGGATCCATTTGTTTTCTTTTCTTTTTTTAATTTATTTTCACCTGTTAATCTGGCCAGTAAATGTTTTATTTTTGAACTTTCTTTACCAGACAAAGCTGTCCAGCAAAATTGGAGGTTAAAGACTTGAGAAAAACCATTTAACAGTAATGCCCCGTACACACGGTCGGATTTTCCGATGGAAAATGTCCGATCGGAGCGTGTTGTCGGAAATTCCGACCGTGTGTGTGGGCTCCATCGGACATTTTCCATCGGATTTTCCGACACACAAAGTTGGAGAGCAGGAGATAAAATTTTCCGACAACAAAATCCGTTGTCGGAAATTCCGATCGTGTGTACACAAATCCGACGCACAAAGTGCCACGCATGCTCAGAATAAATAAAGAGATGAAAGCTATTGGCTACTGCCCCGTTTATAGTCCAGACGTACGTGTTTTACGTCACCGCGTTCAGAACGATCGGATTTTCCGACAACTTTGTGTGACCGTGTGTATGCAAGACAAGTTTGAGCCAACATTCGTCGGAAAAAACCCTAGGATTTTGTTGTCGGAATGTCCGAACAAAGTCCAACCGTGTGTACGGGGCATAAGAGGGGTGCTTGCAATGGCCAGCTTTTATTAATTTATGTAAACTTTTCATCCCAAAAGGAAAAAACTGTTGCTGTAATGGCTTAAAAACTGTTAACTGGAGTTCCGCTTTAATCTATTAATGAAGTCTATTTAAATTTGCTAGTGCATCTAAGGCAGGCAATAGACTGTGCAAATTTTTACCTGCAACCATGGGTTGCAGGAAAGAAATTTGTACAATTCCCCCAGTGCAAAGTGTGTTTCAGGGCATCGCACTGCTTGTTTTTTTATTCAGTTATATTTGGAGAGTCATAGTGACACTTCATTGATTTCACTGCACAGCAGCGCAGTGTGTTACATTGTTGTGCAGTGACACGTAGAGCCATACAAAGCAGAGTGGAAAAATGCAAACGTGCTACATTACTGTACTGCACCACACATCACACCAGTACTGCAGTGTGAACAGGGCACATAGAGAACAGTTATTTTCTATGGGCCCTAGCAGTGACCTGCATTTATCCAGTGCACATTAATGCAAGTCACTGCAAATTGTGTGAATAAGCTGTAAAGGGACCAACAGTACTTAGTACTTAAACCTGGTGCTGCCTATTCCTTGTGCATCAGCTAAAGGATGATAGTGCAGCATTGTATCAATAGCTGTCAGCTGTTTGCCCTCTAAAAGACAGAGAAAGCACCATAAAAAGTACTGAACTAAAATTCACCACAAAACACACATTAAATGGGAAGTGTGGACTTTAAAAAAAACAAAAACAAACACACATAGTATACTCACCTCCGTGCTGCATCATTGGTGGGATGCTGCAGCTGTCCCATGTTAACATGAGCACTGATTGTTCAGCTCTTGGTCTGTTCAGAGCGGTAAGCAGTGACTGTCAGTGAGCTCTCTCTGCTCTGCTCCTCCAGTGCTCATTGGAGCACCGAACAGGGGAGGGGTTGAGAGCAACTGGCTCTCAGTGGTGCAGTGGGAGGTGGAACAAGCTGCTATCAGACAGGTGGATTCCGACAATATTGTCAGGATCCTCCCAGAGCCTGGAATGGCTCTGCCACGTCAGCTGATTGCTGGCCATAACCCGCTATTAGCTGACTCCGGGTGACAGGAGAGCAAAAATAAGTATACTCTTTTGACCCACAAGAGAAGCACGACAAAAAGCTTTGGAAATACTTCCCTTTTAAAGTATAGTTTATTTTCCATAATTGTGTATTTATTATTATTCATTATTATATTATATGTCTGCTCCTTGCACCTTGATGACACTATGCACATCTCAGGACTTTGCTTTATACTTAGTACCTAGGAAGCCCTATGGGCCCCTATTCAGCACTTTTATTACAACCACAGTCATTTATTGGGGACGACATCTCTATTGATGCTTACTTCTTATTTTCCGTTCACCGCAGCCGCAGTCACCGCCACCTCAGTTTCCGGGGATGATGTTTCCCATAGTGCCTCCAGCTACAAACACTACCCATGTTTTTGAATACTGTAGCCTACTTATAGACATCCCTAGATTGCATTTGCTCCTGATGAGTGGAATTTATCCACGAAACGTGCGTAGAGATATATACTGATGTATTGTCACAGCTGCCATGCGTTTACTATGCGACTACCTTGAAGAACCATGAATCAATTTTATATTATCATATGTGCAATTAATCATATTTGTATGCAAGTTTGGGCAACATTTAAAAATATTTACTATTTAGGAACATTTATGTATCTGTATACATTTCTAACACTTATATGTGTGTGTACATTTCTATGTATTTATTATATTACTATATTATTATGTTATTTGCTACATGCTATTTACTGTCCCACATGCATCCATGTGCACCATTAAATATTAAATAGTATCTACCAATTGATTCATCTGGTTTTGGTGTTGTGCTTCATGTAAAGTCCCGCCATTCCCCTTTCCCCTCCTTTTTTCTATGATTCAGGGATAGACATGTGCGATTAGTTTCGTACGAAACGTAAATTCGTACATTCATGAGGATCCGAAATACGAATTTTTGTGCATACGAATTTTGTACGAAATTTCGTTTACGAACTTCGGATCCGAATTCCGTTACATCATAACAAACATTCGTTATTGTTAACGAAAAGTTAACGAACCTAAAAGTTAAAAACCCAGGAAGTCAGCACAGCACAGGGATGGTGGGAGCCCCTCATAATGAGCACAGCACAGGGATGGAGGGAGCCCCTCATAATGAGCACAGCACAGGGATGGAGGGAGCCCCTCATAATGAGCACAGCACAGGGATGGTGGGAGCCCCTCGTAATGAGCACAGCACAGGGATGGAGGGAGCCCCTCATAATGAGCACAGCACAGGGATGGTGGGAGCCCCTCGTAATGAGCACAGCACAGGGATGGAGGGAGCCCCTCATAATGAGCACAGCATATGGATGGTGGGAACCCCTCATAATGAGCACAGCATATGGATGGTGGGAGCCCCTCATAAGGAGCACAGCACAGGGATGGTGGGAGCCCCTCATAATGAGCACAGCACAGGGATGATGGGAGCCCCTCATAATGAGCACAGGGATGATGGGAGCCCCTCATAATGAGCACAGCACAGGGATGGTGGGAGGCCCTCATAATGAGCACAGCACAGGGATGATGGGAGCCCCTCATAATGAGCAAAACACAGGGATGGTGGGAGCCCCTAATAATGAGCACAGCACAGGGATGATGGGAGCCCCTCATAATGAGCACAGGGATGATGGGAGCCCCTCATAAAGAGCACAGCACATGGATGATGGGAGCCCCTCATAATGAGCACAGGGATGATGGGAGCCCCTCATAATGAGCACAGCACAGGGATGGTGGGAGCCCCTCATAATGAGCACAGCACAGGGATGGTGGGAGCCCCTCATAAAGAGCACAGCACATGGATGGTGGGAGCCCCTCATAAAGAGCACAGCACAGGGAGGGTGGGAGCCCCTCATAAAGAGCACAGCACATGGATGGTGGGAGCCCCTCATAAAGAGCACAGCACATGGATGGTGGGAGCCCCTCATAAAGAGCACAGCACAGGGAGGGTGGGAGCCCCTCATAAAGAGCACAGCACATGGATGGTGGGAGCCCCTCATAAAGAGCACAGCACATGGATGGTGGGAGCCCCTCATAAAGAGCACAGCACATGGATGGTGGGAGCCCCTCATAATGAGCACAGCACAGGGATGGTGGGAGCCCCTCATAATGAGCACAGCACAGGGATGGTGGGAGCCCCTCATAAAGAGCACAGCACATGGATGGTGGGAGCCCCTCATAAAGAGCACAGCACATGGATGGTGGGAGCCCCTCATAAAGAGCACAGCACAGGGAGGGTGGGAGCCCCTCATAAAGAGCACAGCACAGGGAGGGTGGGAGCCCTTCATAATGAGCACAGCACATGGATGGTGGGAGCCCCTCATAATGAGCATAGCACAGGGATGGTGGGAGCCCCTCATAATGAGCACAGCACAGGGATGGTGGGAGCCCCTCATAATGAGCACAGCACAGGGATGGTGGGAGCCCCTCATAATGAGCACAGGGATGGTGGGAGCCCCTCATAAAGAGCACAGCACAGGGATGGTGGGAGCCCCTCATAATGAGCACAGCATTTGGATGGTGGGAGCCCCTCATAATGAGCACAGCACATGGATGGTGGGAGCCCCTCATAATGAGCACAGCATTTGGATGGTGGGAGCCCCTCATAATGAGCACAGCACAGGGATGGTGGGAGCCCCTCATAATGAGCACAGCACAGGGATGGTGGGAGCCCCTCATAATGAGCACAGCATTTGGATGGTGGGAGCCCCTCATAATGAGCACAGCACATGGATGGTGGGAGCCCCTCATAATGAGCACAGCATTTGGATGGTGGGAGCCCCTCATAATGAGCACAGCACAGGGATGGTGGGAGCCCCTCATAATGAGCACAGCACAGGGATGGTGGGAGCTCCTCATAATGATAAATTTAGCATAACGAACATTTGTAATTATTACAAAAATTTTAACGAACCTAACGAAAATTCGTATTTTGTACGAATCCAAATTGATTTCGGGATACGAATTACGAAATACAAATTAATTCTAATATGAAACGGAACGAAACGAAACCAATGTATTGGCGGCGCACATGTCTATTCAGGGATGGAGACATACAAACTCTGTAGCGGTCGTTGTCTCATACAAAGTCCCAACAATTTTATTAATGAAAAAATATATTCATTATTATGTGTTTATCTTAAAGCAGAACTATACTCACCTCTGCTCCGGTGATGCGGTGTCCCCGAGTTCCCCTCCCGGCCGCTCACATCTTCAGGCGACCAGCTACCGGGTCTCAAACGCTGGCCTCTTTGATTGGCCGGGTGGGGATGACGTCACTCCCGTGCACGCTCAGGAGTTCATTCGGATTCAGCATTGCATTAAAATTCCTGCCTGTTCGCCCTTTTTTAAAAAATTGGCCTCTTTAATGTAACTTTACACATTTTTTCCATGCTGAGTCACTGAACTACGACAAGCACACAGGTTAAAGAAAGAAAAAAAAAAAAAAAAAAGTGAAGTTAAAGCTTCTGGTTTGCATATTTGTTGCAGGTCAGTGAAACGAATGAAGCCCTCGGATCAGCATGACAGTCAGACAAGGAGAAGGAGAGGACAAGTATAACCGTTTTCATACTTCTTGAGTACAGCTTTCCCTTTACAAACATCTGTGCTTCACATCTACAAGGGGACAGCTGTGGAGGAAAAGGGGACAGAGGTACCTGGGACCCAAGGAGGGACTGTCTCTGAGAATGAGGGACATGTGGGTGTGAGTGCACATGGGTGAGTGCAGTATTTATGTAGTGAGTGGGTGAAAGAGTAGGATGAGGTGTACACTTTGGAAGTATGAATGAACAGCCAGCGTGCATTGTAATAGTCTGCAGGATCCTACAAGTCTCCACCTCTCCCTAAGTTTAACCTATAACTGCCAAGCTCCATTAAATCTAACAACACACTGTGGACAGGCTGCCTTCAGGAACACATTAGTATGTGATCAGACAGAGCACAGCGTTCCCCAGCAACAGCAGCCCCTGTGTTACACCAGCCAGGGAACAGACCCTTCTCATCACAGCTACAGGATCCAAAACTTGTCCTGATCCCCGACTTCTCCTGGAGGGATGGCTCATCCATGGTACTGCGCTCTGGGATGCTTTCTGGGTAAGCCATTTCTTTTATACTTTGTGCTTTGCACCACAATGTCAGCAACTCTGGTGATTTGTGCACCAAAATAATTGCAGCTGGTGATTACCATCTGTCTGTTGGTGCCACTGAAAGCTCTTTACATTGTCCACCTATCTGCCACATAGGACTGACTGGCTCCTGAATGCTGCAGCTTGTCACCAGTCTCTGACCTACACATTGGAAAAATCGTTTTCCAGGAACATCTTGCTCCTTAAGCTTCGTACCAAACCTACGAACCTTGTCCCATCCAATCCACAACTTTTTATATTCTAAAAAGCAATAAAAAAAATGATTAAATTGAAGAAAGTTGAGATAACTGAACCCATATGCAAATGTGATGACTTGACTTTGTCATTGCACTTCTTCAGTTCACCTAAATGTCCTTATGCAGATTCGCTCCTCAAGCTTCGTACCAAACCTACGAACCTTGTCCCATCCAATCCACAACTTTTTATATTCTAAAAAGCAATAAAAAAAATGAATAAATTGAAGAAAGTTGAGATAACTGAACCCATATGCAAATGTGATGACTTGACTTTGTCATTGTACTTCTTCAGTTCACCTAAATGTCCTCATGCAGATTTGCTCCTCAAGCTTCATACCAAACCTACGAACCTTGTCCCATCCAATCCACAACTTTTTATGTTCTAAAAAGCAATTTATAAAAATAAACGAATTTAAGAAAGTTGAGATAACTGAACCCATATGCAAATGTGATGACTTGACTTTGTCATTGTACTTCTTCAGTTCACCTAAATGTCCTCATGCAGATTCGCTCCTCAAGCTTCGTACCAAACCTACGAACCTTGTCCCATCCAATCCACAACTTTTTATGTTCTAAAAAGAAATTTAAAAAATTAACGAATTGAAGAAGGTTCAGATAACTGAACCCATATACAAATGTGATGACTTGACTTTGTCATTGCACTTCTTCAGTTCACCTAAATGTCCTCATGCAGATTCGCTCCTCAAGCTTCGTACCAAGCCTACGAACCTTGTCCCATACAATCCACAACTTTTTATGTTCTAAAAAGCAATAAAAAAAATGAATGAATTGAAGAAAGTTGAGATAACCGAACCCATATGCAAATGTGATGACTTGACTTTGTCATTGCACTTCTTCAGTTCACCTAAATGTCCTCATGCAGATTCGCTCCATCCTTGCAATTTCTGCAGGTCATAAATCCACGCAATCGTAACTCACAAACTGCACACAAATATTTAAAGTGGAATTAAACTCTTAAATGTGGTGGCTGCGTTTGCTTTCTTTTTTTTTTTAGGCTTATTTTACTCTTTCTTTTCACCTGGTGATCTGGCCAGTAATGCCCCGTACACACGATCGGAAATTCGGCCAGCAAAAGACCGATGAGAGCTTTCGGTCGGAAAATGCGACCGCGTGTATGCTCCATCGGACTTTTGCTGGCGGAATTCCAGCCAGCAAAAGATTGAGAGCAGGTTCTCAATTTTTCGGTCGGAAATTCCGATTGTCTGTACCAATTCCGACGCGCAAAATTCCTACGCATGCTCCGAAACAATTTGACGCATGCTCGGAAGCATTGATCTTCATTTTCTCGGCTCGTCGTAGTGTTGTACGTCACCGCGTTCTTGATGGTCGAAAGTTCAGCGAACTTTTGTGTGACCGTGGGTATGCAAGGCAAGCTTGAGCGAAATTCCGTCAGAAAAACCATCCAAGATTTTTCTGACGGAAATTCCGCTCGTGTGTACGGGGCATAACACACTTCCTGTCGTATGGTGTTGTAGGGTGTCACCACTTTAGGACAGCAGCATTGTCACTCTGGGGAAAGGGTATTGTCAGATGCAATAGGAGATTTAGCCGCGGTTCACGTGACAAGTTGCACCCTATTAACGCAATGGACACATTGTAATCGGTGCAACTCAAGTCACTCCGACTTAGAAAAAGGTTCCTGCACTACTTTGGGGATGTCAGCTTTAAGGTCGCGTGACTTTGAAGGTGCGCTGGTGTGAACCAGAACTTGGGGGTCCTTTCATGAGGTGCTGCTCCACTCCGTTCAAGAAGGGGATATGCAAGCAGAACCCCCAGGGAATCGGAGATGAATGGGAAGGATGTCAGATTTGTGCCCATTCAATTTGTGTCCTCGTATTGACAGCCCACTATGGTGGACCTGTGATGGCTCTATAGGCAGGTGAATGTAAACGGACATCCGGCTACATCTGATCCATCACATGTAGGTCTGGAAAGACAGAAAAGCCACAGTCTATTACATCTACTAATTGGAAAATAGTGATGAGCTCAGGCATGTTCAGATTCTACCCCTATTCACCAAAATCACCAGGATTCACAGGTAGCTGGTTTTGTCGCCATTCAGTAGACAGAGGGGTTGGTTTACTAAAGGCAAATCCACTTTACACTGGAAGTGCAGTCGCTTTTTGATCTGAAGGGAAGATCTGAAATGAGAAGCTCTAGTGATTTTATCATCCAATCATGTACAAGCAAAAATGCTGTTTTTTATTTTCCTTGCATGTCCCCTTCAGATCTACAGCGACTGCACTTCCAAGTGCACTTGCAGCGCAATTGTAGTGCAAAGTGGATTTGCCTTTAGTAAATAAACCCCAGAGTATACATAATAGTCCCTTATTTATCATTCCTCTTGTGATGATATAGAGCAGTGATGGCAAACCTTGGCACCCCAGATGTTTTGGAACTACATTTCCCATGATGCTCATGTACTCGACAGTGTAGTTGAGCATCATGGGAAATGTAGTTCCAAAACATCTGGGGTGCCAAGATTCACCATCACTGATATAGAGCGTACCTTACCAAACTGATCTAGTGACAATGACTATAACACCTTATGTCCCATGAGTGCACGCGGGCTCTATTCACACTTCTGTACAAGCAGTAATACATGGTAGTGTGCTTTGTGCATGTATTTGTGTACAGTACTTGTATATACAGTAAAACCTTGCATTGCGAGCATAATTCGTTCTGGAAACATGCTTGCAATTGCAAAGTCCTTCAGTTTATAGTTCTTATAAAAAGATTATAGCAATGTGACCAGGTTGTGTAACCATAAAATGTCCATCCACAAATGGAAGCCTCCACAAGGGGATTAGAAGCAAAATCCAGCAGGAGCTACAGAGTATTAATAAAAAGAGAGGAGCCTCTAAGAGTAGCAATATGGTTATATTTAATGAAAGTACAACATTTAGCAACTAACATGATTGATGATTAAGAGGCACATCTAAGTATATTGCCCTTTGCCGCCTAATAGCCGCTTTATTTCTCAGGGTTCTCTCATCTGAGGTCTCCCTCATTTTTTCTTTTGGTCCAGTTTGCTTGGCTACGGCAGCAACACCTTATCTAGGTGAGTGGCATTGGGTCTGTATTAACTAACATATATGGTAGAGGTGCCATCAGTGGACCTGTCATCCTTTTGTCTTGTATTTGTGCACATCTAAGTATTCAGGCATCTGGGGTAAAGCTGTCCACATAGACCATCCTCCACACCGCCGGCTCTCACCGCTGTCAGTCTGCAATCGTGACCAGGAAGACTACCCTGCAGTAGAGAGATTAAACCACCCATGGAGCGCAGAGTGGCGCGAAGAGGATGGTCTATGTGGACAGCTTTATTCATCAACCATATGAGCTGACAAATGTTGTACCTTCATTAAATGTAACCATATTGCTACACTTAGAGGCGCCTCTCTTCTCTTTTATACTCAGTTGTGACATGACACTACTCTTATATCAAGACATCGCTTGTATATCAAGTCAAAATGTATTTTAAAAGTTTGCTTGTCTTGCAAAACGCTCTCAAACCAAGTTACTCTCAAAACAAGGTTTTACTGTATTTTTATGTATGTACATACATAAAATTCCTAACATAGAGTGGCAGGCATTAAAACCGCACAAAATGGACGGACGATTTAGTTGGTTACCATTCTTTTCTACGGCAAGAATCAACACCGCCACACAAATCTTACTGTGAGCCTGTGATGGTGCAATGCAATGAACTAGACTGGCTCCATTTAAGATAATGTTTTGGAATACCTGCAGGTTTCCAGAATGAAAATGCTTTATACCATGAATCACCACGGAGATATGGTGCCCTTCACCAGTTTAAAAGAGCTATTGGATTGGATAATACTATATATATGGCTGAAAAACAGTTGGGACTCGAATTTTGTTTGTAAAAATTGCCTAACACTGCAAAGGCAGGCCATACATTAGGCAATTTGCTTTACTTAAACCACGCGTGGAAGGAAAGACAAATTTTTGATTCCCCCCATCAACACAGTCAGGGCAGATGGGGGAATCCCTCCCGCTCACTAGTGTGTTCTGCTGGTGGGGAGCCTTCCCCACCGTCAGAATAAAATGATCACAGCTAGCGTTTATAGCCGCCGGCCACAAAACCCCGACAGGCTGGTTGTACTAATATTAATCAATGGAACATCTTCAGTACAACCAGCCTGCCAATAGATGGATCAAAATTGGTAAAAAACCTTCCAATGTATGCGCCCCCCACCAGCCACCCCTAAACACTTACCTGTGTCCTCTCTCAGAGAAGAAGAGGAGCCGAGAGCGCCAGCGGGGACACCAGAAGAGAAGGTAAGTATAACATGTTTATTTTTTTAATTAAAAACAAACTGAAGGTTTAGAATCACCTTAACTTAAAGTGGAACTAAATGGAGCTAAATGAGACATGCAATGACTCCTCTGCCATAAAATAAACCAGCCTGCCTGCTCGCAGTCTTCTGTGGCATGTACACTGAGCTGTAAATGTGCAACCCAGTTTAAATCGTTGACATGGTCCCTGTGTGCCAGTATGACCGACTCCTGCACATGGGTCATCTTGTGCCAGCCAATCAAGATGGCCAAAGACCAGCGCCCAAAAAAACTAAAAAAAAAGCCAGGGAGAAGATGCCGTTGCTGGTGAGGGACCATTGGAGAGAAGGTACGTATCATGACTTTCATTCTGCTTTAACTGGAGGTCAAGAAAGGGACTGTGTATCTGGAAGTGGTGCCTAAATCACAAGACTATCAAAACAGAATTACATATCTTTTGGCAGGTAAGACAGTTCAAACACATGCAGCTTAACTCTTCATTTTGCTGTTTGCCTGCAGACTGTATTTAAAGCTAAACTCCAAGAAAGATCAAATATGCCTTGCAATGGGGCTCCCCCCCCCCTCTCACAGTGCAAGGGAAAAATGCTTGTTTATGCCTAGGATACCAGGGTTTTTTTTCAGCTGGAACTTGGTGGAGCTCAGTTCCACCACCTCTGGCTCAGGCCCTCTAACCCCTCCTCACCACTATCACTTGTAAACACAAAAGTCCAACTTCTGCGTTTACAAGTGACAGCCTGTCTCCTAACAGCTCTCACAGATCTGATCTCCAGTGCAGATGCCATCACCCCTACTGGATGATCTCCCCGCAAGTCAGAGAGGAAGAGCCAACTACAGTGTGCAGAGAGGTACTAGAGCCGACGGGGTGCTTCAGCCTAATACACCAACCAAAAGGTTACAATATATATATAAAAAAAAAGTCTCAGTTTTCAGTAACAGCATACTGTTCTTCAGGATAAAGGTCTCAATGAGAAGGCTAATAGTGTTACTTCAATAATATTCAGGGATTGGAAGCCTGGTCCCCAGCCAGGTCTCACCAAAAAGAATAAGGAGCAAATGAACTATCTCGGTACAGTACAATAAGGATAAATTCAAAATTATGAACAATCGTATAAAATAGTACAAAAGTTTATTGATACATAACACATGACAGAAAATATTAATAGTGAATTAAAAACATAGGTGACGGTCCAACTAGTTTCGTGGACTAGGCCGCTTCATCAGGGAAGTATCTGCAATTTGATTAGCACATGATCAATAACAATGTAATTAATCACATGCAACAAAACAATATTTAAAGCAATATATCAATTAAGCTTTACTGGTGACGCCCTGTGTCTGGTGTGTACCGGGTACCGGGATTCGGGTAAGCAGTCTTGCATCCGCCCCTATGTAACATTTGAATATTGCTTAATTGCTCTCAATATTGTTTTATTGTATGTGATTAATTACATTGTTATTGATCATGTGCTAATCAAATTGCAGATACTTGGACCGTCACCTATGTTTTTAATTTACTATTGATATTTTCTGTCATGTGTTATGTATCAATAAACTTTTGTACTATTTTATACGATTGTTCATATATTTAAATTTATCCTTATTGTACTGTACCGAGATAATCGATTTGCCCCTTATTCTTTTTGGTGAGACCTGGCTGGGGACCAGGCTTCCAATCCCTGAATATTATTAAAGTAACACTATTAGCCTTCTCATTGAGACCTTTATCCTGAAGAACAGTATGCTGTTACTGAAAACTGAGACTTATTTTATATATATATTGTAACCATTCTGGTTAGGATTACTTAAGCAATTTTGAAGCGAAAGAAAAAATAATAATAATACGAGGAAAATTAAATTTTATCCAAATAATAGAAATGTGTTCAATTCAATAAATGTAGACAACTTCAGATTTTCTGCATGTACAGATCTGTAGACAACAATCATTTCCTGAAGCCATCATGCATGTACAGTCACCCAACAACTGAAACATGTGGCTAGTGGAACTCCATCAAATTTTTGCCCATTTTTATGCAATACAGGAAAAGAGGGGGGGGCACTGAATTATTTATTCAGTGTTGATAATATAAAACCAACTCAAGCTTTAGGAAAAAACATAGAAATCCAAAGTCTCGCTGTGGTAAATATAGAAAAGAGCAGTTCTTGCTGCAATACTCACCTTGTAGTTTAGTTCTAAGGTTAGAACAACTGTAGGATCTTTACCACTGGCTTGGTCTCAGTTAGGGAGATTTCACCTCACTTCCTATCACAGTGTCACTAGGAAACTAGGAAAGGAAGTTATGGGAATCTCCCTAAGGGGGACACAGACAACTTAAAAACCTGACAGGGGTTCTAATCTGTATTCAATATATTTTCAAAAAATCTTTAAAAAGTGTGCCCCCCCCCCTATTTTTTGTTTTTTTCTCTCTCTTCTACTCCTTTTCTCTGTTTATTATTATTATACAGGATTTATATAGTGCCAACAGTTTGCGCAGCGCTTTACAACATGGCAGACAGTACACAGGAGGGATCAGAGGGCCCTGCTCATTAGAGCTTACAATCTCTCCTCTTGCCTTCCATTCCTCTGCTCATTACCATCTCTGGGCTTACGTTTGCCCATGTCACTTCCTATCCACAGCATGCCCCTAAGTCCTCGGACTTAGGTCGCTTCTGCTACCGTGCAGCTAGTGCCGCAAGATCACAATCTTTGCTGTCGCAGCATAAATGTATTTACTGTTATCTTTTTATTACCATTCCTCCCTGACCCCCCGCCACGTGGGTTGCCAGTTGATTTGCCCCCACTTTAGGCTCCCAGGCTTAGGTGACCTACATGGACCTTTGGCTCATCTTGTTAGGTCGCACAGTGGACATTGTGCACACTGGTTGAACGTGCCTTAGCCCATGTCTTTATGCTATGCACTGTGCAATGTACCTCCTGCGTGGGTGATCGGTTGTCATGTTAGCTTATTTTCTACAATTAAAAATATTGTACCAGAAAAAAGTGCGTTCCCATTGGAGAGATCTCAAATTTCAATGATCATCATTTCTGGGACAGAAGATGACCCAAATTGTCTCCAGTGGGGACACAGACAAAAATACTGGAGTTCCAACCCTACTCCACTCTGTCCAAAATAAAAAAAAAGGTTTCAGCTGCTGGAAGTGCCAGGAGGGAAAGGGAACACTTCTACATATTTTTTGGTGCTGCCCTAAAATTGAAAAATTCTGGAAGGAGGTGAGGAGGATCACTCAGGAGTTCACTGACTTTGAGATCCCAGACGACCCGGCCTTCTTTCTGTTGCATGTGTCGTCCATCCCAGAGAAAATATACAAAAAGTCCATAAAACGTCACCAGTTAAATGCCACCAAATCCTGCATACCTTTGAATTGGAAAACCCTCATCCCCCTACTATAGGCTGTTGGATTCAAAAGGTAGAAGAAATTAACAAAAATGGAAGATTTGATATTAACAGCACAACACAAACAGGAAAAATATTCCAAAATTTGGAGACTTTGGAATATGTTCATTTTCTCTGACGAAGGGAAAGCCCTGCTGGGCCCATAACCGGCCCAAAACCCGTTACCACTGGCATACTGTCTTTAGGGGGAGCCATGGTACTCCTCGGGCCTCCCCAATATCCCCTCTCCTGACCCCATCTCAACCCCCCTCTCTTTCTTTCTTAACTGTTCTATTTCCCAACTCTATCCCAATCTTGTGTACCATTTAATGTGATTTGGAGGGTGTGTGTGGGTGGAGGGGCTTTGGGGGGCCGTGGTTGAGTTCCAGCACCTATTGTTTGAGAAAAAAAAGCCCTGTGTAAACAATTGTACAAAATAGATATGAAATGATGGACCTGCCTTTTCCTAATTCCTATAAATTAAAAAAAAAAAGGTTTCAGATGGAGTTTACTCCACCAAACATAACTGCAGTTTTTTTTCTTACAGAGTACACAGATCAGTCACATCAATCCTATCCCCGACCCATACAACCTTAACACAATACATTACAACACAGTAAAGCCAGTTTTGGAGGAAGCCCATTAGCCTACTGGTATCTTCTTGGGTTTGGTGTGAGAAACCATGCCTGTGCAGGGAGACAATATAAAACTCCATTTTTGATTTGCTAGTAGAAAGTAAACCCAGGACCCCAGCGTTTCGAGGATTCAGTGCTACCCAATGTAGCATTTTTCTGCTCTCATTTAGCCGATCTTCTTAGCATCGTTTTTGCTGGAAATGCACCAATACTTGAGCTTTTTGTACTGCGTTTTAGATGTCCGAATCACCTATACAGTATACAGAGTGTTTATATAGGAGTTATAAAAAACACTCTCTGCAAACTGACAATCGCAACCAGGAAAGGAAAGCCAACATCTTTCATGACCCTTCTCGCAGCGTGCGATGTGCTGTCAATCAGCATCAAATGCTAGAAAGGCACCGGAACATTCTATCAAAATGATAGGCGGCTGAGAATCTGCCAATTAGCTGCTGTCTTTTTCTCCTTGTCAAAAAGGTTTATTGATTGCACAATAAAATGAAAGTCCGTTGGTTACATGTACAAGGATGTATAAACATAAGCTCTTTGTTAAACAATAAAACAAATTATACATATATAGGTAACATAGTATGGTATTGTTTGCATTACATACATTGTGTTTTCATCACATACATTTAATTCGTTAATTAATTAACTACTCTATGTTACTTTATCTGATAAGTATGAAAGTTGTAACTATAAATATCTAACAAAAGATATCTTAAAAAAACTTAGTATATATATCGATCTAGTATGTATTAATATAGAGCAGATATGGATGAACAAATATTGTACCATAACACAGTGTTTCTCAACTCCAGTCCTCAAGGCGCACCAACAGGTCATGTTTTCAGTATTTCCACTATTTTGCACAGGTGATTTGATCAGTTTCTTTGCCTTAGTAATTACCACAGCCGTTTCATCTGAGGGAAATCCTGAAAACATGACCTGTTGGTGCGCCTTGAGGACTGGAGTTGAGAAACACTGCCATAACATAAAATGAGATAAAAAAAAAAAAAAAGGAGGTGTAAGAGAAAAGGAAAGAGAAGAAAGAATAGATAAAGAATAAGTTCACAAGGTCGGTCCAGGTACCAGAGCATGGTTCTGCAGCTGCTGTCTTTTTCTAAGGCAAGGAAGGAACGATGATAAGTAGTTACATTCAGTCATGTAAATTGATCATTTGACGTAAAATATCTGTCTGTTCCTTTGTCCTTTGCTTGTGTCAAATGTACGGAATATTCGGTGTGTTGGAGGGCCATCACATATCTCCCAACTTTCCCAGGTGGGCTGGATTACAAAAATTATGGTATAAATCCACTGATCCTTTTTTTTTTTTGTTATGCCGTGTACACACGGTCGGATTTTCCGAAGGGAAATGTTCGATGTGAGCTTGTTGTTGAAAATTCCGACTGTGTAGGCTCCATCAGACATTTTCCGTCAGAATTTCCGACAAACAAAATTTGAGATCTGATGTTCAAATTTTCGGACAACAAAATCCGTTGTCGGAAATTCCGATCGTGTGTACACAATTCCAACGCACAAAGTTCCACGCATATTCGGAATCAAGCAGAAGAGCCGCACTGGCTATTGAACTTCGTTTTTCTCGGCTCGTCGTACATGTTGTACGTCACCGCGTTCTTAACGTTCGGAATTTCCGACAACATTTGTGCGACCGTGTGTATGCAAGACAAGTTTCAGCCAACATTCGTCAGAAATAAATCCACGGTTTTGTTGTCGGAAAATCCTATCGTGTGTACATAGCATTATGCCCTGTACACACGATCGGACTTTCCGACGGAAAATGTGCGATCAGAGCTTGTTGTCGGAAATTCCGACCGTGTGTGGGCTCCATCGGACTTTTTCCATCGGAATTTCCGACACACAAAGTTTGAGAGCTGGATCTAAAATCTTCCGGCAACAAAATCTTTTCGCGTAAATTCCGATCGTGTGTAGACAATTCCGACGCACAAAGCGCCACGCATGCTCGGAATCAAGCAGAAGAGCCGCACTGGCTATTGAACTTCATTTTTCTCGGCTTGTCGTAAGTGTTGTACGTCACCGCGTTCAGAACGTTCGGAATTTCCGACAACATTTGTGCGACCGTGTGTATGCAAGACAAGTTTCAGCCAACATTCGTCAGAAATAAATCCACGGTTTTGTTGTCGGAAAATCCTATCGTGTGTACATAGCATTATGCCCTGTACACACGATTGGACTTTCCGATGGAAAATGTCCGATCGGAGCTTGTTGTCGGAAATTACGACCGTGTGTAGGATCCATCTGACTTTTTCCATCAGAATTTCCGACACACACAGTTTGAGAGCTGGATCTAAAATCTTCCCACAACAAAATCCTTTCGCGTAAATTCCGATCGTGTGTAGACAATTCCGACGCACAAAGCGCCACGCATGCTCAGAATCAAGCAGAAGAGCCGCACTGGCTATTGAACTTCATTTTTCACGGCTCTTTGTACGTGTTGTACGTGACCGCGTTCTTGGCGTTCGGAATTTCCGACCAACTTTGTGTGACCGTGTGTATGCAAGATAAGTTTGAGCCAACATCCGTCGGAAAAAATCAGATGGATTTTGTTGTCGGAATGTGCGATTGTGTGTACGCGGCATTAGAATTCCTTACTAGAGGGTGAATGAGACATTTGGTGTAAAATATCCAGTTGGTAGTTAAACAACACAGTTCTGTATAGAGGTCCATACATCAGATCAAGAGGGACAATGGAGAAGGAGAGACAGACACAAGGATCTGCTTCCAAAAAAGAGACAGGAGCGTAGGGTTTCTGCAGGCCGATAATTCAAATCATATGAAACAGGCCATTACAATACCTGAAAGAATCTGCAATCTCACTGACCATTGCGCATGCATGTTATCAGGAATGATATTAAAGTAGAACTCCAGCCAAATCCATTCCCCTCGTTGCTTTTCCAGTGACAAGACAGGTAGTGAGGGGAAATCCTCCCAATGGGGCCATAGAAAGCAATAAAAGTCTAAACCGGAAAAAAAACTAAACTAGAAAAGAAAACTAAAGAGAAAAATCAAGTTTTGAGTGGAGTTGCACTTTCAGAGCCACAGAAAAGGAATTATTAGTGACAAGAAGTAAGATGTATTTAAAGAAAGGTACTAGGAGAATGTATATCGATCGATGAGCTTTATTCCCTCTAGTACTTTGTACTTTAGTAACACACACCTAGGTATTTGCACAATATCACAATGTCTGTTTTATTCTACAGCTTTAAATTGATTTTTTTTTTTGTTTGTTTCAGATAGAATAGGGAAAGGTTAGGTTTGGTCAAGTTTTTATTGCTGTAACCATATCAGGGAAAATAGTCCTCATTTCCAGTGCGATTACAAGAACAGGAGGTTTAACCACTTCAATATGGGGCAGTTATACCCCCTTCCTGCCCAGACTTCAGCGCTCTCATACTTTGAATTCCAATTACTCAGTCATGCGACGCTGTACTCAAACAAAGTTTTTATCATTTTTTTTCACAAAAATAGAGCTTTCTTTTGGTGATATTTAATCACCACTGGGTTTTTTATTTTTTGCGACATAAGTGAAAAAAGAGCGAAAATTTTGAAAAAAAAAACAACTGTTTTTTTTTTTAGTTTCTATGATAATATTTTGCAAAAAAGTCATTTTTGTTGGCCCAAATCTATACTGCTACATATCTTTGGTAAAAATAACCCAAATAAGTGTATATTATTTGGTCTGTGTGAAAGTAAAGGCCCATACGCACGGTACGAAAATCGGATGGAAAAATTCGTATGAAGAGCTGTCTGCCGATTTTCGGATCGTTAGTACGGTGCTTTTGACAGCCGATTTCGCTTTTTTGTCAGATAAAAGCTGGATGTGCAGATTATAAAATTTTTGTCGGATGTGAACTCAACATCCGATTTTTGTTTCATCAGCGCAAGACTATTGCATGCTCAGAAACGAAAGAATACATCCAAAATTATTCAACACGATACGTCACTTCTGACATTGTATTCTGTCGTACGAACCTTTTCGCATTGTGACTAACCTCTTCACTTTGGACATGAGACTAGCATGCCACAAAAAACGGACGTTCGACCGTCTTAAAATCTGATCATGTGTACGAGGCTTTAGAGTCTACAAGCTATGGTGCCAATCATTGAAAAGCGCCGTGCACGAGGACAGTGCATGTGACCGGCTGTGATTGGACACAGCCGGTCACGTGGTAAAGAGTTATTTTTATTGGCTCTTTCCACTGATCTGGGATGGGCTGTGTCCCAAGAGGCACACCCCACCGCCGATCGCTGTCTCCGGGGGCCCGCAGGAGAGGCGAGAACGGTAGGACGTCATATGACATCCACCCGGGATGGGAGAGCGTTCCTGCCGGCGTCATTTTACTATGGCCCGGTATGGAACTGGTTAAGATGTTCCCTTTTTTGTCCAAAGCTAAATAAAGTATACAATTTTTTGGGGGTTTAAAGAATATGTAAACCAAACACTTCATGTTCTTGATATGTGACTGCTGTCCCATGTACTTGTATGAGAAAGTATCCTGTTCTCTTTGTATTGCTTCCTTTATGTGAAATCATTGGTGATTCTGCCAGTCCCCCCGCTTTCATATTAAAAACTGGCCACACTAGGCATGAGAGCACAGCGTAGGCAGCTCTCTAGCTATGTTGGTAACTCAGCCTGCTCTCCTCCAAAGAGTTGTGCTGGCAGGTTGTCCCCTCTGCCCAGCCATTCATTGGGAAGATCAGTGTGCTGCTGCTTCTCCCCCAGCTCTCTGGGCTCCCTATGCAGCTGAGAACAGAGGGAATGTGATCCCTTATAAAAAAGGGAGAAAATATATTTATAATGTTTTAAATATACACAAATGTTTTCATTTCTATTTTAAACTAAATAGTTTTTTGTTTTGTTTTTACAAGGTGAGGGTTTAAGTTTAGACTGTCAAAAAAGTGATATTTTATTTTTATGGTGAAATTTGGTTGGCTTGGTTACTGACTGGTTTCTAATATCTTGGGGTGAGATCTCTCTGCTCCCCCTTAGTCTTATTACTTCTGCTACAGAAAGATGCATAGGGATCCTTGCACCTCTTGTTGTATTCCTTATAACGTAAAACAAATGACACAATGTCATCACCAATCTTGGAAGTACAGGAATGTAACCAACAGGGTTCCTAAAAGGGCAAATAAACGTTAATTTACTATAATGCCGCGTACACACAAGCGGACTTTTCAACCGGACTGGTCCGACGGTCTATCTGACTGTCATCACCAATCTTGGAAGTACAGGGATGTAACCAACAGGGTTCCTAAAAGGGCAAATAAATGTTAATTTGCTATAATGCCACGTACACACGAGCGGGCTTTTCGACCAGACTGGTCCGACGGTCTATCCGATGGACTTTTCGGCGGACTTCCGACGGACTTTCCAAACGAACGGACTTGCCTACACACTATCACACCAAAGTCCGACGGATTCGTACGTAATGACGTACACTGGACTAAAAAAAGGAAGTTGATAGCCAGTAGCCAATAGCTGCCCTAGCGTGGGTTTTCGTCCGCCGGACTAGCATACAGACGAGCGGACTTTTCGACCGGACTCGAGTCCGTTGAAAAGATTTGAAACATGTTCTAAATCTAATGTCCGTCAGATTTTCGACCGAAAAAGTCTGCTGCAGGTCCGATGAAGCCCACACACGGTAGAATTGCCCGCCAGACTCGGTCCGTCGGACCAGTCCGGTCGAAAAGTCCGCCCGTGTGTACAGGGCATTACTCTCCAGAACCTACCAAATGCTGAAATATCAGTTTATGTGGTTCATCACTTTAAACAGTAATTTTGCCATTATTCTCTGCATGCCCAATGATGTTTACAACCCAGGTAATAATGATTTATCTTGTAATGGATTGGAGACAAGGAAGAGAGTATGAGTGACTTCCACCTTTAATTGTAAAAAACTGTTGTAGAGTCTAAGCTGGTAAACCCAGGTTATAAAACCCACCACATTTAGAAAGAGAGGTCAAGTTTGCTCCTCCGGTCCCCTGTCCTTCTCTTCCGCCCCTTTGCGCTCCAGTCGCTCTTCCAGTCCCCTATCCTGTCCCTGTCCTTATCCTCCGCCACCGTGTGCTCCGGCCGCTCCTCCGGTCCCCTGTCCTTCTCCTCCGCCCCTGTGTGCTCCAGTCGCTCCTCCAGTCATCTGTCCTTCTCCTCCACCCCCTCGTCCCCCGCATCCGGCTTCCCTCCTCTCCTCTCCCGCCGGCTGCTGGGCAGAAGTGTCAGGATGCAGAGAGGAGGAAGGGGCCAGTAAATATATAATTTACCGGCCCCTTCCTTTTCTCAATTGGACACAGTGAGCGATCACTCCTGTGTCTTTTGATAACTGAGCAGAGTAAACTCTGTATCAGTTTATGAATGAATGGGAGCCACCGTCTCCCGTCCATTCTCCTCCGCCCCCATGTGCTCCGGACGCTCCTCCGGTCCCCTGTCCTACTCCGCCCAGTCTGCTCCAGGTGCTCCTCTGGTCCCCTGTCCTTCTCCTCTGCCCCTGTGTGCTCCGGTACCTCCTCTGGTCCCCTGTCCTTCTCCTCCGCCCTGTGTGCTCGGGCCACTCCTCTAGTCCCCTGTCCTTCTCCTCCACCCCGTGTGCTCCAGATGCTCCTCCGGTCCCCTGTCCTTCTCCTCCGTCCCCGTGTGCTCCGGCCGCTCCTCCGGTCCCCTGTCCTTCTCCTCTGCCCCTGTGTGCTCCGGTCGCTCCTCCGGTCCCCTGTCCTCCTCCTCTGCACCTGTGTGCTCCGGTCACTCCTCCGGTCCCCTGTCCTTCTCCTCCGCCCTGTGTGCTCCAGCCGCTCCTCCGGTCCCCTGTCCTTGTCCTCTGCCCCTGTGTGCTCCGGTCACTCCTCCGGTCCCCTGTCCTTCTCCTCCGCCCTGTGTGCTCCAGCCGCTCCTCCGGTCCCCTGTCCTTGTCCTCTGCCCCTGTGTGCTCCGGTCACTCTTCCGGTCCCCTGTCCTTCTCCTCCACCCCCGTGTGCTCCGGCCGCTCCTCCGGTCCCCTGTCCTTCTCCTCCGCCCCTGTGTGCTCCAGTCAATCTTCCGGTCCCCTGTCCCTCTCCTCCGCCCCCGTGTGCTCCGGCCGCTCCTCCGGTCCCCTGTTCTCCTCCGTCCCTGTGGGCTCCGGTAGTTCCTCCAGTCTCCTGTCCTTCTTCTTTGCCCCTGTGTGCTCCGGCCGCTCCTCCGGTCCCCTGTCCTTCTCCTCCGCCCCCCTCGTTCCCCACAGCCGGCTTCCCTCCTCTCCTCTCCTGCTGGATGCTGAGGATAAGTGTCAGGATGCAGAGTGGAGGAAGGGGCCGGTAAATATATGATTTACCGGCCCCTTCCTTTTCTCAATTGGACACAGTGAGCGATCACTCCTGTGTCTTTTAATAACTAAGCAGAGTAAACTCTGTATCAGTTTATGAATGAATGGGAGCCGCTGTCTCCTGTCCATTCATCTTCAATGCTGAGACAGCAGACTGGGGAATCTGTGTCCTCAGTCCCTTTCTCTGTCTCAAAGGGTAGATGTCAGGGGTCTGTTTAGACCCCTGATATCTCACCAAAGCCCACCAACAGGGCTGATAGAAAAAAAAAATAATTGCAATTAATATTAAAAATTTTTAAAAAATATATAAAAAATTAAATTGGAAAAAATATACAAAATAATAAACTACTGACACCACTACCCCCCTCCCTACCGACACTGTCCACTGCCTCAACCCCCCCCCCCCCCCCAAAAAAAAAAAAGCATTGTAATTTTTTTTTAAACAAATAAAAAATTGTAAAAAAATAAAATAACATAAAAATAAAAAACTACTGACATTATTCACTGCCCTATACCCCACCCCAGAAGCACTGTGGGAAAAAAATATTTAAAAATTATTTTAAAAAAGTAATAAACAACAGATTGTAAAGAATAAAATATAAAATAATAAAAACAAAAAACTACTGACACCGTCCACTGCCCTACTGACATTGACAATTGTAAAAAATTATTTAAAAAATAATGATGTTAGTCCTCCCACTTTACGCAGTGATGTGAGAAGGAGCGGAGGAGAAAAATACAGAGGAGAATAAGTGAAATAATAAAAGAGGTGAGTTGTGCGTGTTTGCAAAATTAAAGTGGACCGGTCTGGATGAAGTCCAGGGCAAAATTTTTGTCCCAGTCCAGCCCTGAATAAGTGTATTCATGCTGTATTGATCTACTCTTAACTCTAATGCCTTGTACACACGGTCAGATTTTCCGACGGAAAATGTGCGATCGGAGCTTGTTGTCGGAAATTCTAATCGTGTGTGGGCTCCATCTGACTTTTTCCGTCGGAATTTCCGACACACAAAGTTTGAGAGCAGGCTATAAAATTTTCCGACAACAAAATCCGATCGGTTAAATTCCGATCGTGTGTACACAAATCCAACACACAAAGTGCCACGCATGCTCAGAATAAATTAAGAGACGAAAGATATTGGCTACTGCCCCGTTTATAGTCCCGACGTACGTGTTTTACGTCACCGCGTTCAGAACGATCGGATTTTCCGACAACTTTGTGTGACCGTGTGTATGCAAGACAAGTTTGAGCCAACATCCGTCAGAAAAAATCCATGGATTTTGTTGTCGGAATGTCCGATCAATGTCCGATCGTGTGTATGGGGCATAACTCTCAGCACAGATGACAGTCTATAATATACAGGAATTAGACTTTTAACTGCATTTAGGGAAAATGGGATTGGAGACTTTGATAGCTACTAATTGACTCCGTGTGAAGTGGAATAGCAGGGTCCACGGATTTCGATCCAGAATACAGCCTGCTATGTCCTTAATCATTTCTAATACATGGCTCCAATAAGAAAATCCCACTTCATTAGGGCTACAAAGGATACAAATGTTGGGGTACCAAACATAAAAAAAGTGGAAAAAAAACAACCATTAAAAGTGTTGGGGACTGTATATGATAAAGATAAATAAAAGAGGTGCACCTGAAGGTCAGTTGATAAAATGAAAGTGGTTGAGCTCTTAAAGCGGTAGTAAACCCAGCCATAAAACAGTTTAATTTCCGGCACGTGCTGAAAATGCAGCACTCCCATTGGCTGTGCTCTCAACCAAACTGTCAAACCATCCAATGGCTGGTGTCATAATTAATCACATGTTCAGCATCATGGCAGTTGTAGATTAAACAGAGGCAAAGATGGCAGCTTCTTTGGTTGAAAACAACAGGAGGGTTTACTTACACTTTAAAGTGGCTGTAAAGCCTGAAGAATTTTCACCTTAATGCTTTCCATTTTCATCTGATCCCATCCGATCTGCTGAACGTATCGCCATCCGCCTGTTTTCAGCAGATCTTGACGGATCGGCTGGCTGGCGGGTGTCAGCGGACACATCTCCACTGACATCCGCCTGCCCATACAAGTCAATGGGTGGCCTGCTCAGATCTGCCTGTTTGGTGTAACTTTTCAGGCCGATCGTGTGAAAGGGGCCTTAACGTTTCTTTCCATAGTTAGAACTTCCAAGACTATGGCTATGGTGATCAGTCATTTTATTCATGTGCCTGTAATTTTCAGCTGTCATCGATAAAAAATATTGCTATGGTAAAGAACATTGCCTGGTTGGTCATAGGCTGAACATACAACAAAGTCATTTGGACCAGAAGGAATGGAGCAGATGAGTCAGTGAACAGTAGAGACCCAAGTTCCTCTCGAATGCACAAGCCTCATTTATGAAAATATTGGTTTGGTCATAAAACAGCTAATGCCTGTAAAATGCAAATGCAAATCAGCTAAAGACCAAGCAACAGTGCTGAACGATCCCAATATATGGTATAAGTCATTATTACGACCTTAATAAAAAGTTTTACGTTGTCAGTGAATGAATAGGCCTCATTTGTGTGACTGGCGATGCAGTAAAAAAAAAAAAATGGCCGCCCCCACAGCGAAGAGGCGAATACATCCATGGTCATGTAACAAAGCTGTTTGTTATTGTGTATTGTGGATAATTAATTGCTCGGAAGAGATGGAAGATTCATTAAGGGAGATTAGAGGTCTCTCAGTGAAAAGTAGCAGCTGTTCAGAACATTTGCTCATATTTTGGCACCGCGGTGTGTTTTTGTGGTTTATAGCAGAAATAAACACAAATTGATGAATCCGCCGATAGGATTTACGGGGCATATTTCTTACTTGATTAATCTTGCATTGTTTTTGCAATTTCAGTCTGTCATTCCAGAAGCTTGACTCGGTGTTACGTGTAACGTAAATAACTACAAATAGTCTGTGATCTAAATAAAGTGTTACTATTCTGGCACTTAAGAACGGGATTAAAAAGTTAAATATACAAAGGCAGAAACACAAATTACCATAGAAATCCCACACTATAATGTATACTGTGCTATTGGCACGAGTAATACAACAGTCATTTATAAGGGACCTTTCACTTTTTAGCTGACATAAGGCACCAAAAGAGGGGGAATAGCGGGAGAGCTATGGGAGGGGCTCTGCAAATTAGGTCTTTAACTACTTTATTTGTACAAGCTTTGCTAGGAGGTCATCAGCTCACTTCATGGTATATTAGTATCTTCTTGAGGTTTGTTATCTTCACTCTACTTATTACACAGATATAAGATTAAACAGCATGTAAATGCTACCTATGAATACAAAACCCCCTGAAGAAGGGGGTCGAAACATGTCAGGGTATTCATGTGGATGTCAATTAAATTTTTATTGTTTTAAATGTATTGTATTGCCATATATTGATGAAATATTATTTGAGACATACCCGTAACCAGAGTATACATTCTTTTGTACAATTGATGAATAATCTGGATGTTGCCATTTGTATCAATAAATGATTTTAATATACCTTCACTATATGATCCATATATTATTATGCTGCTAAAAAAAATTTCCGGGGGAATTTTCCAATTCTTTTTTCACAAAGACCTACTTTAACCACTTAAGGACCGGAAGGATTTACCCCTTAATGACCAGGCCATTTTTTGTGATATGGCACTTTGTCGCTTTAACTGACAATTGCGCGGACGTGCGACGTTGTACCCAAACAAAATTTATGTTTTTTTCCCCCCACAAATAGAGCTTTCTTTTGGTGGTATTTGATCACTTCTGTGGTTTTCATTTTTTTCATTATAAACAAAAAAACAGCGACACTTTTGAAAAAAAACAAAAATTTTTTTTACTTTTTGCTATAATAAGTATCCAAAAAAGTAAAAATTCTCAAAATTCTACAAGCAATACCCCATAATGACAATGTGAAAGAAGTTTGTTTGAAATCTTTGCAAATTTATTAAAAATACAATGAAAAAAATTCCATTTCCATAAGTATTCACTGCCTTTGCTCCACACTTTGTTGAAGCAACTTTGGCACCAATTACAGCCTCAAGTCCTTTTGAGTATGATGCTACAAGCTTCTCACACCCATTTTTGGGCAGTTTCTCCCATTCTTCTTTGCAGGACCTCTCAAGCTCCATCAGTTTGGATGGGGAGCGTCGGTGCACAGCTATTTTCCGATCTCTCCAGAGATGTTCTTTTTTTTAAAAGGTATTCTCCAGAGATGTTCAATTGGGTTCAAGTCTGGGCTCTGGCTGGGCCACTCAAGGACATTCACAGAGTTGTCCCATAGCAACTCCTTTGTTATTTTGGCTGTGTGCTTAGGGTCGTTGTCCTGTTGGAAGATGAACCTTCTCCCCAGTCTGAGGTCCAGAGCACTCTGGAGCAGGTTTTCATCAAGAATGTCTCTGTACATTGCTGCATTCATCTTTTCCTCGATTCTGACTAGTCTCCCAGTTCCTGCCACTGAAAAACATCCCCACAGAATGATGCTGCCACCACCATGCTTCACTGTAGGGATGGTATTGGCCAGATGATAAGCGGTTTCCTTCAGACATGATGCTTGCCATTCAGGCCAAATAATTCAATCTTTTTTTCATCAGACCAGAGAATTTTGTTTCTCATGGTCTGAGAGTCCATCAGTTGCCTTTTGGCAAACTCCAGGCAGGCTGCCATGGGCCTTTGACTGAGCAGTGGCTTCCGTCTGGCCACTCTACCATACAGGCCTGATTGAGATGGTTGTTCTCCTGGAAGGTTCTCCTCTCTTCACAGAGAAACGCTGGAGCTCTGTTAGAGTGACCATCGGGTTCTTGGTCACCTCCCCGACTAAGACCCTTCTAATGCCCCGTACACACGGTCGGATTTTCCGATAGAAAATGTCCGATCGGAGCGTGTTGTCGGAAATTCCGACCGTGTGTGGGCTCCATCGGACATTTTCCATCGGATTTTCCGACACACAAAGTTGGACAGCAGGAGATAAAATTTTCCGACAACAAAATCCGTTGTCGGAAATTCCGATCGTGTGTACACAAATCCGATCGGATTTTCCGACAACTTTGTGTGACCGTGTGAATGCAAGACAAGTTTGAGCCAACATCCGTCTGAAAAAATCCTAGGATTTTGTTGTCGGAATGTCCGAACAAAGTCCGACCGTGTGTACGGGGCATTAGAAGAGTCCTGGTGGTTCCAAACTTCTTCCATTTACAGATGATGGAGGCCACTGTGCTCATCGGGACCTTCAATGCTGTAGAATTTTTCTGTACTCTTCCCTAGATCTGTGCCTCAATACACTCATGTCTCAGAGGTCTACAGACAATTCCTTGGCATTCATGGCTTGGTTTGTGCTCTGACATGCACTGTTACCTGTGGGACCTTTTATAGACAGGTGTGTGCCTTTCCAAATCATGTCCAATCAACTGAATTTACCCGAAGTGGACTCCAGTCAAGTTGTAGAAACATCTCAAGGATGATCAGTGGACACAGGATGCACCTGAGCTCAATTTTGAGTCTCATGGCAAAGGCTGTGTACTTATGTACATGGGATTTTTTTTTTTTTTTTAAATGTGCAAAGATTTCAAACAAACTTCTTTCACGTAATCATTATGGGGTATTGTTTGTAGAATTTTGAGGAAAATAATGAATTTAATCCATTTTGGATTAAGGCTGTAACATAACAAAATGTGGAAAAAGTGAAGCGCTGTGAATACTTTCCGGATGCCCTGTATGTAAAAACTGATCAGTTCTGAGCAGTTCACTTCTGATTTTTGCTTTCTATTCACTTACTGTTTATTTACTTACTATTACTGCTTACCAGTGTGAACCTTGTTGACAGAAATGGGCAAATGGGCCTTTTTTTGCTGTCCGTATTCTATATGCATGTAATGATTGTATAACATTTACAGGTATTTAGCAGTACAGTGTACATGGACCATGTTGACCACCAACATCAATTTGTTTTGTTGCATAATATCTACAGTCCTCTGCTGCCTTGCTTCCTAGATTGCTAAGACGCAGGCAAAACCCCCTGTCAGTTGACTGGCTGTATGCTGCACTGGATTACTGCACAGATCTGGAAGAAGTACACAAAACACACAAAGAATCAAATAAGAATACACATGACTCTTATGTTTAAACAATATTAGCTTAGTTCAGTTTAGTTTTGAAGCATAGGATTTTGGAGCTCTGAGCTTCAGGGACCTTTCACACTGATGAAGCGCAATGTAACTGCACCGCGAATGTAGCAAAGTATACTCGCAACTTTGGTGTGTGTTAGCTCAACTTTACTATAGAGTTCTATTATGTTTCACATTTTTTGCGCACCAAAACTCCTGCATGCAATTTGTTTGACCCAAACGAGTTTTAAAGCTGGCCCCACAGTTTACAATATCTTTTGATTATAAGTTTTTTTTTTTTTGTTGTTGTGTTATGCAAACCAAATTTGGACGGTTATACAAACTGGAATGTGTTTTCAGCCTTAGGCTGGATTCACACCTATGCATGTTGCTTTTGAGCGTTTTTGGAGGTTTTTTTTTCATGCTTGCCACGTTTTTGAGCAGCATTTTTGCCGCAATTTTGCCGCGATTTGCGTTTTTTTTTTTTTTACAGTTTTTTTTTACAGTCTTAAAAAAAAAAAAAAAAAAACAACGGCAAAAACGCATCAAAAACGCACCAAAAACGCTGCAAAAACGGTGCAAAAACGGTGCACTTGCGTTTTTGATGCTTGTCCATTGAATTCTATTACATGCAAAACGCTGCATTTTGCATGAAAAAAAGTCCCTGACCCTTTCCAAAAATGCAGAGAAACAAAAAGGCATTGATGTGAACATGTTCCATAGGAACCCATGTTAGAAAATTCCCGTGCATTTCTGCAAAATGCATCAAAAAACGCGCTAGTGTGAATGGAGCCTAAGGCCTGATTCACACCTATGCATTTTTAGTGCTTTTTGCATTTTGCAGATTTGCACTGCAGAACTTTTTTCCATAGGAAACCATGGTAAATGGACTGTAGTGCAAATCTGCAAAATGCAAAAAGCACTAAGGCTCGATTCACACCTATGCATGTTGCTTTTGAGCGTTTTTGGAGGTTTTTTTTTTCATGCTTGCCACGTTTTTGAGCCGCGATTTTGCCGCGATTTTGCCGCGATTTGCGTTTTTTTTTTTACATTTTTTTCTTACAGTCTTAAAAAAATAAAAAAAAAATAAAAAATTAAAAAAAAACAAAAAAAAACAAAACGGCAAAAACGCATCAAAAACGCACCAAAAACGCTGCAAAAGCGGTGCACTTGCGTTTTTGATGCTTGTCCATTGAATTCTATTACATGCAAAACGCTGCATTTTGCATGAAAAAAAGTCCCTGACCCTTTCCAAAAATGCAGAGAAACAAAAAGGCATTGATGTGAACATGTTCCATAGGAACCCATGTTAAAAAATTCCCGTGCATTTCTGCAAAATGCATCAAAAAATGCGCTAGTGTGAATGGAGCCTAAGGCTGGCCATACACTATACGAAAAATCGGCCGAACACATTTTCGAAAAACGAACGTTCGACCGTGACCGCAAACGATCATACCATCATGTAATGACCGATAAATTGTTCAGTGGACATGAATAAATAGTTTTTTGTTCGTTTTTTTACATATACCTAGTGCAGACAGTTCGGACGGGAAACACATTAACCTTGCAATTTATCGTTCGTTAGGCAGAAATTTTCCAAACTTCCCGTTCGTTTTTTTTCCACAAAAACGTCACAAACGATTATCGATTTGTGCCCATTAACTTGCCGAAAAACGAACGAAGTGTCTATACGAACGATTTTTCGGCCGATTTTTCGTATAGTGTATGGCCAGCATAAGGCTGGATTCACATCTATGCAGTTTTAGGCTGGATTCACACCTATGCATTTTTAGTGCTTTTTGCATTTTGCAGATTTGCACTACAGAACGTGTTCCATAGGAAAACATGGTAAATGGGCTGTAGTGCAAATCTGCAAAATGCAAAAAGCACTAAAAATGCATAGGTGTGAATCCAGCCTAAGGCTGGATTCACATCTATGCATGTTGCTTTTGAGCGTTTTTGGAGTTTTTTTTGTGATGCTTGCCACGTTTTGGAGCAGCGTTTTTGTAGCGTTTTTACAGCATTTTTACCGCGTTTTGCTTTTTTTTTTTTTTTTACCGTTTTTTTAGACTATACAGTCTAAAAAATTTTTTTTAAAGAAAACAAAAAACGCCAAAAACGCATCAAAAATGCTGTAAAAACGCTGCACTTGAAAAAACTGCACTGCAAAACGCGTCAAAAACGCAGTAAAAAGCGGTACTTGCGTTTTGGATGCGGGTCCATTGAATTCTATTACATGCAAAACGCTGCATTTTGCATGAAAAAAAGTCCCTGACCCTTTCCAAAAACACAGAGGCACAAAAATGCATTGATGTGAACATGTTCCATAGGAACCCATGTTAAAAAATTCCCATGCATTTCTGCAAAATGCATCAAAAAACGCATTAGTGCGAATAGAGCCTATGGTTAGTGATGCAGCGAAATTTCGGCCGCCAAAAATTATCGGTCAAAAATAGGGTTTTCAGCATTGTGCCAAAAGAAAAAAAAAGTGCCGATAATGGCTGCCAAAAATACCCATGATTTTGCTGCGATTTTACCGTGCTTATGGTGTTTTTTCTGTAGGACATGTGATTTAAAAATAAATCAAAAACGCAACACGGGTGCATTTTTGATGTGTTCTTGCTGCATTTTTAATGCATTTCAATGGGGAGGTGTATTTTTGGTGCGTTTTTTTTTTAACTGACCATATATGCACCAAAATTGCAGCAAACGGGATTTTTAACAATGCTTCAAAAAGGCGCTGATAATGTCCGACAATAAATTCATATTTATTTAAAGTCATGATATTAATTAAAAAGTCAATATAATATAATACAATCATTCATAAAAATATATATCATTTTCTTTAAACCGTCAATTTCAGTTTCGACCAAATGTATCCTGAGTTTTCGGTTTCGGCACCAGAATTTTCATTTCAGTGCACCACTAATTATGGTGCGCTATGAAAAAAATGCATCTAAACTATCCAATGTAATAGAAGTCTATGGCAAAGTGCATGTAACCAACACCAAATCCGCAGGTACACTGAGCTGCACTGGCGCTGTGGGAAAACCACACTGTATCAGTGTGAAAGCGCCTTTAGGCTGGATTCACACCTATGCATTTTTAGTGCTTTTTGCATTTTGCAGATTTGCACTACAAAACGTGTTCCATAGGAAACCATATTAAATCCACTGTAGTGCAAATCTGCAAAAAGCAAAAAGCACCAAAAATGCATAGGTGCGAATCCAGCCTTAAGGCCGGCTCGCATTGGAACGTGGGCGTTCCTGTGTGTTTGTGCCGTGTTCCCGTGCAGTTCTGTTTTGCCGCCCATTCATTTGAATGGAATTTAGTGTAAACCAGCCCTTAATGGGCCAACATCTATCAGCATTACAGAATTCCCAGAACATGCAAAAGGTATTCTGGTAAACAGGCAATGTCCCTCACATTTTTTTATCAGAGATCTGCACATCCCTGCTCATTACTATCACTAAGGAGAATTCACTGATCACATTTTATTAGGAAGGTGAGAAAACTTCAGTCATGGCCAAAAATATTGGCACCCCTGCATTTTTGTCAGATAATGCACCACATAGGAACAGTAAGATCTCTGGAGATGGACTTGTAACCTTGAGATTGTCCATGCTTTTCCACAATTTTTGTTCTCAAATTAGACAATTCTTTGCTGCTCTTTCTCTTCTCCATACACACAGAGACACACAACAGAAAGGTTGAGTCAATTTTTCACCATTTTAACTGGTTGCCGGTGTGATTTTTATATTGTCAGAACCTGTTAATTGATAGAGGTGAGCTTAATTATGAATTACAGGAGCATCACAAACTTGGAATACAATTTTGAGAAGGTGCCAATAATTGTGTCAAATCAATTTTTGGAGTTTTGCGTGGACTATATCAGATTTGAATTTTTGGTTCTTCACTTTTTTTGTGTCATACCAATACAAACAAAAGAAATACACATGGGAATGCCTAAATATTTGTAATTGCAACAGTTTTCTGGGCGAAGTGGTGCATTATCTGACAGAAATGAAGGGGTGCCAATATTTTTCATCTTTTATCTGAACTGTATGCAGGAGGCAACACGGCTCTCAGCAATATGGAGGGAGCTAGCACAAATGCATGGTTTTATTCTATGTCACATTGCAAAACATTTGGCAAGAACTTTTTTTTTTTTTATCCAAAAACCCTAATTATATATCTGATGTTATTATGCAACCTGAAGCAGAATCATCAGATGTAATCTGACTGGGTACTGAGGACAATACAGATGTGTTCTTTTCACTATAATTAAACTTTCAGTGACTTGTGCCAAAATCCTGGAGATAAAGGGCCCTCTGATTCCTCTTGTATTGAATTGTTTTGCAACTGTACTATTTGCCCTAACGTTGCAAAGCGCTGCACAAATTGTTGGCGCTATACAAATCCTGTATAATAATAATAATTATTCAAAATGGCAACATTCACAGGAAATCTAGCAGCACTGATTGTGTTAAAGTACATAGAACTTTTTTTTAGCTTTTAGATGTGTTTTAGTGTTCTCATTAAGCCCCGGTTCACATACAGTCAGGTCCATAAATATTGGGACATCAACACAATTCTAATCTTTTTGGCTCTACACACCACCACAATGGATTTGAAATGAAACGAACACGATGTGCTTTAACTGCAGACTTTGAGCTTTAATTTGAGGGTATTTACATCCAAATCAGGTGAATGGTGTAGGAATTACAACAGTTTGTATATGTGCCTCCTACTTTTTAAGGGATCAAAAGTAATGGGACAGATTAACAATCATCCATCAAACTTTCACTTTTTAATACTTGGTTGCAAATCCTTTGCAGTCAATTACAGCCTGAAGTCTGGAACGCATAGACATCACCAGACGCTGGGCTTCATCCCTGGTGATGGTCTGCCAGGCCTCCACTGCAACTGTCTTCAGTTCCTGCTTGTTCTTGGGGAATTTTCCCTTCAGTTTTGTCTTCAGCAAGTGAAATGCATGCTCAATCGGATTCAGGTCAGGTGATTGACTTGGCCATTGCATAACATTCCACTTCTTTCCCTTAAAAAACTCTTTGGTTGCTTTCGCAGTATGCTTCGGGTCATTGTCCATCTGCACTCTGAAGCGCCGTCCAATGAGTTCTAAAGCATTTTGCTGAATATGAGCAGATAATATTGCCCGAAACACTTCAGAATTCATCCTGCTGCTTTTGTCAGCAGTCACATCATCAATAAATACAAGAGAACCAGTTCCATTGGCAGCCATACATGCCCACGCCATGACACTACCACCACCATGCTTCACTGATGAGGTGGTATGCTTTGAATTATGAGCAGTTCCTTTCCTTCTCCATACTCTTCTCTTCCCATCACTCTGGTACAAGTTGATCTTGGTCTCATCTGTCCATAGGATGTTGTTCCAGAACTGTGAAAGCTTTTTTAGATGTTGTTTGGCAAACTCTAAACTGGCCTTCCTGTTTTTGAGGCTCACCAATGGTTTACATCTTGTGGTGAACCCTCTGTATTCACTCTGGTGAAGTCTTCTCTTGATTGTTGACTTTACACACATACACCTACCTCCTGGAGAGTGTTCTTGATCTGGCCAACTGTTGTGAAGGGTGTTTTCTTCACCAGGGAAATAATTCTTCGGTCAATCACCACGGTTGTTTTCCGTGGTCTTCCGGGTCTTTTGGTGTTGCTGAGATCACCGTTGCGTTCTTTCTTTTGAAGGATGTTCCAAACAGTTGATTTGGCCACACCTAATGTTTTTGCTATCTCTCTGATTGGTTTGTTTTGTTTCTTCAGCCTAATGATGGCTTGCTTCACTGATAGTGACAGCTCTTTGGATCTCATATTGAGAGTTGACAGCAACGGATTCCAAATGCAAATAGCAAACTTGAAATGAACTCTGGACATTTTATCTGCTCCTTGTAAATGTGATAATGAGGGAATAACACACACCTGGCCATGGAACAGCTGAGCAGCCAATTGTCCCATTACTTTTGGTCCCTTAAAAAAGTGGGAGGCACATATACAAACTGTTGTAATTCCTACACCGTTCACCTGATTTGGATGTAAATACCCTCAAATTAAAGCTGAAAGTCTGCAGTTAAAGCACATCTTTCATTTCAAATCCATTGTGGTGGTGTATAGAGCCAAAAAGATTAGAATTGTGTCGATGTCCCAATATTTATGGACCTGACTGTAGATGCAGTGCAGTAAATGCAGAGAATCCTGAACGTTTTCTCGACACAGCACTGAAATCACACTCTGTTCATGCGATCTGCCACCAGTATCAATATTAAATTAATGACACACCCCAAAACAGGTTGCAAAATGTAGTGCGATTGCAAGAACCGGATTGCATGGGTGTTCACATCCATGCGATCCGATTCCGGTGCGCACCTTTTTTTGTGCAGTGTGGTGCAAATTGAGCCCATATAAAATGAATGGAAAATGAATAGAAATGCAGTGCGATTCCTGTCTGAATCCAGCACTGCACAAGTGTGATCCCAGGCTGAAAGGTCTCTCTTCACCACTTGTTCTGGTGACTTTGATGAATATACTCTCAGATCCCACCACTGTGACCTGAATGTGACGTATTACACACTCAGATTCAGATTTTTTTTGGTATTACACAATCTGAGCACCAGCAGGCAGAGTCACTGGGGCACATTAAGTGAGCAGTTAATCTCTTCATATACAAACACAGAAGCTAGCAGCACAAATTTTAACAGAAACACAGGTTATGGCATCTATGGTTGCAATTCTGACCTTAAAGTAGAACTATAGGCAAAACATTTTTTTTTGGATATAGTAAGGGAGGGTTATAACCCCTGTCATTTTTTTCCGCCATCTGTGTTCCATTGCAGAGATTTCCCTTCACTTCCTGTACCATAGCCAAACAAGAAGTTTTCAAATTATAGGGATTCCTTAGGGACCCCCAAGTCACCAAAACTAGTCTCCTCATTGGAAGATTCCCCCTCTATTACTTTTCTGAGGACAACCCAAAATTTGGGATTTTCTTTTACTTTCCCTTTTAATGATAATGGAAAACAGGACAAAAAGAGAGGGGGTATTTTTTTAACAGGAGCACAGACAGCAATAAAAACTGTCAGGGGCTCTAATCCCTCTACACTCTATTTAAAACTAAAAAAAAGTTTTGCCTTTACTTATACTTTAAAAGAAAACACCTTTATTATTGACACTCCCAGACAGCAATGTAACAGAGTTTACAATAATGTAGCTTCCTATAGAAGTAAAGACTCGCATTTCTTATTAGAGCATTCGGAGATCCAGCTTATCAATTTTTAAATATCATTTTAATAAAAAGAAGAGAAAAAAGGGTGCAAGAATTTTTTTACAGAAATTTTTTTTTCTACAAAACAGACAATAAGCAATAGTAAAATAAATGTGATAGAAAGTGGAAGATACTTAAAGTAGTACTAAAGCCTAGCATATTTAATCAGAAACACATCAAAGGTGCACACTGGTGCCGCGTTCCGTAACTTGCTTCCTCAAGACACTGGCTCCTGCTGCCATGGAGTCCATCAGGAAAAGAAAATTATGGTAAGTATTTGATAGGAAATTTTCCATTTTCCTGACCGACTCCATGGCAGCATACGTATGGGAACTAACTTACCATACAACCAATGAGCGGACCCAAGAGGCTTTAATTTGTACCATTAACAGACAGGATCTGCAAGAAAAAATAAACAGAGGATAAGGAAACAGACTCTACACAATAATCAGCCATAAACGTATTGATTGAGGACCACCAGGCAGGTGTGGACTGACAACTCATGGGGCCCCCGGGCAATAGGAGATTATGGGGTCCCCGGGCAATAGAAGATTATTGGGCCCCCGGGCAATAGAAGATTATGGGGCCCACGGGCAATAGGAGATTATGGGGCACCCAGGCAATAGATTATGGGGCCACACAGTATACATACACATACAGTATACACATACAATATACACAAACAGAATACACATACACACACTGAAAAGGTACTGGAGAGGCGGGGCAGCTATAATCTTGGGATTTAAAAAAAAAACACAAATTTTTACATACTGTCCCTGATTTTATTGAGGCTGGCAACCCTGATGGGGCCCCTTAGTGGCATGGGGGCCCTCGGGCAATGCCCGAGTGCCCGAATGGTCAGTCCGCCCCTGCCACCAGGCCACCCTACAGACTACTTTGAGAACCACATGCTGCGAAGCTGCCCAAGATGCAGACCTGCTCCTGGTCAAGTGAGCAGACATTACCTCCAAAGGAGCCAAGCCCTTGGCTCTGTGAGCCTGTTGGATGGCCTAGGCCATCCGTGCCACAATCATCCTAGATGAGGCATGTTCCTCTGCCATGGAATATGTAATATAAAAGTATACATCACATTAACACAGATCTGCAATTCAAATCCTGCTTCCACGATCAAAGTGGACCAGGTAGGCTGATCACACTGTACTTGGGGCAGATAGGGCCACACGCTAATAGCTGGGCTATCTAGCCATTGCTCTGCTTGCCTGCAAATGGCCAGGCTTCAGCTATTCCAGCACCTCTTTTGTTTGCCCATTCCATACCCTGCTAATAGCCAAGGCTTATCGGAGTATCATCACCTGTCTTCCCAGTGGTCGCCATTGGCCGATCTTGATCACGGAGAGGAAAAACTTCAGGTAGTTGCACACCAAACCGGTCCTTAGGAGGAAGACAAAAAAGGAACACGGCCTCTGGCTCAGAGCAAAGATTTATGGGAGTGGGGTCCTATAGTGGAGGAGTGGAGGCGGGGTTAACCGATAGGTATGCTGCCATGGAGTCGGACAGGAAAGTATTATTTTCAGCACAGTGCAGAATAGTTTATTTTTATGATTTTGCATCCACTACTTCAAAGTGCAACAGCCTATTAACTTTATTACATCGATTCCTATCATCTAATAGCATCTAATATGAATGTAGACCTCCTCTGCTGACATGTTGGAAAAAAAGGGCTCTTACTGTATATCCCTTTAGCCGATTGCGCTCATTTCCGGGCGCATACCCCCGCCCGCCTGCTCCCCTGTGACTCCCAATCCCAGTGAGAGTTCGTCAACAGATCCCGGCCAATGATTCATGGCCGGGACCTGCTGATCAGCTGTGTTCAATCACAGCATAGAGCACTGTGTTGATTAACAACACAGGGCTTTATACACAGGGAACGACCTCTTTGGTTCCTTTCTCTGAAGAGCAAAGAAAATAAACAAATCGATGTGTAGTAAAAAGCAGCACGCAGTACACACATTAATACATTGTTAGGCACACCATTAACCCCTTGATTGCTCCTGGATGTTAACCTCTTCCCAGCCAGTGTCATTAGTACAGTGACAGTGTATATTATTAGCACTGATCACTGTATTAGTGTCACTGGAGTGGCAGTTAGTCAGTTCCCACAAAGTGTCAGTTAGTGTTATATTGGCCGCCGCACTGTCCCACTATAAGTCGATGATTGCCGCCATTACTAGTATAAAAATAAATAAATAACTAAATAAATAAAAATTACAGAATATATCCTACAGTTTGTAACTGCTATAACTTTAACACAGACCAATTAATATACACTTATTGGGATTTTTTTTACCAAGGATATGTAGAAGAATACATATTGGCCTAAATTTATGAAGAAATTTGTTTTTTACAATTTTATTTTAAATTTACATTTTTTTATTGGATGTGTTTTAGAGCAGAAAGTAAAGAATATTGTTGTTTTTTTTTTCTTTGTTTATATAATAAAAAAGAAAAAACCCAGCGGTGATCATATACCACCGAAAGAAAGTTCTATTTGTGTGAAAAAAAAAAATGATACAAACTTTGGGTACAGCGTTGCATGACCGCACAACTGCCATTTAAAGTAGCGCAGTGCCGAACAGCAAAATATGGCCTGGGCAAGGGGGTAAAAGTGGTTAAAGCAGGACTAAAGTCAAAAATACTTACCAAATATACTCGAGTATAAGTCGAATTTTTCAGCACATTTTTTTGTGCTGAAAGTGCCCCCCTCGACTTATACTCGAGTCAAGCGCTTTTCTGCAGCAAAAAATTTCATTTTCCGAACCGACTTTGGGGCCCCATAGCTCAGGGCCACTTGGTGCTAGGAACCCCAAATTTGGTGTGCAAACCTAGTAACACAACATATCCAAAGCTGAAGTTCCTAGCACTAAGTGGCCCCGAGATACGGGGCCCCAAAATCGGTTCGGAAAATGTCATTCTCTGCTGCAGAAAAGTGCTTGACATTTTCTGAACTGATTTTTGGGGCCCTGTATCTCGGGGCCACTTGGTGCTAGAAACCCCAGCTTTAGAAATTTCATGGTGCTAGTTCCACTGGGTTTGCACACCAAATTTGGGGTTCCTAGCACTAAGTGGCCCCGAGATACGGGGCCCCAAATTCAGTCAACTATGTCCATCTGCAGCAATGTCATTTTGGGACCCTTTGCGTTCAGAGACCCCAAATTTTGGCTGCAGCTAGGGGGCATCTAGGAACCCTTAACTACCGAGTTTGAAGTTCGGGGGACCTATGGCTGCAAATGGGCACAGTGATGCTGCAAATGGGCATTGTTGACCCTCTTTTCCACTTACAGTAGCTGTGCATTTCTCACCCTCCTCTTATACTCGGGTCACTAAGTTTTTCCCATTTTCTTTGTGGTAAATTAGGGCCTCGACTTATACTCGGAACGACTTATACTCGAGTATATACGGTAGCTCTGTTTCAACAGTTTAATGCCCACCATGTCCCTTGCCAGTGCCGCCATCTTCTCCTTGGTTTCTTCCAGATGCTGGTCTTCATCCGTCCAGATTCGCTGGCACGAGATGTCGTCACTCCTATACACAGGAGTCACTCACCTGGGCACACTGGCGCTGTGCCGCAAATTTAACCCGAGGGCACATGTGTGAATGCTCAGATTTTCCAGGAAAGGTTTCCCTAAACACAAAAGTAATATTTCCTATATGGGATAGATAGACTGATGTTACTTGCTGACTAAGGTTGACCTTTCACATCTTTACACATAATGATCAATAGTGGATGATCTGTCTTTTGCACAGTGGAATAATACCCTGTAAAGGTTAGTGATACGGCATTCTACCCAGCAGATTCCTCAAGAATCAGGCCTTTTTTAGCAACACATGTTTCTTTATCAAACACAAAATAATAAGCTTTAAGCTGTTTAATGAAAATCTGTCTCCATGTGTTTTAATGGAGGAAAAAAGAAACACTTTTTTTTTTTATATAATTACATTTTTTCTTGTATATTTTATTCCAGAAAAAAACAGTGACCTGTTTTTGTACCCGAACTGATGCCAATGTGGTCTGGACCGCAAAGTCTTTTAAACTGCTGGGACATGTAATAGAAGCTTTTTGTGAAAATCTATCATCAACATTTTGGATAATCATATTTATGTTTAAACAAAGTCTTGAAGCCGTAACATTCTATACATTTCACTGTATCATCATCTTTGAAATAATGATCTCCACATGGTCATTTCACAAGTCCTATTTTCTGTCAGTAAACACACATTCACGTATATATATATATATATATATATATATATATATATATATATATATATATATATATATATATATACGGTGGGGAAAGCAATTATTTGATCCCGTGCAGATTTTGCCCACTTACAAAGAAATGAAGGGTCTATATTTTTTATCATAGGTGCATTTTAAATGACAGAGACAGAATATCAACCAAAAATCCAGAAAAAACACATAAAACCAATGCTATAAATTGAGTTGTAGTTGAGTGAGTAAAAAAATTATTTGACCCCCAAGCAAAACATGACTTAGTACTTGGTGGAGAAACCCTTGTTGGCAATCACAGAGGTACGACGTTTCTTGTAGTTGGTGACCAGGTTTGCACACATCTCAGGAGGGATTTTGGTCCACTCTTCTTTACAAATCTTCTGTAAATCCTTAAGGTTTCTTGGCTGTCTCTTGGCAACTCGAAGTTTTAGCTTCCTCTATAAATTTTCTTTAGGATTAAGGTCTGGAGACTGACTAGACCACTCCATGACCTTAATGTGCTTCTTCTTGAGCCACTCCTTGTTGCCTTGGTGGTATGTTTGGGTCATTGTCATGCTGGAAGACCCATCCATGACCCATCTTCAATGTTCTGGCTAAGGGAGGAAGGTTCTCATCCAAGATTTTACAATATATGGCCTTGTCCATTGGCTCCTTAATGCAGCAAAGTTGGCCTGTACCTTTAGCAGAGAAACAGCCCCAAAGCATCATGTTTCCACCTCCTTGCTTGACTGTAGGGATGGTGTTCATAGTCAGAACATAGTCAGAACATAGTGTTCATAGATGGTGGTCATAGTCAGCATTCTTCTTCCCCCAAACACCGCAAGTCGATTTAATGCCAAAGAGCTAAATTTTGGTGTCATCTGACCACAGCATTTTCTCCCAATCCTTCTCTGAATAATTTAGATGTTCATTGGCATGACTGTACATGTGCCTTTTTGAGGAGGGGGACTCGCCATGTTTGGAGGAAGAAAAATGCTGACTATGACCCTAAGAACACCATCCCTACAGTCAAGCACGGAGGTGGAAACATCATGCTTTGGGGCTGTTTGTCTGCTAAAGGTACAGGCCAACTTTGCCGCACTGAGGAGCCAATCTTGGATGAGAACGTTCCTCCCTTAGCCAGAACACTGAAGATGGGTCATGGATGGGTCTTTCAGCATGAAAATGACCCAAAATATACCGCCAAGGCAACAGGGGAGTGGCTCAAGAAGAAGCACATTAAGGTCATAGAGTGGCCTAGCCAGTCTCCAGACCTTAATCCTATAGAAAATGTATGGAGGGAGCTGAAATCTCGAGTTGCCAAGCGACAGCCAAGAAACCTTAAAGAGGAGTTTAACTTTCTCTATATTCCATCTCCTTAGCTCATCCTTTTCAATTTGGCATTTTTATTTAATTTTTACTGCTTAGAAATAACTTTTTTATTTAATTTCTTCTTGACTTTCGCCCCTATTCGCCTAGGCGATTACGTCACTAGGCGATTACGTCACTAGGCGATTTGCAAGGGTTCCTGGGATAGTGGCGTCATGTATTCCAGGAGTCCTTGCATATCGCCTACTGCTGAAATCTCGCGTTATATGCAGATGACGCGAATGGGTGAGAGAACCGCTCTCTCTTCTTTGATGACAGGAGAAAGGGAGGAGGTGAGCGAGCGGGGGAAACATTCTGACAGCCCGCAGCTCGCCCCCCCCACACCGCCGCTGCCTGAGTTGTGCTGAGCGGCAGCCCGCTGGCCCTGTCACCACTTCACTGATGGGGGGGGGCGGAGGGAGCTTGACAGCACCCACTACAACAGGCCAACACCGACATTGCTATAGCAACCGGTCAGTAAGAAGGACGGTCTCGCTGAGGCATTACTGCGCATGCACAGAAGTCCAGGAAATGAACACAGGTGGACTTCAGATGCCCACAGCCAAAATGGAACCTGCCTGATTCAGAGATCTGTGAGTAACAAACTATTTTTCAAGAAAGTAAAAGTGCAATGAATATGACATGTTAGAAATGTTCATTTACAAGTTTTGATAATTACAGAGCCGTCTTTAAAAAAAAAAAAAAAAAAAATTTGGGGGACTGGAACTCCGCTTTAAGGGTTTAGGCCTCTTTCACACGGACGATCCGTATGTCCGTTTTTCATCCTTCCGTTTTCGGATGAAAAACGGACATACATTCATCCCTATGGAGCGTCGGATGTCAGCGGTGACATGTCCGCTGACATCCGACCCGCTCCGATCCGAAAAGTGTAACGGAGGAAAAACCTACTTTTCCATCCGTTTTCGGATCGAATCGGGTGGCGACGGACACTACGGACCGTCATCATCCGATCCCCCCATAGGGGAGAGCGGCGCTCTGACAGGTCCGCCGCTGCACAGCGTGCAGCGATGGACCTGTCATCTTCCTGCTCAGCGGGGATCGGCGGAGCGATCCCCGCTGAGCAAGCGGGTGTTCACGGGGCGGATCATGACTGATCTGCCCCGTGTGAAAGAGCCCTTAGAGAAGATCTGTAAAGAGTGGACCAAAATCCCTCCTGGGATGTATGCAAACCTGGTAACCAACTACAAGAAACGTCTGACCTCTGTGCTTGCCAACAAGGGTTTCTCCACCAAGTACTAAGTCATGTTTTGCTTGGGGATCAAATAATTTGAAAAAAAAAATTATAGACCCTTAATTTCTTTGTAAGTGGGCAAACTTACAAAATATGAAGGGGGTGCAATAATTATTTTTCCCACTGTATATATATATTTTTTATTTTTGTCTCACCTGTTGTATATATTTTTTTACTAGCCCATGCAGTACTCAATCTAAGTTTACATTCCAAACTGACATTTTATACATATCCTAAACATTTTTTTTCTTTTTGGATAGAGCTTGGAGGGCTTAGATCCTCTATTGAGTTTATATTGCAGTCTGTGTCTGTGAAATTCACACTCTTTTTGTTTTACACTGGCCATACACTAATAATCACTTTTTTAATTAGCTTGTCAGCTGAACCAAAAAAATCTTACAGGTTTTTCCATCAACGCTATACTCTGAGGATGAATGCATCTCCCGCTGATAGTATTGTATACAGACAGCCAGCGATGGCGGCTGTCAGAATGCAATGGGGCCTGCCAAACAGTGACTGCATCTTATTGGCTGAAATCACTGTTCTGCTCGGAGTTATCTTAGATTTTCAGGCTGGGTTCACACTAATGCAATCCCAGACATCGCATTGCTGTGCAAATCACATACGATGTCTATGCAATGCGAATACAGCCATACTTTGTATGGCTGAGATCGCATCGCATCGCATTCGCACCAAACTGGGGCAGGACCCTCTTTTTGGTCCGCACTGGAATGGGATCACATGGGTGCTCAGACCAATGCGATCTGATTTCACAGTTCGCCCTGCGTTTTGCGAACTGATTTGGGGGGTGCCATTAACTTTACATTAAACTGCCTGCGAGTCACATGCGATGTGGGAACCCGCACAGAAATCACGCTGGTTCCCGCCTCGTACTAGTGTGCACCGGGACTCATATTAAGGAATGACAGGCTGTAGTGAGCCAACAGGGCCACCTGCTGCTTAAATTTTAGCCGGTTCATCAGAAACTGTCTGAAATTCAATCAGTGGATGTCCAGCTTGACCTCTGGAAGGTTTTACCCCCTTAATGACCAGGGCATTTTTTGCTATTTAACACTGCGCTACTTTAACTGGCAAATTGCACGGTCATGCAACACTGTACCCATAATTTTTGTCACACAAAATAGAGCTTTCTATTAGAGGTATTTGATGACCACTGTTTTTTTCTTTTATTATATACAGTAAACGAAAAAATACCAAAAGATTTGAAAAAAACCCACTGTATTTTCTCGTGGTGCATCAAATGGAGATTTTGGTGCCGAAACCAAAAATTCAGGATGCACTTGGCCGAAACCGAGAATGACAGTTTTTTTTATATATAATTTTATTATATTCAACTTTTTAATTAATATCATGAATTTAAATAAATATGAATTTATTGTCGGCCATTATTGGCACCTTTAGTGCGAGAAAAGCTAAAAAAAAATAAATGCATCCCTTTAAATTCTATGTATGCCTTCACACTGGTCCGTTGCACTTCCGTTGTGGTGTTAAAAATCTTGCTTGCTGCATGTTTGGTCAGCTAAAAAAAACAAACCATTGAAAACGTTTTATTGAAAATGCAGCAAGAACGCATTATTAAGGCACCCGTGTTAAGTTTTGACCTATGACCTATGAAAAACATCCCATAACCACAGTAAAATCACGGCAAAATCATGTGCGTTTTCGGCGCCATTATCGGCACCTTTTTCTCAATCGCCACCATTTTCGGCCGATATGTTTTCTATTGTATCTCTAGTATTTAGTATTTTCTACTTTCTATTAAAAAACATATCGAAGAAAAAAAATCAAAAGAATTTCTTCATACATTTAGGCCAAAATATATTCTGCTGCATGCCTTTGGTAAAAACAGATCCCAATAAGTGTATATTGATTGGTTTGTGTGAAAGTTATAGCGTCTACATACTATGGTATATATACTGGAATTTACGCTATAGTGTGACTGTGATAGTGTGGCGAGCAATCTGGAGCTAACAGACACTATCTGGCAGGGACACTAACTGACTGACACTGATGCCGGGGCGGAACTGACTAACTGCTACTGACATCACTAGTGACACTAATACAGTGATCAGTGATAATACTGTACACTGTCACTGTACTAATGACACTGGCTGGGAAGGGGTTAACATCTAGGAGTAATCATGGGGTTAAAGTGTTTGTTAACCCCCCCCAAAAAAAAAATTACAGATCCTGGTCCTTTAACACAAATTAAACAGCACAATGCTTGTGCTGTGTAATCTGCCCCCCCCTCTAAACTGTAAAAAAAACCTGGCTAAACCTGTCACTTCCTGTATGCCCCTCTCTAAACTGACCACGATAAGCAGGGCTGCTCCGCCCTGCTCACCGTGGTCAAAGTGCGTCCCTCCGTCATAGGATGCCCTGCTCTGCTCTCCTCTCTCTCCCCTCACCCCCTCCTTCCTCCCTGTCAGCGCCCTCCCTGTCTCCGCCCCGCCCCTCCTCCGAGCAGTGTAAATAGCTATTTAGAGCTGTCTTCAGGCCGGTCACGTGACTTGCGGCCGCTTTACAGCTACTGCAGGAGGAACCAAGCAGCCATGTGATCTCCCCGGCTGACATCAGAGGGAGATCACGGTCCCTCCTGCAGTAGCCGTGTATCGTAGTTGAAAAGCGGCCGCGAGTCACGTGACCGGCCTGAAGACAGCTCTAAATAGCTATTTACACTGCTCGTTTTCAGTGTTGTATGCCGGCCTCTAATAGAGCGGCTGGAGGTTTTTAAAAAAAAAAAAGTTTAACCACTTCAGCCCCGGAAGGTTTTACCCCCTTCCTGACCAGAGCACTTTTTACAATTCGGCACTGCGTCGCTTTAACTGCTAATTGCGCGGTCATGCAATGCTGTACCCAAACGAAATTTGCGTCCTTTTCTTCCCACAAATAGAGCTTTCTTTTGATGGTATTTGATCACCTCTGCCATTTTTATTTTTTGCGCTATACACGGAAAAAGACCGAAAATTTTGAAAAAAAATGATATTTTCTACTTTTTGTTCTAAAAAAAATCCAATAAACTCAATTTTAGTCATACATTTAGGCCAAAATGTATTCGGCCACATGTCTTTGGTAAAAAAAATGTCAATAAGTGTATATTTATTGGTTTGCGCAAAAGTTATAGCGTCTACAAACTAGGGTACATTTTCTGGAATTTACACAGCCTTTAATTTATGACTGCCTATGTCGTTTCTTGAGGTGCTAAAATGGCAGGGCAGTACAAAACCCCCACAAATGACCCCATTTTGGAAAGTAGACACCCCAAGGAATTTGCTGAGAGGCATGTTGAGCCCATTGAATATTTATTTTTTTTGTCCCAAGTGATTGAATAATGACAAAAAAAAAAAAAAAAAAAAAAAATTACAAAAAGTTGTCACTAAATGATATATTGCTCACACAGGCCATGGGCATATGTGGAATTGCACCCCAAAATACATTTAGCTGCTTCTCCTGAGTACGGGGATACCACATGTGTGGGACTTTTTGGGAGCCTAGCCGCGTACGGGGCCCCGAAAACCAAGCAACGCCTTCAGGATTTCTAAGGGCGTACATTTTTGATTTTACTCCTCACTACCTATCACAGTTTTGAAGGCCATAAAATGCCCAGATGACATAAAACCCCCCCAAATGACCCCATTTTGGAAAGTAGACACCCCAAGCTATTTGCTTTGAGGCATGTTGAGTCCATGGAATGTTTTATATTTTGACACAAGTTGCGGGAAAGTGACAAATTTTTTTTTTTTTTTTTTTTTTTTGCACAAAGTTGACACTAAATGATATATTGCTCACACAGGCCATGGGCATATGTGGAATTGCACCCCAAAATACATTTAGCTGCTTCTCCTGAGTACGGGGATACCACATGTGTGGGACTTTTTGGGAGCCTATCCGCGTACGGGACCCCGAAAACCAAGCACCGCCTTCAGGATTTCTAAGGGCGTACATTTTTGATTTTACTCCTCACTGCCTATCACAGTTTCGGAGGCCATGGAATGCCCAGGTGGCACAAACCCCCCCCAAATGACCCCATTTTGGAAAGTAGACACCCCAAGCTATTTGCTGAAAGGCATGGTGAGTATTTTGCAGCTCTCATTTGTTTTTGAAAATAAAGAAAGACGAGAAAAAAAATTTTTTTTTTTCTTTTTTCAATTTTCAAAACTTTGTGACAAAAAGTGAGGTCTGCAAAATACTCACTATACCTCTCATCAAATAGCTTGGGGTGTCTACTTTCCAAAATGGGGTCATTTGGGGGGGTTTTGTGCCACCTGGGCATTCCATGGCCTCCGAAACTGTGATAGGCAGTGAAGAGTGAAATCAAAAATTTACGGCCTTAGAAAGCCTGAAGGCGGTGCTTGGTTTTCGGGGTCCCGTACGCGGCTAGGCTCCCAAAAAGTCCCACACATGTGGTATCCCCGTACTCAGGAGAAGCAACAGAATGTATTTTGGGGTGTAATTTCACATATTCCCATGGCATGTTTGAGCAATATATCATTTAGTGACAACTTTGCGCAAAAAAAAATAAAAAAAATAAAAAATTGTCTCTTTCCCGCAACTTGTGTCACAATATAAATTATTCCATGGACTCGACATGCCTCTCAGCAAATAGCTTGGGGTGTCTACTTTCCAAAATGGGGTCATTTGGGGGGTTTTGAACTGTCCTGGCATTTTATGCACAACATCTAGAAGCTTATGTCACACATCACCCACTCTTCTAAGCACTTGAAGACATAGCCCTTTCTGACACTTATTGTTTACATAAAAAAATAATTTTTTTTTGCAAGAAAATTACTTTGAACCCCCAAACATTATATATTTTTTTTAAAGCAAATGCCCTACAGATTAAAATGGTGGGTGTTTCATTTTTTTTTTTCACACAGTATTTGCGCAGCGATTTTTCAAACGCATTTTTTGGGGAAAAAACACACTTTTTTACATTTTAATGCACTAAAACACACTATATTGCCCAAATGTTTGATGAAATAAAAAAGATGATCTTAGGCCGAGTACATGGATACCAAACATGACATGCTTTAAAATTGCGCACAAACGTGCAGTGGCGACAAACTAAATACATTTTTAAAAGCCTTTAAAAGCCTTTACAGGTTACCACTTTAGATTTACAGAGGAGGTCTACTGCTAAACTTACTGCCCTCGATCTGACCTTCGCGGCGATACCTCACATGCATGGTGCAATTGCTGTTTACATTTGACGCCAGACCAACGCTTGCGTTCACCTTAGCGCGAGAGCAGGGGGGACAGGGGTGCTTTTTTTTTTTTTTTTTTTTTTTCTCTTTATTATTATTGTTTTTTTATCTTATTTTTAAACTGTTCCTTTCATTTTTTTTTTTTTAAATCATTTTTATTGTTATCTCAGGGAATGTAAATATCCCCTATGATAGCAATAGGTAGTGACAGGTACTCTTTTTTGCAAAAATTGGGGTCTATTAGACCCTAGATTTCTCCTCTGCCCTCAAAGCATCTGATCACACCAAGATCGGTGTGATAAAATGCTTTCCCAATTTCCCAATGGCGCTGTTTACATCCGGCGAAATCTACGTCATAAAATGCTCGTAGCTTCCGGTTTCTTAGGTCATAGAGATGTTTGGAGCCACTCTGGTCTCTGATCAGCTCTATGGTCAGCTGGCTGAATCACCGGCTGCATTTTCAGGTTCCCTGTTGAGACAGGAGAGCCAGAGAAAAACACGGAAGATGTTGGGGGGGGGGGGCATTCCCTCCCACTGCTTGTAAAAGCAGTCTAGAGGCTAATTAGCCACTAGGATTGCTTTTACATGAAAGCCGACCGCTGGCTGAAAAGAATGATACCAAGATGATACCTAAACCTGCAGGCATCATTCTGGTATAACCACTCAAAGTCGTGAATGGCATACCTGAAGACAAAAAAATGGTTAACAATAAAGCACAGTAAACGGTAAAGTATAAATAATTACATACCTGAAAAGCAAACGTGATAAAACATAACAACAATAAAACATTGCAGAATAGAATACAGTAAAAAAGAGCAGAACAATAGAGAGAGAATAGAGAGAGAGAGAACAATAAAACGACAACTATTTTTATTTTATATTTTTGTTTGTGTTTTTTTTTTTTTTTTACACTTTTTTTTGTAACTAACTTTTATAACTGTAACCGGTTCCAGGTTCGGGTCTCTCAAAATGCGATGGCATCTTGGGAGACCCTGTGAAAGTGTGCCTAGTCTGTGCAATGCTGTACCCTACGCTAAAACTCAACTAGTGCATGCTAGTGTTCAAAACATTCACCAATGCAAAGACCAGGATTATCAGGACAGGAGGGGAGGGACAATAATAGCGGGTGTCACGCCTATATCCGCGCTAGCTGCAGACACGACATCTTTTTTGGGGGGGTTCGTTGGGTAGGGGTACTCGGGAGGACATAAAAATGCCTCTCATGCAGCCGACTGCATTTGGTTGGGGATGTGAATGGGGGAAGTACGGGTGCTGCAGAAGCGGTGGGTTCCCAATTAGGATTGGCGAATGCAGCAGGAAGGGCATTATGGGCACGACGGGCCTGTGTTTGTCTTTTTGGTGGCAGCGGGACACTACTTGTGCTTGCCACCTCACCAGCTTGAACTGCACTTATGGGACTCGCCACGTCACCAAGTGTTACTGCAGTGCTGGTTTGGCTACGTCCGGGGTGTACTAGGCCACTGGCGCTTGCCAGTTCACCAAAACGCTACAAAAAAAACTGTTAGCGATCGCAGGGATCAGGCCTGACTCTGCGAACGCTGCAGTTATGCGTTTAGTGTTTTGTAAGTGACAGTGATCGATCGATACTGCACTTGGGTGGGCTGGGCCGGGCCGGGCGGAGGGGCAAAACGCAGGTGCTAGCAGGTATCTGGGCTGATCCCGCTAACACTGCGTTTTTGGGAACCCTAAACTGCTGGTGACGCTAGTATAGATCTGATCGGATCAGATATTGATGCGATCAGATACTATACCACTAAGGGAGGTGTACGGTGCGTGCGTGGGTGTTAGCGGTACTGGCGCTAATCTGACGCTGCCTGGGGCTGGTGCTTGCCAGTTCACCAAAACGCTACCAAAAAAACTGTTAGCGATCGCAGGGATCAGGCCTGACTCTGCGAACGCTGCAGTTATGCGTTTAGTGTTTTGTAAGTGACAGTGATCGATCGATACTGCACTTGGGTGGGCTGGGCTGGGCTGGGCGGAGGGGCAAAACGCAGGTGCCAGCGGGTATCTGGGCTGATCCCGCTAACACTGCGTTTTCGGGAACCCTAAACTGCTGGGGACGCTAGTATAGATTTGATCGGATCAGATATTGATCCGATCAGATACTATACCACTAAGGGAGGTGTATGCTGCGTGCGTGGGTGTTCGCGGTACTGGCGCTAATTTGACGCTGCCTGGGGCGACGCATATCACCGCCGGGCGATCGGGGGGCTAAACCTTTATTCGGTAATAAACGGTGGGTGCCCTGACACTATAAAAAATAAACGAACTAACCAGCGTCACCCGTAACGGTTATACGGTGATCAGTGGTGAAAGGGTTAACTAGGGGGCAATCAAGGGGTTAAAACATTTATTAGATAGTATATGGGGGTCCCTGTCGCTATAAAACACTGACGGCGAACCTAAATATTTACGTCCCTAACTAGCGTCACCAGCGACACTAATACAGCGATCAGAAAAATGATCGCTTAGCGACACTGGTGAGGGGGGGTGATCAAGGGGTTAAAACTTTATTAGGGGGGGTTAGGGGGGTATCCTAGACCTAAAGGGGGGTAATACTCACTGCCCTAACACTAACTGTCACAAACTGACACAGCAGTAATCAGAAAAAAAAAAAAAAAAAAAATACTGCTAATGTCAGTTTGTGACAGGGGGGGGGGGTGATTGGGGGGGGATCGGGGGGCGATCGGGGGGGGATCGGGGGTGTAATGTATGCCTGGCATGTTCTACTGTGTGTGTGAGTGTTGTGTGCACTTACATGTCATCTCCCCTCGGCGCTGGAACGGAAACTGCCAGACCGAGGAGAGATGACATCACATCCTCTGCCTGTGTGAAACGACACACAGGCAGAGGAGGATTTCCATTGGCTGGGAGCGATCGCGAGGGGGGGGCCACGATCGGATGGTCTCCCCCTCGCCTCCCGACGCTCCCAGTCAGATGCCGACCGCCGATGGCACCGGGGGGGGGTCCGATCGGACCCCCCGCCCGCGGGAGGCAGATCACGTACGGGTACGTGATTTTGCCTGCCCGTGCCGCTCTGCCGCAGTATATCTGCGTTAGGCGGTCGGCAAGTGGTTAACAAACGCTTTAACTATGTGCCTAACAATGTATAATGTGTGCTGCTTTTACTTCACTGTCTGGATGTTTTTTCTCCCTGCTTTTCAGGGAGAAAAAACAGCCAGATCGCTGCTCACAATACACAGAGTTTGTGTTTGTAAACACAGAACTCTGTGTGTGATTGGACACAGCTGATCGGCTGATTTGTATGCCAATCACAGCAAGGGTCAGCAAAGGGCGCGCGCATGCCTGGAGCGGAACAGCAGGTGGTTAAGTAAGCATTGTAACCAAAACAAAACATGAGAAAAAAAAAAAAATCGAAATTTTGAGTTGTTACCAGAACTGAAATAGAGGATGTGATCCAAAGGGAACAATTTTTCCAGTCACACTTATCTAAGAGAGGATATTCCTCACTTTGCAATGATTTCCTCTTGCTTCCTGTTGTTTCAATGGGATACAAAGTGAGGGCAAATCTCCCTAAGGCCCCTTTCACACCTGAGCGTAGCGTTTTCAGGCAGAAAATCGCGGGATTTTACCGCAATTTTGTGACGGTTTTTACCGCGATTTTGCAGCGGTTTTTTTTTACCGCGATTTGCCGCGATTTTTTGCAGGGCAAAAGGTCATGTAAAAAGCAGAAAAACGCCCAAATCTACCTAAATAAAAAAAGGTTCCAGAACTTGTTTGGGCTTCAGGCGTTTTTTAGCTTCTGGCTTCAGGCGTTTTGTAGTGGAGATGTGAACCATCTCCATAGAGAATAATTGATTTTTTCCCCTCCAGCGTTTTGTAGCTTCAGGCTTCAAGTTACAAAACACTCAGGTGAATAGGGCCTTAAGGGACACAGCTGACAAAAACACAGGGTTTTAACCATTTCCTAATCTACCCAAATATTACAAGAATAAAGTTTGGGTATTCCCGGATTAGTTTACAGAAGCAGGAAACATTGTGTGTGCTTTCAGTTCAGCTCACAGGAAGTGACAAGGACACTGCATTTCTGGCAGGATCAAGAAGGAATTTCTGTACTTGCTAAAAATGTTTTTGAAAAATGAAAACTAATGCAGTCACTGCATGTAAGGACTAGTAGACTGCAATACACTATATTTCTGTAAATGGGTTTTGCATGGGTGCTTAACCTGTGGCCCTCCAGCTGTTGCGGAACTACAAGTCCCATCATGCTTCTGCCTTTGAGAGTCACGCTTGTAACGGTCAGCCTTGCAATGCCTCATGGGACTTGTAGTTCCGCAACAGCTGAATGTCCACAGGTGGAGCACCCATGGGTTTAGGTATCTTCCAAAGCCTCTATTGCAGAGGAAGTTAGTCTGATCTCTTGTTGTGAAAATACACTTTTCCTGGCTATTGTGCTGATCCAGCACAGATCCATCTGCAATACCTTAAAACAACTCCCTTTTCAAATGTCTACAGAAACTGCAGGCAAAAAGGAACAATTGAACTTATGAAAAACTCTTTGGTGCATAATCAGTAAACAAAAAATTGGCTCCAGTCTTTAACCAGAGACCCAGTTATCTCCCAATTGGGCACCACAATCTTACATCTCCGTCACCATTCATCAATGACACTTCTGTTCTTCCTGTGACAGTCATGTGTCACGCTCTATATATGTTAGCAGTAGGGTTGCCACCTGTCCGGGATTCACCCAGACAGTCCGGGTTTTAAATCCTGTGTCTGGGTTTCAGTCCACCTGAAACCCAGACACATTAGTGGTAGCCCTGCAGCACCAGTCCTCCTATCCTGCTCTCCCCTCCTTTCGTCTTCCAGTGCTTTTAATTATATTGGTAGGGAGGACACTTTAACTGGGCTATAGACTAACATGGGGGGATTATACTGGGAGACAGACTGATGTGGGGAGGTTATGCCTGGGGGACAGACTGATACAGAGGGATGATACTGGGGGACAGACTGATGTAGAGGGATGATAATGGGGGACAGACTGACGTGGGTGGATGATACTGGGGGATAGACTGACGTGGGTGGATGATACTGGGGGACAGACTGACGTGGGTGGATGATACTGGGGGACAGACTGACGTGGGTGGATGATACTGGGGGACAGACTGACGTGGGTGGATGATACTGGGGGACAGACTGACGTGGGTGGATGATACTGGGGGACAGACTGACGTGGGTGGATGATTCTGGGGGACAGACTGATGTGGGTGGATGATACTGGGGGACAGACTGATGTGGGTGAATGATACTGGGGGACAGACTGATGTAGAGGGATGATAATGGGGGACAGACTGATGTGGGTGGATGATACTGGGGGACAGACTGACGTGGGTGGGTGATACTGGGGGACAGACTGATGTAGAGGGATGATAATGGGGGACAGACTGATGTGGGTGGATGATACTGGGGGACAGACTGATGTAGAGGGATGATAATGGGGGACAGACTGGCGTGGGTGGAAGATACTGGGGGACAGACTGATGTAGAGGGATGATAATGGGGGACAGACTGACGTGGGTGGATGATACTGGGGGACAGACTGATGTGGGTGGATGAATACTGGGGGACAGACTGACGTGGGTGGATGAATACTGGGGGACAGACTGACGTGGGTGGAAGATACTGGGGGACAGACTGATGTAGAGGGATGATAATGGGGGACAGACTGACGTGGGTGGATGATACTGGGGGACAGACTGATGTGGGTGGATGAATACTGGGGGAAAGACTGACGTGGGTGGATGATACTGGGGGACAGATGGATGTGGGTGGAAGATACTGGGGGGACAGATGGACGTGGGTGGATGATACTGGGGGACAGACTGATGTAGGTGGATGAATACTGGGGGACAGACTGACGTGGGTGGATGATACTGGGGGACAGACTGATGTAGAGGGATGATAATGGGGGACAGACTGACGTGGGTGGAAGATACAGGGGGACAGACTGACGTGGGTGGATGATACTGGGGGACAGACTGATGTGGGTGGATGATACTGGGGGACAGACTGATGTGGGTGGATGATACTGGGGGACAGACTGATGTAGAGGGATGATACTGGGGGACAGACTGACGTGGGTGGAAGATACAGGGGGACAGACTGACGTGGGTGGATGACTCTGGGGGACAGACTGATGTGGGTGGATGATACTGGGGGACAGACTGATGTAGAGGGATGATAATGGGGGACAGACTGATGTAGAGGGATGATAATGGGGGACAGACTGATGTGGGTGGATGAATACTGGGGGACAGACTGACGTGGGTGGATGATACTGGGGGACAGACTGATGTGGGTGGATGATACTGGGGGACAGACTGATGTGGGTGGATGATACTGGGGGACAGACTGATGTGGGTGGATGATACTGGGGGACAGACTGATGTGGGTGGATGATACTGGAGGACAGAATGATGTGGGTGGATGATAATGGGGGACAGACTGATGTGGGTGGATGAATACTGGAGGACAGAATGATGTGGGTGGATGATAATGGGGGACAGACTGATGTGGGTGGATGATACTGGGGGACAGACTGATGTGGGTGGATGATACTGGGGGACAGACTGACGTGGGTGGATGATACTGGGGGACAGACTGATGTGGGTGGATGACACTGGAGGACAGACTGACGTGGGTGGATGATACTGGGGGACAGACTGATGTGGGTGGATGACACTGGGGGACAGACTGATGTAGAGGGATGATACTGGGGGACAGACTGACCTGGGGTGATTATACTGGGGGACAGACTGACCTGGGGTGATTATACCGGGGGACAGACTGACCTGGGGGTGATTATACTGGGGGACAGTCTGAATTGGGGGGGGGGGATTATACTGGAGGACAGACTGATCTGGGGAGGATGTACCGGAGTACAGACTGACCTGGCGGGGGGTTCACTGGGGGACAAACTAACCTTGCTTGATTTAACTACTCTCCTTAAGCTTCTCCCATTATTAACACAATTTGGCCACACCCACTGTTCCTCACGGGACGCTACATGCGCCACAATCCAACTCAACGTTGTCCCAGGTCTTTTGCAATCCTAAAGGTTATACTGCAAAAAAAAAAAATTTTCATTGTCCTGCGCTGCTAAAGTGTTCGGGTTTGGCTTGATGAAAAGGTGGCAACCCTAGTTAGCAGCCAAACGGGAATGGTTAGAAATCAGGGCTGAGCTCTTGACTAAGACCCCATACACACTATTCGATCCTCTGCAGATTTTTGTCTTTAGATTTACCAAAACCATATAATATGAGGTCAAACCTTAAGAGTTTAAATTTGTAGGCAATCAGGCAGGCCCTCGCACTACATGGTTTTGGTAAATCTGAAGACAAAAATCTGCAGAAAATCTAATAGCGTGTATGGGGCTTTAGGCTGGCCATTGAAGTGTATTTTTTTTTAACACAAGCAAGGTGGTTGGAGGAACCCCTCTCGCTGAGACATCACCGGGACCCTGAGCTGTCAGAATATACTGAGGCGGCTGTTACTGAACTTGATAAAATATGATCCGTCTATGGCCAGCTTTAGGATGCACATTTTAGGAAGTGAAATAGTATTTGAAACAGCTAATGGAGAGGTTATATAAAAGGTATCATTATGTTCGGGAAATGGAAATGTTCACTGTACAGTCACTGACTATGCAGATTAGGCACTACTCTGACCTGTAAAATTTGCATGCTTGTTCTGGGTCGGTGACAACCTAGCATTTACAGAGAGGAATCAGCAATAGCATTTTTTTTTTTTTTTTAGTCCTTAATAAAGAAAACCCAAAGTGAAATCATTCAGTTTACTGCTAATGCTGTGAAGGAGACATTAGATCTGTGCAAAACGTCCAGCCAATTTACTGTTTATCTGAGTTTTATTTGGTGCATTGCTTCCAGACTTAGCAATCTTTCCACAGTATGCCAGGCAGGAATGGACCTAAAGTCTTAAATAAACATCACCCTTTCACAGCACCCTCGCTGTTCTCTAACCTAAATGAATAAAAAAAAACATTTTGCAGCTTCAGGTCCCTGTAAGTATTGGTGTCAGATCCACGAACAGGTAGATTTCTGAGTACTAAGGCCTCCCTATGAGCCTATATGACTTTGCTGTAGGTGCGGTCCACCCTCACTATTTACAGATGGAAACAGGATAAGAACAGGCCAGGGCATGCTTCTATCCTGACAGTTTCTCTTTAACCATCTCCGTACCTCCGTATTGTAGGAAAACAGTGGGGAGATAGACGGGAATTTCTGGAGTGCCATCTATAAATGACGCTTCAGAAAATATTCAGACGGCCAGTGCACCAGAGTGGCTCCGTACCTTGTGATCACTGTGAACCAATCACAGCAATCACAAATGTAAACAGAATTATTCAGCCAATTCACAACAGAAGGAGCTACCCTTCCTCCATTGTTGATATACTGAGTGTTTGTATACAGCACACAGGAGGATCGTCAGATCAGAACCAATCACAGCTATCACAAGTGTAAACACTACTGGTGTTTACAAACATTCAGTCCATTCACAACAGAAGCAGCTACCCTTCCTCCACTGTTAACTAGTATTTTAGTCGACTACAATATGACTAAAACAATTCAGATGACCAAAATACAACTAAAACTAAAATGGCATTTTAGCCAGAAGACTTACTAAAACGAAATCAAAATCAGTACATTTTAGTCGACTAAAATCTAATGAGTTTAGTTAAAGCGGAGTTCCACACAAAAATGGAACTTCCGCTCCCCCCCCCCCCCCTCCGGTGTCACATTTGGCACCTTTCAGGGGGGAGGGGGGTGCAGATACCTGTCTAAGACAGGTATTTGCACCCACTTCCGGCATAGACTCCCATGGGAGTCTATCCCTCTTCCCGTCCCCACCGCGCTGTCTGCTGGGAAACACACAGCTCCCCGGAGAGAGCGGGGACCACTTGGGACGCGCAGCGCGACCCGCGCATGCGCAGTAGGGAACCGGGAAGTGAAACCGCAACACTTCACTTCCCGATTCCCTCACCTAGGATCTCGGCGTCCCCTGCCGACATCGCTGGACCCTGGGACAGGTAAGTGGCCATGTATTAAAAGTCAGCAGCTGCAGTATTTGTAGCTGCTGGCTTTTAATTTTTTTTTTTGTGGCGGTGTGGGTGAACCCCCGCTTTAAATTGTAACTATTTAGGCATTTCTCTAGAATCTCCAAACTCATTATATACTCCTGAAGTAAAAAATCGAATAACATGTTATTATTTAAAGCAGAGTTCCAGGCAAAACTTGAACTCCCTTTGAATCAAAAAAACACCACCACCACCCCCCCCCCCACCTTGCGTTTTTAGATTTACTGTATTTATCGGCATATAACACACACTTTTTTCACCCTGAAAATCGGGTGCAAACAGTGTGTGCGTGTTGTATGCCGATACTGCAATTTGGGCTGCCTAGGGGGGAACTGGGAGGGGGGGGGGCGGGGCCAGCGCCGTCAGATTACATACATCGAAAATCTCCTGTTTACTTAGCGCCCTCTGTAAAAGGAAGTCCCGTCTCCTGGGCCAGCATTGGACCAGTGTTCTTTCTATCATAGAAGCCAGTCCAGGAGGCGGGACTTTGTATTAAAGAGGCCGCCGAGTAAACAGGAGATTCTCGCTGTATGTAATCTGACGGCGCTCGTCCCGCCCCCCCTCCCTGTCCCCTCTGAGACGACAGTAATCTGAGGTGAGGCTGTAGATGGGCATTGTCAGGCTGCATTGATGGGCAATTGTGACTCTGTAGATGTGCATTGATGGGCACTGACCCTTATTTTTCTTCAAAGTTCTTTATTTAAAATTTGAGTTTTTTTTCCTGAAACTTCCCTCCTAAAATGAAGGTGCGTGTTATACGCCGACAAATATGGTATTTATTTTTTCTTTTTCATACCTTTTTGATAAGTTTTCTTCAGGACTTCCGTCTCATGTCACCGCAGTCAAATACGTCACTTCCCTGGTTTTATTGCGCCCTCCTCCTTCCCTCCATTGCCTTCTGTGTGCGTCCCAGAAGACGACGGGACCAGTCAGAAAGCGCAGCGCGACCCGCAAATGCACAGTAGGAAGTCGGCTTTGAAGGCTGAAGACTTCACTGCCAGTTTCCATTACTTGCAATGCCAGTGCCTGCACCCGAAGCCGATGGACGGATCGGCTTTGGGGTGCCAACATCGACGGCCCCCCTGGACAGGTGAGTGTCCTTATATTAAAAGTCAGCAGCTGCAGTATTTGTAGCTTCTGACTTAATTTTTTTTTTCTCCAGGCTGGAACTCCACTTTAGGGTTTTGACTTATATATCACAATGGCTAAATCTGTGTCTGTAGGGCATGTTCCAACCTTAATACCATAAATAATAACATGTTATTCGATTTTTTACTCCAGGAGTAAATAATGAGTTTGGAAATTCTAGAGAAATGCTTAAATAACGCATTACAATTTAACTAAACCCATTAGATTTTAGTAGACTAAAATGCTTTTAGTCGACTAAAATATACTGCAGATTTTAGTCGACTAAAATATGACTAAAACTAAAATGGCATTTTAGTCAAAAGACTAAAACCAAATTGAAATTTGACATAAAAATTAACACTGCTGTCGAGAGGGAATGATCTCTCTGTTTCTCATCCCTGCTAAGCATTAGTGCTAGTGCCATTAGTACAGTGACAGTGTATATTATTAGCACTGATCGCTGTATTAGTGTCACTGGTGATGTCAGTGGCAGTCATTTCCCCCCAGCATCAGTTAGTGTCAGATTGCTCGCCACACTATCGCAGTCCAATTATAAGTCGTTGATCACTGCCATTAGTAGTATAGAATAAATAAATAAATAAATAAATAAAAATTCCAGTATATATACACCATCGTTTGTAGGCACTTTTAACTTTTAGGCAAACCAATCAATATATGCATGTAGCAGCATACATTTTGGCCAATTTTTTTAAAGAATTTTTTTTTTCTTATATGCTTTATATCAGAAAGTAGAAAATATAATTTTTTATTTTCAAAAATTTCTGTCTTTTTTTGTTTATATTGCAAAAAATAAAAAAACCCAGAGGGGATCAAATACCACCAAAAGAAAGCTCTATTTGCGAGAAAAAAATAATATAAATTGTGTTTGCACACAGAATTGCATGACTGCGCAATCGCCAGTTAAAATAGCGCCGTGCCTAATGAAAAAAAAATGGCCTGGTTATGATGGGGATAAAATCTGCCAGAGCTCAAGTGGGTAATATACTGAATGCTTGTATATACAGTGCCTTTAAAAAGTATTCATACCCCTTGGAATTTTCCACATTTTGTCATGTTACAACCAAAAACGTAAATGTATTTTATTGGGATTTTATGTGATCCACAAAAGTGGCACATAATTTTAAAATAATTGGAAAATGATAATTGGTTTTCAATTTTTTTTACAAATAAATATGTAAAAGTGTGATGTGCATTTGTATTCAGCCCCCCTGAGTCAATACTTTGTAGAACCACCTGTCGCTGTAATTACAGCTGCAAGTCTTTTTGGGGATGTCTCTACCTATTTTTTATATCTAGAGAGTGAAATTTTTCTTTGCAAAATAGCTCAAGCTCTGTCAGATTGGATGGAGAGCGTCTGTGAACAGCAATTTTCAAGTCTTGCCACAGATTCTCAATTGGATTTAGGTCTGGACTTTGACTGGGCCATTCTAACACATGAATATGCTTTGATCTAAACCATTCCATTGTAGCTCTGGCTGTATGTTTAGGGTCGTTGTCCTGCTGGAAGGTGAACCTCTGCCCCAGTCTTAAGTGTTTTGCAGACTCTGACAGGTTTTCTTCTAAGATTGCCCTGTATTTGGCTCCATCCATCTTCCCATCAACTTTGACCAGCTTCCCTGTCCCTGCTGAAAAAAAGCATCCCCACAACATGATGCTGCCACCACCATGTTTCACGGTGGGGATGGTGTGTTCCGGGTGATGTGCATAACACTGCATATCACTCATGTTTTCCGCCGAACATAGCGTTTTGCTTTTAGGCCAAAAAGTTCAATGTTGGTCTCATCTGACCAGAGAACCTTCTTCCACACGTTTGCTGTGTCGCAAACTGGACTTCTTATGACTTTCTTTCAACAATGTCTTTCTTCTTGCCACTCTTCCATAAAGGGCCAGATTTGTGGAGTGTACAGCTAATAGTTGTCCTGTGGACAGATTCTCCCACCTGAGCTGTGGATCTCTGCAGCCCCTCCAGAATTACCATGGGTCTCTTGGCTGCTTCTCTGATTAATGCTCTCCTTGCCCGGCCTGTATCTTGGTAGGTTTGCAGATGTGCCATACTCTGGTTTAAACTTCTCCACAACTTTATCCCTGACCTATCTGGTGTGTTCCTTGGCCTTTATGATGCTATTTGTTCACCAAGGTTCTCTAACAAAACTCTGAGGACTTCACAGAACAGTTGTATTTATACTGAGATTAAATTACACACAAGTGGACTCTATTTATTAATTAGGTGACTTCTGAAGGCAATTGGTTCCACTAGATTTTAGTTAGGGTTATCAGAGTAAAGGGCGCTGAATACAAATGATAAATGGTTTTCAACATGGTGTGCAACCACACTTTACAGATATTTATTTGTAAAAAAAATTTGAAAACCATTTATCATTTTCCTTCTATTTCACAATTATGTGGCACTTTGTTTTGTGTTGGTCTGTCACATACAATCCCAATAAAATCCATTTAAGTATTTGGTTGTAACATGACAAAATGTGGAAAATTTCAAGGGGTATGAATACTATTTCACGGCACTGTACAGCACACAGGAGGATTGTCAAATTGAAGGTGACCGGTGCCAGTGACCACCAATGATGATGGGACACATTTTTTTTTTAAATAAAGGTGTGTGGTTTAAAGTATCTCTGACCACCAATTGTTGTGCCTTTTTTTATGGGTGTGTGTGTTTGGGGGGTTTAAAGTACCTCTGACCACCAATTATTGTGCCTTTTTTATGGGTGTGTGTGTTTGGGGGGGGGGTTTAAAGTAACACTGACCACCAATGATTGTGGGTTAATTTTAAAGAAATTAAAGGTAAATGTAAGGAAACCCAAATTTTTGGTCTTTAGAAAGCATCGTCTGTCTCAAAAATGTAATTTTGTTTGGCTACACTGTAGCATGACTGAGGCGCTTTACAGGCACGATAGCGCTTAAAATAGCACCCGCATAGCGCCTGTAAAGAGCCTCTCTTCTCACTCCAGTGTGAAAGCCCGCGTGCGGAGCGGTGCACTTGCAGGACAGTAAAAAAAAGTCCTGCAAGCAGCATCTTTGCAGTGCTGTAGGAGCGGTGGGTCCCTGCCCATTGAAATCAATGGGCAGCGCTGCCGAACCGCTGGCAAAGCGCCTCTGCAGTGGCGCTTTGCGGGCGGTTTTAACCCTTTTTCGGCCGCTAGCGGGGGTTTAAAGTGCCCTGCTGTCGGCCGAATAGCACCGCTAAAATGACAGTAAAGCGCCGCTAAAAATAGCGGTGCTTTACCGCCGACGCCCCCAATGCCTCAGTGTGAAAGCACTCTAAGTAGGTGTCAGTCAAACTATCACAACACTAAATACTGAAAAAATGGCTTGGTAATGAAGGGGTATATACAGGCTATTGCTCAAATAGTTAAAGGATGACTTTCAAACAAAGCACACTTATCCTTTGTGCCCTCCACTCCCCAGACGCCTCAGGAGGTAGCCCCACGGATTGCTGTGGGAAACTACTTTGCAGGTGTGGCTGGTGCATGGAAGATCAACAGCAAGATGTAAAACAATCACCAGAGGCACAAATGAAATCGTAATATTCATCTGGGAGAGGGTAGGGGGAAATGTTAGCACAGTGTTGGTGCTGGGAAGCAAAAAAAATGATATGAATATTTTAAAAGTGTACTTATCCTTTATAACTCAATTTCCCTGGAAGCAAGGTATAGGTATACCCCCTGCAAGATATAGTTTTGTAATATGATCGCACTTTGGGGGGGTTATAAACCCATTTTCCACAATATATCCCCTCTGGTGACCCACAGACACTTGTAAACATGGAACCCCATATAGCAACACAAAGGCTAGATACAGCTCGTTGGACATTAATAAACGATGTGGGATGGGAGACATAGCTTTCATTTTTGCTGGGAGACTTAATACAGCTGCCGATCCGTATCTCTGGGCCGAGTCTCAGATCTTCCATGTCAAAATAAATGATGTGCTCATCTGGGATTGCTCTTCACACATTTACTCCAAGCAAAATACTGTAGAAGCAAAACATAGGGTGGAGAATCCATGCATGTGCACTTTTTATGGAGCGTGAACCCAATAATTCCACTGTGTCCAGCGACAGCTGGAATGGAGCCCCCCTCCTGTCACATGACCCGGATACATCAATACTGAGGCCCAGGAGCATATAGTGGCTGGGGATTGGTCTGTTGATCGTTCGCTGCTGATCTGCCTCCAAATGCCCATCACATCTTTCACTGTAGTACCCTGTACATGCGGGTGTAAATGGCATTGGGATATATATATATATATATATATAGGTCAGGCACTGATTTTGGATGAAAAGGCCTGGCTCAGTCTCCGCTTTAATTCATCCCAAAGGTGTTCTACTGGGTTGAAGTCAGGACTGTCAAGTTCCTCCACCCCAAACTTGCTCATCCATGTCTTTATGGACCTTGCTTTGTGCACTGGTCCAAACCATTTGGTGGAGGGGGGATTATGGTGTGGGGTTGTTTTTCAGGGGTTGGGCTTGGCCCCTTAGTTCCAGTGAAGGGAACTCCTAAGGCGTCAGCATACCAAGACATTTTGGACAATTTCATGCTCCCAACTTTGTGGGAACAGTTTGGGGATGGCCCCTTCCTGTTCCAACATGACTGGGCACCAATGCACAAAGCAAGGTCCATAAAGACATGGATGAGCAAGTTTGGGGTGGAGGAACTTGACTGGCCCGCACAGAGTCCTGACCTCAACACGATAGAACACCTTTGGGATGAATTAGCACGGGGACTGCGAGCCAGGCCTTCTCGTCCAACATCAGTGCCTGACCTCACAAATGCGCTTCTGGAAGAATGGTCAAACATTCCCATAGACACACTCCTAAACCTTGTGGACAGCCTTCCCTGAAGAGTTGAAGCTGTTATATCTGCAAAGGGTGGGCCAACTCAATATTGAACCCTACAGACTAAGACTGGGATGCCATTAAAGTTCATGTGCGTGTAAATACAGGCGTCCCAATACTTTTGACAATATAGTGTGTGTATATATATATATATATATATATATATATATATATATATATAAAATCACTGAATATTTTGATTATTTATAAACAATGAATTATTTGGAAACATTTGTGCACAACTCAGGTATGAGGGGTCCTAGAGACTGAATAACAAGGGGTGGTCAGTAAACAGTGGCTTTCATGAAGTAAAGAATGATTATATGAAATTAAGAAATGCAATCCTTTGCAGTCAACTGAGAAATATTTGTAGATGAGACAAATTTTCACTGCAAGCAAATGCCAAACGAATGCCTCGTACACACGATCAGATAATTATACGACTTATCGTTCGCATTTCGTTGCATAATACTAATATCAAATTCATCAGTGCATTTTGCGCTCTACGAAATGTACGATTTTTTTTCATCCGATTCTGGAAAACCTAGCTGTTTGCATAGCTACGTATGGGAAATGATGTCACATCCGTGTGACCCCTGTGTCTGCCACGCCTTTTGGCTATTTACGTTCGTATTGTAGAGGCATATTCGTGGACACTGTGATAGGCTGCAAACGATTGATACGACTGTTCGTATGTTGGAGCATTTTCGCGGTACAAACATGGTTTACGCTCTCCCATCTCCTTCCGGGTTTTTTTTCGTGTTTCCAATCATATGTGGTGTTTGTCTATCGACTTTTAGCGGGCGCATACAGTACTGATTAAAACGTTGGCTGGGCTATCGTCCGAGCAAAGTTTTTTGTGTTTGTCCCTTTGGATATTGTCGGGCGAACTGTCGTGATCGGCTGTCGAAAACTAACGATCAGACTATCATGCGATCAATCCGAAAGCAGTTTTTAATCATCCGATTATCTGGTCGTGTGTACGACGCATTAGAAGTGGTCAGTGGCAGGTTTATTTCTGTTGCAGTTCTACTTTAAAGCAGCAGAGGGAGTAATTTATTAATCAAACAGCTCTTATAGTAATATATTACTTATTATGATTAGTAACATATCTATGGCACTGCTCTTGTTAGCATTGCCTTTTTGTGCAGTAGATCTGATAGATATCCCTCCACTGTGTCACAGATGTGCATTGTTTTCTGTTCTCTGTGTTGGAATATTGCCTGTCTCCTGAACATCATGTTACATGTATGACTTCCATTGGCACTTACATGGATCAGCCATAACTTTATGACCACTGACAGGTTAAGTGAATATCATTGATCATCTCGTTACAATGTCATCTGAAAGTCGGTGGGTTATATTAGGAAGCAAGTGAACATGGTGTCCCTGAAGTTGATTTGTTGAAAGCAGAAAAAATGGGCATCACAGTTTGTTGTGTATGGGGCTGTGTAGACTGGTCAGGGTCCGTCCACAGCCAAAAGCGCCTACAATGGGCACGTGAGCGTCAGAACTGGACCACGGAGCAATGGAAGAAGGTGGCCTGGTCTGATGAATCACATTTTCTTTTACATCATGTGGATGGCCAGGTATGTGTGAGCGTCACTTACCTGGGGAAGAGATGGCACCAGGGTGCAGTATGGGAAGAAGGCAAGCTGGTGGAGGCAGTGTTCTGCCAGGAAACCTTGGGTCCTGTGCCATTCATGTGGATGTTGCTTGACATGTACCACCTACCTAAGATTGTTGCTGACCAAAATCACCCCTTCATGAACACCGTATTCCCAGATGGCAGTGGCCTCTTTCAGCAAGAAAATGCGTCCTGCCACATTGCAAACATGGTCGGAGGAACACAACAGCGAGTTCGAGGTGTCTCCAAATTCTCCAGGTCTCAATCCAATCAAGCATTGATGGGATGTGCTGTAAATGGAGGACCCACCTCGCTACTCACAGGACTTAAAGGGGTTGTAAACCTTCGTGTCAGTGTCACCTGTCAGAGATCGGCCCCCCAGCCCCCCGTGTTACTTACCTGAACACGCGAACTTGACCCGGCGGGGACGCGCTGTCTCTCTGCCAGGGGTTCTCGGCTCTTGATTGGATAGATTTATAGCAGCGCAGCCATTGGCTCCCGCTGCTGTCAATCAAATCCAATTACGCGAGCGCCGGGGGACGGGGCTGAGTCCTGTATTCGGCCTCTATGGACGCCGAATGCTGGACTCAGGAGCGCGCCCGCAAGGTAACCCTCTCGGGGAAGCGCTTCTCCGATGGGGTTATCTGATGTGGGGAGGAGCCACGAGAGCCAACGGGGGACCCCAGAAGATGAGGTTCGGGGCCACTCTGTGCAAAATGAGCTGCACAGTGGAGGTAAGTATGACATGTTTGTTATTTAAAAAAAAAAAAATACCTTTACAATCACTTTAAAGGATCTGCTACTGACGGCTTGGTGCCAGATACCACTGTGTACCTTTAGAGGTCTAGTGGAGTCCATGCCTCAGTGGCTCTGGGTTGTTTTAGTTGCAAAAGGGGAACCTACTCAGTATTAGGTGGGTGGTCATAAAGCTATGGCTGATTGGTGTATACAATACACATCTTCCTTCTGTGACGCAGACACACCTTCCGCTTTGCATTTAGTATCACAAACACTCTTTCCTCCTGCATATGCTTTTTCACAGACACTCTCACCATCTCCATAACTCATATCTTCTGTAGTTTATGGCACCTTTTTCCTGCACTCTTTGCCACACACTATTCTACCTACTGCCCTGTGTCACAGACAATCTGACCCCCCCCCCAGTGCCCTTTGTCACAGACAATCTGTCCCCCTGCCCTGTGTCACAGGCAATCTGTCCCCCTGCCCTGTGTCACAGACAATTTGACCCCCCCTGCCCTTTGTCACAGACACTCTGCCCCCCTGCCCTGTGTCACAGACCATCTGCCCCCTGCCCTGTGTCACAGACCCTCTGCGCCCCTGCCCTGTGTCACAGACAATCTGTCCCCCTGCCCTGTGTCACAGACACTTTGCCTCCCTGCCCTGTGTCACAGACACTCTGCCCCCCTGCCTTGTGTCACAAACACTCTGCCCCCCCTGCCTTGTGTCACAGACAATCTGCCCCCCTGCCCTGTGTCACAGACACTCTGCCCCCCTGCCCTGTGTCACAGACACTCTGCCCCCCTGCCCTGTGTCACAGACACTCTGCCCCCCTGCCCTCTGTCACAGACAATCTGCCCCCCTGCCCTGTGTCACAGACACTCTGCCCCCCTGCCCTGTGTCACAGACACTCTGCCCCCCTGCCCTCTGTCACAGACAATCTGCCCCCCTGCCCTGTGTCACAGACAATCTGCCCCCCTGCCCTGTGTCACAGACAATTTGCCCCCCTGCCCTGTGTCACAGACCCTCTGCCCCCCTGCCCTGTGTCATAGACAATCTGCCCCCCTGCCTTGTGTCACAGACAATCTGCCCCCCTGCCCTGTGTCACAGACCCTCTGCCCCCCTGCCCTGTGTCACAGACACTCTGCCCCCCTGCCCTGTGTCACAGACACTCTGCCCCCCTGCCTTGTGTCACAGACAATCTGCCCCCCTGCCTCGTGTCACAGACAATCTGCCCCCCTGCCCTGTGTCACAGACAATCTGCCCCCCTGCCTCGTGTCACAGACAATCTGCCCCCCTGCCCTGTGTCACAGACAATCTGCCCCCCTGCCTTGTGTCACAGACCCTCTGCCCCCCTGCCCTGTGTCACAGACACTCTGCCCCCCTGCCCTGTGTTACAGACAGACCCTCTGCCCCCCTGCCCTGTGTCACAGACCCTCTGCCCCCCTGCCCTGTGTCACAGACACTCTGCCCCCCTGCCCTGTGTCACAGACACTCTGCCCCCCTGCCCTGTGTCACAGACCCTCTGCCCCCCTGCCCTGTGTCACAGACCCTCTGCCCCCCTGCCCTGTGTCACAGACACTCTGCCCCCCTGCCTTGTGTCACAGACCCTCTGCCCCCCTGCCCTGTGTCACAGACACTCTGCCCCCCTGCCCTGTGTTACAGACAGACCCTCTGCCCCCCTGCCCTGTGTCACAGACCCTCTGCCCCCCTGCCCTGTGTCACAGACCCTCTGCCCCCCTGCCCTGTGTCACAGACACTCTGCCCCCCTGCCCTTTGTCACAGACAAGCTGCCCCCCTGTCCTGTGTCACAGACACTCTGCCCCCCTGCCCTGTGTCACAGACACTCTGCCCCCCTGCCCTGTGTCACAGACAATCTGCCCCCCTGTCCTGTGTCACAGACAATCTGCCCCCCTGCCCTATGTCACAGACACTCTGCCCCCCTGCCCTGTGTCAGAGACAATCTGCCCCCCTTCCCCCGTGTCACAGACAATCTGTCCCCCTGCCCTTTGTCACAGATACTCTGCCCCCCTGCCCTGTGTCACAGACACTCTGCCCCCCTGCCCTGTGTCACAGACACTCTGCCCCCTGCACTGTCATAGATGACCCTTCCCCCTACCCTGTGTCACAGTCGACTCCTTCTCTTGCATAGACCACCCTTGGGTTCCTGCCTCCTGAACCTTCCCTTTGCAGTGTTCACTTATTGCAGGGTCCCCGATTCACTACCAGCGGTCTGCTTGGGCCCCATTTAGGTACATGACTCCGAGACAGTAAGCATCCCCCTAAATACGCGGTCACATCACCACAGCCCGGCACATCCAGTAACATACGTCGTATTCTCTTCCTTCCGCAACTGAGCAAGACTGGAAATATGTGATCTGAAATATGAATTTTACACAATCCTAAACCCACAGAACTTGCCTGAATGAAAAAGAAAACAAAAACAGGCAGAACTTAGAAGGGGCCCCGTGGGGCCAGACCGGACTGTTTTGCTAAGCTCAGCTCTGTTATGTTTTCGATTAATTCCCTGGGAAGGAAGGCATTAGGTTCTGTCTGGCGATGATCTCCTAACCTCATTCCGGGGATGATAGTGTTTGACTTCGGGATATGATCTCATGTTTTGCCAGTTCGCTGCAAATGAGATTTATATTCATGTTCATATATTAGAATTGCACTCTACGATTAGGGATCTTTTTTTTTTTTTTTCTTTCCATGTTCGTGACATGAGCCAGAAGGTTTCAGAACTACAAATAAGTCGGGGCCCCTGGTTTCCAAACCGGTAACATAGATAAACATTCTGAGTTATAACATAGTATCTGTAGCATGGATTGATAATGTTATCTCTGCATCAGAGGGCTTTAGGAAAAGGTTTAGGTGAAGTTTCTCTCTGGACTATATTAAATGTTTGATAACACTACAGCATTTAAAGGGGGTTTCCACTTTTTTTTGGAGAAAACTGGGCCTGGAATTTAGATTTCTCGGTGTAAAAACACCCCTTTTTCCACGTCAAAGCAACTGAAGGGTGTTTTTCAATGCGTTGTGTACATTGAAACACGTGAATAAATAAGTGCGTTAAATAATGCGTAAAATGACTCACCGGACACAAGTCCTAACCCACAATTCTCTAGGCCCCAGCCATCACCAGAAGGAAACCCGCTCATCTCACACTGGACTAAGGAGTGTTCTGGGACATACTGTACATGCCAATGTTTCCAAACTCGCTGGAAGAATTTCCATTATTTCTAGGGAGTCTCCTGTACTTGGAAATCTGCTCATTAGCGGGAAAGGGAAATGACATTACCTCTGCTTCATAATATAATGCCATCCAAAGGTTGTGCAGGAGCGTCCTCCCACCCGCTGGCACTAAATACAGTGACACTTTCACAAATATCCCTTGTGGCTCTGAAAATGATGTGAAAAAGATAGTAAAGCAACAGCGAGATAGCATCTGCAAACTTAAATTGATTGTAAAATTTCGTTTTTTTTCCTATAAAAATAACAAACATGCCATACTTACCTGCTCTGTTGTAGTGGTTTTGCACAGAGCAGCCCAGATCCTCTTCTTCTCGGGTCCCTCTTCTGTGATCCTGGCCACTCCCTCCTGTTGAGTGCCCCCACAGCAAGCAGCTTGCTATGGGGGCACCCAAGCCGAGTCACAGCCCTGTGTGTCCATTCAGACACGGAGCCCCGATGCGGCCCTCCCCCCTCTCTCCCCTAATTGGCTAGCTGACTTTGATTGACAGCACCTGGCGCCAATGGCACCGCTCCTGTGTCTCGGAGACCAGGAAAAGAGATGTGCCCCAAGGGGGATACTATGGGCAGTGTGTCAACGGGCAATGAATGAATGGTGCATGCGTGAAATACACAGTTGAGGTTTAAAAGTTGTATAACAAAAGTTTATTAAGTAACAAGATACACACAAATCTAGGATATAAAATCGCATGAGCGGAAGAGGCAAAAAACAATGGTAATCAAACTGCTAACATGCTAGGTATAGTATCCCAGTAAATACAAATATGACCCGCTGGGCTAGAAATACGATAGCATATAATACTCTACATGTTTCAGAAAGTAAAGAGGTTCTATCCTCTCTATATGGTGTATTTCCTTCTTCAGGAGTTTCGGGAAAGCAGTTATGATATTTTTCTATAAAAGAGAAAAAAGGATATATTTGTATATATAGGTACAAGTGGGTCACTGTAATAAGCACCAACAAAGGGTATGAAACCATTATGTCTAAAAGTATGGTGGAAGAATCTCAGATGGCTGAGACACTCGTGGACAGAGAGGGACCTCAGGTAAGTGTGAGGGGGGCTGCTGCACACAGAAGGCTTTTTATCTTAATGCATAGAATGCATTAGGTTAAAAAAACCTTCTGACTTTACAACCACTTTAATCCAGGGGCGGACTGACAACTCATGGGGCCCCGGGCAATAGGAGATTATGGGGCCCCCGGGCAATAGGAGATTATGGGGCCCCCGGGCAATAGGAGATTATGGGGCCCCCAGGCAATAGGAGATTATGGGGCCCCCAGGCAATAGGAGATTATGGGGCCACACAGTATACACACACACACATACATTATACACACACAGACACACAATATACACACACAGAATACACATACACACACTGAAAAGGTACTGGAGAGGCGGGGCAGCTATAATCTTAGGATTTTTTAAAAAACACAGATTTTTACATACTGTCCCTGGCAACCCTGATGGGGCTCCTTAATGGCATGGGGCCCTCGGGCAGTGCCCGAGTGCCAGAATGGTCAGTCTGCCCCTGCTTTAATCCCTACTACTTGAGTAGCTTACACCATAGGTAGCCTTTGTTCCAACTGTATAGCAATCATGCTACTTAACGTGATTCTAAAGGTTTTAATTTAAAAAAAAAAAAAAAACATGTTACACTTGCCTGCTCTGTGAAAAGGTTTTGCACAGAGCAGCCCCAATCTTCTGCTTTTTTTTTGGTCCCCATTGACAGTCCTGGCTCCATCCCCCTGCCGAGTGCCCCCAATAGCAAGGCTCCCGAGCCGCGCTCCTGTGAATAGACACACACACAGGGATCGATCGGCCCCACCCTCCGCTCTCACCTTGTTGGCTCACTGGCTGTGATTGCTCCTGCTGCTGTGTGAGCCAATGAGGAGAGACAAAAAGAAGAACCTATTCCAGGTGTCTGCTTCCTAATGATCTCACCCCTCTCCAGGCGTGGGTGCAGCTCAATATGCAACCATATGCAAAAGTTGAACAAAAAGGTCCATACATACCTAAAATACTGACGCGTTTCACATTGTTACAGCAGGTGCTTATTCATAACTATGAATAAATACCTGCTGTAACGGTGTGAAACACGTCAGTGGTTTTATCCTTGCTTTATGAATTTATTATAACAATAAAGAAATCGTTTTTAATTGGAGTGCGGCCAATCGGACCTTTTTGTTTAATGAGGAGAGAGACCCGGGAGAGCTGCTACTCTCATGCACATTGCAGGATCAAGATGGGGCTCAGGTAAGTATACGGGGGGGGGGCTACACCCAGAAAGTTGTTTACCTTAATTCATAGAACGCAATAAGGTAAAAAAAAACTTTTTTACAATCACCTGTGTAGCTCTCACCCTATTTGACAAGCCAGACTGATGTTGCAATCATAGGCAAGCCATGTCCCCTTTATCACAGCTTGCTGAACTGGTAATCAGCTTTGCTTGTTCGGTCAAATGCAACCTTTCGTGCCATCATCAACTTTTCAACCCTTATTATCGTAACTTTTTTGATGACTAAAATTTGGTGAAGAGCTAGCACCCCTGCTCACTGATATCTGTAGATGAGGACTGTGGTATAAAAGATTCCATTAAACAATTATATAGATCAACCCTAATCAACCTTTTCAACACAGAGGAACCCTTGAAATAGTTCTCCGGTCTCGGGGAACCGCTGCTAAAAATTTGAAATCTACAACTCATGACATATTAGTGTGATGGTCAGTGGGAAGAATGGTCCCTACACTTGTGGTCAGTGGGAAGAATGGTCCCTACACTTGTGGTCATTGGGAAGAATGGTCCCTACACTTATGGTCATTGGGAAGAATGGTCCCTACACTTGTGGTCATTGGGAAGAATGGTCCCTACACTTGTGGTCATTGGGAAGAATGGTCCCTACACTTGTGGTCATTGGGAAGAATGGTCCCAACACTTGTGGTCATTGGGAAGAATTACCTCCTTACAGATAGCCAAAAAGATCAATGGTGTGAGTGGGAACGTATCTGAGAGGTAGAAATTGCCCAATGCTGAAGGAACCCCTAGCAACTTCTGGAGGAACCCTAGGGTTCCACGGAACCGTGGTTGGGAATCACTGATATAGATATTTGTGAGGCTAACTTTACAGCACCTTCACAAATTTTCCCTCAGATAAACACAGCTTGCTTTTTTCCCTCCTGTCAGTATATACAGCTCAGTAACGCCATGCCATGAGAACAGATGTTTTACTTTGTAGTGTCCCTTCTGGTTCTGTTTACTGACGTCAAAAAAGCTTTACATCAATATTAAAAAAAAAAAACAGCTGGAGTGCAGGCAGTGGAAAATCAGAGACATTCTGTCATTTACAGCAAAGGGTGGTCTCAGCATTGTGAAGCATATTCTGTGTAACCTGGTGGTGTTCAATAAATAAATATAAATGCTATTTTTAATAATAAAGCAGCTAAGATGGTTGCTGGGCCACTTCACGTTACTAAGCGTGCCTCCAAAACAGTCAAATTTAACGGGTCGCCCCACCCAGTGCTGGTGTTCTGCATTTGGTCTAAATCACCAGCTGACATTTCTCTTCTTTTGCTGGAACACCCTACTTATTCCTTTACCTCAGCTCTAGCCATGAAGTATCATTCCTCTCGCAGCACTAAGCAAGAGTATGATCAGTGCTGCAAGCCTCCTGCGATCTCCATTATGTGATGGAACACAACAAGGACAAGTATTCACACACCAACTTGAAATGGCCAGGTCAGGCTGTTGATGCTGGCACCTCAGATCTCAACGGCAAACAGTCAAGAATAAACATATCAATTGGAAGGGTGACCCCACCTGCCATGATCTATGCACTTTATGGTAAAGGGATTATTTACTGTAAAATAAGATCAAATACCACTATCCGCTCTCTATTGAAAATTGCAAAGTTACTCCACACTGCGGCCTGCATTTTATGTTTCTTTTCTTCGTGAATTGCAGTCCATGGTAAATAGCCTGTGGTGCTTTACAAACTTCACTTTGCTTATGTCACGTTCAGGGGTCTGGCTCGGAGACTAGTAGCTATAGCAGTCGAGAGACTCTCACCAATCAGTTGGATAAGTACAGAAGCAGATCACCCTGGTGGATGACCTGGGCTCACCTGAGGTGCGGGGTCCAAGTACTAACTGGTATTCACCAGAGCTCATTATGGTCGAGATGGATATTGCTGCATGTTAGTATCAGGTCGCGGTCCTCAGGATGGCCCCACCAGGAGCTGAGCAAGTTGGGGTCCAGTAGCAGATCTAGCAGGTAGGCATAGCTCCCAACTGCCCCTGATTTTGAGGGACTGTCCCTGATTTGGAACAAAGTCCCTCTGTCCCTCTTTCCTCCTCATTTGTCCCTCATTTTGGTCTGATCTGTATTGTTGTATATAAAATGCACTTTTTATCTTTCAAATACTGTTTCCCATTGCTAAACCTTTCTGCCAATTTCTAAATTGCTGCATTTGTAAATTTCAAAAGCCAATATAAAGGAATAGTAGTGGTAAAAAAAAGCACTTGTGGGTTTAACCAATCATATTTTTTGTTTATTTCACCTTTAAAGTGGCATGGCAGGGGGTGTGTCCTATGCCTCAATACTTTTGTTATTAGGTGTCCCTCATTCCCATTTCAAAAAGTTTGGAGGTATGGGTAGGGATCAAGCAGAAGCGTAGTCAGTAAACAAGCCAAAGGTCGGTAACAAGTGGTTGCAGGTTGGGATAAAGCAGAAGCGTAGTCAGTAAACAAGCCAAAAGGTAGGTAACAAGTGGTTGCAGGTTGGGATCAAGCAGAAGCATAGTCAGTAAACAAGCCAAAGGTCGGTAACAAGTGGTTGCAGGTTGGGATCAAGCAGAAGCGTAGTCAGTAAACAAGCCAAAGGTCGGTAACAAGTGGTTGCAGGTTGGGATCAAGCAGAAGCGTAGTCAGTAAACAGGCCAAAGGTAGGTACCAAGTGCTTGCAGGTTGGGATCAAGCAGAAACGTAGTCAAGGAATAAGCCAAAGGTTGGAAAGATACTGCCTGGAGAAAACACAATAATCTGGCAAACAGAAAGCGTAAAAGTGTGGCTTAAATAGGAAGTTCATGGGAGGAGCAAGAGTTCAAGGTTCAAGTCAAAATCATTCAAAGAATTGTCCAAGGAGCTGTCCAGCATCCCAGGTGTCTCAGCAAGAAGAGCTATCCCCTAACACAGCAGAGGTTGTAGGTGCTGACACCTTAATTTTGCACACAGAATTTCATGATTGGAGGAGTTGCCTGTCACATGTCTTTAACAGATCACATGACACTCCTCCCAGCTTTTTTAATCCATTACATTTTTCAACATTACCTTTGCTTTGGAGTCCTGAAGCAACACTACACTACATATAATTGTAAAGCACATCACCTTTAGCAATGGTCTACAACCTGTGACCCATGGCCCGAATTTGGCCCTTTGCTTGCCTTTACCTGGCCCTTAGGGCACTATTTCTTCCACTGACACCAACAATGAGACAGCATCCCTTCCACTGACCTCAACAATAGGTCATTATTGCTTGCTCTAACACCAATGATGGAGCACTATTCCTCCCACTAATACCACCGATGGGGGCTATTCCTCCCACTAATACCACTTATGGGGGCTATTTCTCCCACTAATACCACTAATGGGGGCTATTTCTCCCACTAATACCACTGATGGGGGCTATTTCTCCCACTAATACCACTGATACAACACTATTCCTCCTACTAACACCAATGATAGGGCACTCTTCCCCCCACTCACACAATCAATGTGGCATTAGTCCTCCCACTAATACCAAACAACAATGGGGCACTATTTCTCCTACTGACCACAGGTACAGTGTTTTTTTCTTTACTCCCATTGACCACTAAGTCTGGGCATTAACTACTCCCATAACATTGGGGCAATTGCTAAACCCCATTGGCTACAGTCTAGCCCTCCTGAAGTCCAAACAAAAGTAAACTGGCCCTTTGTTTAGAAAGTCTGGTAGCCACCTGGCTTATAGCCCCAGTAAAACCATACCACTGCATTATAACCAGGGCCCTAAGGCCCCTTTCACACGAGGCGGACTCCGTTTCTATGGAGCCCGCCTCGGTCCGCCGGCTCAGCAGGAGATCTGTCCGTTGATCTCCGCTGAGCCGGCGGATGACAGGTCCCTCTCTGCTCACTGAGATGGGAGGGGCTTGTCAGGCGCCACTGCCGCCTATGGAGGGATCGGATGAAAACGGACAGCATGTCTGTTTTTCATCAGATCTCACCCGATCCGATGCACCAGCGACGGACCTGGACGTAGGGCCATCCGTCTGCTTTTAGTGGATCGGACGGGGTCGGATGTCAGCGGACATGTCCGCTGCATAGACTAACATGGAGTGCCCGTTCAGGTCCGCCGTCAAAACTGACAGGCGGACCTGAACGGTCCGATCGTGTGAAAGAGGCCTTAGTGTTGATACACAGTAAGGCAGTGGAAAACAGGATCTGTAATATGGGCTGCTTATGACAATAAAGGTGCCAACCAGAACCATCAGAGACATTAAGTTGAATTGCTGTACTCCATGCCATCATGAAGAATAGCAGAACAATACAGGACTCCTAATGCTCTATTGACTGAGCTGAATTATAAAAGATTTTTTTTTATGACTTTAAAATAAGAACAGATGGTAACTGTATATAACAGTCCCAGATACTGACTTTTTTGTGTGTATGCTCAACATTGCAAGCTTTTTTATGGACCCGCCATTTATGCTGTTTAATGATTTGAAGACCAGGCAGCAGATTGCTAATGTTTTATTTCACTGAATTTATGCATGATAATTTCTCCTATCCACATAAAATTATGACTGACTGCATTCCTAAAATACATAATTGTTTGCATATCCAGGAGACCGACATTTAAATGTTTAAAAGAATTAAAAAAAAAACTCTTAATCAGCAACTCTCTCAAAGCGGAGTTCCACCCAAAAGTGGAACTTCTGCTTTAAGCACTGCTCACCCCCTTACATGCCACATTTGGGATGTCATTGTTTTTTGGGGGGGGGGGAGCGGGTACCTAGTTTTGACAGATACCCAGCTCACACTTTCGCTCGGAGCGCCGCGGCACCACGTGCGGAAATTCTCTACCCTCCCTCCCTGCAATCTTTTGGGACACGTCACAGGTCCCAGAAGATTGCCCGGCCACTGAGAAGGCGCAGCGTGACTCGCGCATGCGCAGTACGCACCCGACTGTGAAGCCGCAAGCTGTCACAGACGAGTGCCCACACTAGTGATGCCAGCACCGTGCAGAGAAGGGGGAGAGGAGCGAGGCATCGGGCGGCCGCATCGCTGGACTGTGGGACAGGTGAGTGTCTGTTTATTAGTCAGCAGCTAAACTTTTTGTAGCTGCTGACTTTTAATAAACACAGAAACGGCTGGAACTCCGCTTTATCCTCTTAAGCTCTGGAAGCTTTTACCCTCTTTTACCAGGCCATTTTTTTCTATTCAGCCCTGCGCTACTTTAACTGGTAATTGGACGGTTATGCAACACTGTACACAAATTAATTTTTTTTTTTCTCATACAAATAGAGATTTCTTTTGGTGGTATTTGATCACCACTGGGTTTTTTATAATTTTGTGATATAAACAAAGACCAAAAACTTTAAAAAAAAAATATTTCTACTTTCTGCTATAAAACATATCCAGTAAAAAAGATCAAAAGAATCAAATTTCTTCATAAATTTAGTCAAAAAATGTATTCTGCTACGTCTTTGGTAAATAAAATTCTAATAAGTGTATATTAATTGATTTGCGTGAAAGTTATAGCATCGACAAACTATGATATCTATATATTCTGAAATTTACGCAGCCTTATGCCCCGTAAACATGATCAGACTTTCCACCAACAAAACCGTGGATTTTTGTTCGAAGGATGTTGGCTCAAACTTGTCTTGCATACACACGGTCACACAAATGTTGGCCAACAATTACGAACGTGGGAATGCGGTGACGTACAAGACGTACGACGAGCGGAGAAAAAGGAAGTTCAATAGCCAGTGCGGCTCCTTCTGCTTGACTCCGAGCATGCGTGAACTTTTGTGCGACGGACTTGTGTAAACACAATCGGACTTTCAGACAACAAAGTTTTGTTGGCGGAAAATTTGAGAACCTGCTGTCAAACATTTGTTGGCGGAAAGTCTGACAGCAAATGTTCGATGGAGCATACACAAGGTCGGACCTTCCGACAACAAGCTCACATCCAACATTTCCCATTGGAAAATCCAACTGTGTGTACACGGCATTAGACTCTATACTGTAATTGCGGTTATTAACGACTTAAAGTGGGACTGTGATAGGGTGGTGGTCAATCTGGAACTAACTGACACTGGCTGGGAGATACACTAACTGGCTAACTGACATCAATAGTGAAACTAATACAGTGATCGGTGCTAATACTGTAGAATGGCACTGTACCAATGACACTGGCTGGGAAGGGGTTAACATCTAGGGGCAATCAAAGGGTTAACAGTTTGCTTTTACTTAACTACCTGGCTGTTTTTTCTCCCCAATTTTCAAGGAGAAGAAACAGCCAGATCGCTGTTCACAGTACATAGAGTTCTGTGTTTTTGGGTGATTGGCCACAGCCAATCAGCTGACTTTAGTCAAAATCATTGGCTAAAATCAGCTGCCAAACTTGTGCTCTGTCCAATCAGGAAGAAAGGCTGTGATGTACCAGTACATTGCCTGGCCTGCAGCTGCTGCCCGTTCGCAGTACAACTACTATGGGCGGGCGGCAAGCGATTCATTTGAACATCCCTAATGCAAAATTGCATCCCATTAACTTCAATGCAAAATTGCATTCCATTGACTTCAATGCAAAATCGCATTCCTATGACATCCCCATGACTAAGCTCGGGGGGCGGAGTTGGGGGCGTGGCCTTGTCGGGTTACAGGCTGAGGTTGCCACTCATTGCCATTCATCGTAGTAGGACATCATAGATGTGCGACTTCCAGGGGTTACCTTTCTTTCCTTGAACTCTTGCAGGAGCCAGGCTTCATCCCCTGTCAGCCCTGTAGCAGCAGCTGAGGATGCACTACTTCCCCCCCCCCCCCCCCCATCGAGCCTGAGTGGCACACACACTTTTCCCAGGTCACTGTACTGTGGGCTGGCGCAAGTGGTTCATTTGAACATTCCTAATGCAAAATTGCATCCCATTGACTTCAGTGCAAAATTGCCTCCCATTGACTTTAATACAAAAAGCCATCCCATTGACTTTAATGCAAAAATGGCAGCCACATTCATTTTTTTTTTTTTTTAACTGTCCATTTTGGTTTCGGGCCAAATGCATCCTTAATTTTCATTTTCAGTCCAAAATTTTCATTTCAGTGCACAACTATTTATAGGGGGGGGGGGGTCACATCAAACCAACATTACATTTTTATCCCTTCTGAGAACGAATACTTTATGCTAGCTATACACATGTAGTTATCAATCAATTCCCTCATCATCTCCACTGCCAGTTATTGTATTCAGACAGCCAGCACCCGCAGCTGTCTGAGGACCCAACAGGGACTGCAGGATTGCAATCAATGCTCAGCTGATCATTTTCCAACCGGCCCAGTAGATTTTTATAGTTAAATATACGTTTGTTGTTTCAAAATGTACAATGTACTTTCCGGAAACTTTTTCTTCAGTAATATATGAAACAAAGAAAGAAGCCATAACCATATCATAGTATGTTACATGATATTAATCTCAACAATTGCAGGACAATATAATTATGATGTCCCAGTGGTTCTGCGGGTGCTGACTGTAACAAAGGCGATAGCTCTCGTAATCATAGGGTGCCAGCAAGAGAACGAATATGGAAAAGAGGAGAAGGGAAAAATGAGAGTGGATTCTGGAGACAGGCCTTGATCTGGCCGGTTTAATTTTGAAAAGAGAAATGTCTCATTGGGGATTAGCTAAGTTGTGTGAGTTAGCAGTTTTAATTATTGGTTATGGGGAGGTTATATATAAAGAGAAGCTACAGCTGTTTTTTAGGGATTCAGAAGAAGTGGAACTGACCCATATTGGCCAATGGGGAGTGAATTTGTCCTGGGTCCAGATCATTTTTCAATCAACTTTTTTTTAAGTCAGGTGGTGCTGGGAGGTCAGAGGGAATTGGCTACCATTCTTTAGGCCGGGTTCACACTGGTATGACACGACTGTCGATCTGACTTCGCCCTGCGACGTCAGTCCTACATCGGTCCTACTTCCATCCGACTTGAATGGACAGGATACGGTTTTGCTCCAACTTTGAGATAGTCCGACTTGTCCTTTGACCAATCAAAACAATCTCTAACGTGACATAAATTCCTTTTCCTGCTTCTGTAATCACCTTGTCGGATGTCACAAGTCGGATGGTTAGGACAAGGATCCGACTTCAATGATATTCAATGGGCTGAAAACGGACCAAAGTCGGACCAAAGTAGTGCAGGAACCTCTTTCAGGCCTGATTCACACTGGTGCGACACAACACTTGTCCTACTTTGGATCCGACTTTGCCCTGCGACTTGAAGCCGACATACGTCCTACTTTCAATGAACTGGGACCCAACTTGGATCCCGTCAATACCAGGCACTGTGTTTGGTATGAATCTTGAGGGGGAACTCCACGCCAAATTTTAAATAAAAAACTGGCATGGGTTCCACCTCCAGGGGCATACCAGGCCCTTCAGTCTGGTATGGATTTTGGGGGGACCCCCACGCTGTTTTTTAGGCAAAATCCACACCAGACCGAAGGGCCTGGTATGCTCTTGGAGGGGGAACCCATTCAGTTTTTTTTATTTAAAACCGTGACCTGGTGTACCCCGTGGCGCACCTCCATCCCTATTGAACATACAAATACAGAAATGTTTGCCCTTGGAACTTTAAATGAGGTGTGAAATAAAAAACAAAAGATTTATTGGTTCACACAAGATCTACAGTAGCCACAAACAGATGTCAAGTATATGAACAGATAAGTAATGTTGTACACATAATATTGCAGTAAAATACGATTTTCCATGATAAAGGTCCAAGATAAGTACAAGAATGCATCCTAGTGATCCGACGCGCTTCGTGAACACCTGTTCACTTCCTCAGGGCGTGAAGTAAACTTTATATCTATAAGTAAAAAACTGTATAAGTATAATAGAGAAGGTAAAAGAATTGTATAGGGTCAAAGCGATAGAGGACCGCCTATCACAGAGGCAACGCGGAGCGGCTGGAGCAGTGAGTTGCTTCAGCTGCTCTGCGATTTCACAGAGGGGCAGTGTGAATTGGCCCTTACTAAAGTTTGTTCTCGGTTGTTCTGAATCACAGCATGCTGGTTACAAAAAGCTTCAAGTAAAATGTATTCATTCATTGAAATGTTATTTATTCATTTATAAATCAATCTTCTGCTCTGTGAATATTTGTAAAATATACGTTGTGGTCCTTGTACTGCAAAGTTTGGATTAGCATTTCATCCTCCCATTTCATTAATTCCTCATCTAAGATGTACATTCATATAAAAGAAGATGTGGCCTTTCTTCATTTGCTGCTGGCAGAGAAAAGTCTGTTGTGGTGAAGAGTCTGATTTTGTGATGAAGTCTGCTGAAAACCCAGCCCTTCCAGAAGTGTCAGATGACCGGTCCCTCTCGCTGTGCTCAGTGGTTCCTCCTGCCAAACCCACGTCAGTACAGGACACAGACGGGAGAAACCACGGAGCGCAGCATGGGACCCGAAGGCTGACATTGCCAGAAGTGAGTGTTTCTGAAAACATTTCCATAGATCAGCTCAATATAAACCCCCTCTTACCCGTTCTAATTTTTTTTAACTTACCTCGTTAAGCAAGATATACTAAATCCGCCCCCCGGGTTCCATCACCAGTCCTGTTCCTGGGGGCAGGGAACACTGATTGTGGTCTAAAGGGGTCCTGGAGGAGGGGAGATTGTGAAAAGAATACAAAACGTTTTGTGAATGAACGAGGTGGAAAGCGAGCAAGTCCAGCGCCATCACTGTATGAGAGCCGGGAATGTAAGCTTCAGCCCTGAAAGTTCTGCACTTACACAAGTGATGGGATGAATGAAAATGAAGAGGTTACTAAAGTTACGAAAATTCTCGTACAACAGAATAAAAATTCGGAAGTGATGTTATGTATTGCATTGTATTTATATTGTATTTTCGGACGAAAACTTTAAACGAAAATCGTACAATCTAGTATCATTTGAGAAAGTTTTTGTGTTTGTCCCTTTGGATAATTTCGAATGAAAGCTGTGTACTAATGATCAGATTATTGTACAATCACGTTTGAAAATCTTCGTTTTAAGAACATTCATTTGATTGTCTAACCATTAATGGGGTCAAAACGATGTTCGTGTTCAACCACAATGACGGGAAAATTCCAAGGAGCAAAACAGAAAAATTTTCTCGAATTTTCGGACAGTGTATTTGGTTTTCGTTCAAAAATTACATTTATTTTAACCACTTGCCAACCGCCGGTAGTCATTATTATTATTTAGGCAGCCGGCTTTCAGATAAAAGTGGTCCTAGCGGTGGACTCACCGCAAGATCACTTTTATAGGCAGCGGGAGAGCCCCTCCCCGGTCGTCTCAAAGCTTACCGGAGCCGATCCGATCCTTCTGATGCCTGGGCAGGAAGCCGAGTGAGGGCAAGACGGCCCCCCACTCAGCTCTATGCCCTTTTTTTTTTTTGCTTTTAAAGGTAAATGAGAGATCTGGGGTCTTTTTGACCCCAGATCGCTCAATAAAGAGGACCTGTTATGCTTATTTCTGGTACAAGGAACGTTTACATTCCTTGTAATAGTAATAAAAGTGATAAAAAAAATAAAATAAATTAAAGGGACACTGTAAAAATAAAAAGTAAAATAAATAAGAGAAAATTTCAAGCGCCCCATCCCTCGGAGTTCGGGCTCAGAAGCGAATGCACATGTAAGTCTCGCCCGCATATGTAAACAGTGTTCCAACCACACATGTGAGGTTTTTCCGCGAGCACTAGACCTCCTCTGTAACTCCAAACTGGTAACCCGAAAACATTTGTGAAGTGTCGCCTATGGAGATTTTTAAGTACTAGTAGTTTTTTGCCATTCCACGAGTGTGTGAGATTTTAAAGCATGACATGTTAGGTATCTATTTACTCGGCATAACGACATCTTTCACATTATACAAAAAAAAAAGGGCCAACTTTACTGTTTTTTTTGGGGGGGGGTTTTATTCATTAAAGTGTATTTTTCCAAAATAATTGCATTTGAAAGAGCGCTGCGCAAATACCATGTGACATAAAGTATTGCAACGACCGCCATTTTATTCTCTAGGATCTCTGCTAAAAATATATATATATATATATATATATATATATATATATAAGTAATTTTCTATAAAAACAAAATACAAATTAACCACTTCAGCCCCGGAAAGTTTTACCCCCTTCCTGACCAGGCCATTTTTTGCTTTAACTGACAATTGCGCGGTCGTGTGATGCTGTACCCAAATAAAATTGATGTCATTTTTTTCCCACAAATAGAGCTTTCCTTTGGTGGTATTTGACCACCTCTGCGGTTTTTATTCTTTGCGCTATAAACAAAGAAGTGCAACAATTTTTAAAAAAAAACTATATTTTTTACTTTCTGCTATAAAACATATCCAAAACAAAACCCCCTCTGTGGCCAATCAGCACGCGATCGCGGCTCCAGCGACGTGCGCATGCCCCCCCAGTGGCTATTGAACAAAATCATGTACGTGATTTTGCGCAATAGAGACGACCTGCCGCAGTATATATGCGGTAGACGGTCGGCAACTGGTTAAGGCTCAGTTCACACTGATGCGATTTCACAGTGCGAAATGTGTTTTGACAGGTGTAAATTTAATGCGATTTCTGAGAGGACTGGGCATAGCTGGACATTAAATTTACACCGCACCCGCACTAAACTCACACAGGACCTTTTTTTTAACCGGATCACAATCGCACCTCATTGATGTGAACGGCCTTCATAGAAAACAATGTTGTGACGGGAGTCACTTTGGGCAGAGGGCCCATGGAACCCAGAATTCTTCAGAGAGGTTGGGAAACCCTTGTTTCAGCTCCCCATGTACCTCCTATGTCTAAGTCACCCTGTGTCCATTAGGGGCACTGGGTGACTGAGAAAAATGGACAGCTGTTTAATGGACAATGAGAAGGTGGTTACTTAAAGCAGGGTTTCCATTTAAAAAAAAATAAAAAGTCAGCAGCTACAATTACTGCAGCTGCTGACTTTTAATTGAACACTTACCTGTCCCAGGGTCCAGCGATGCGGGGGATCAAAGCCCCGCTCGGCCCCCCCTCCGCTCGGCGGCGCCGGCATTCTAACTGTGGGCGCCCGGCTGTGGCTTCACAGCCGGGCACCCACTGCGCATGCGCGAGCTGGGCCGCGCGCTGTCACTGGCCCCGTAATCATCTGGGACCTGTCACGTGTCCCAGATGATTGACAAGAGGGAGGGGAGAGAGCTGATCTCCCTTCCTGCACTGAGGGAAGTGACGTCAGGAGCCCAGGCACCGAAGGAGGCAGACTACGAGGGAACCCCTAGCAACAGGCATTTAGAGGTGAGTAAACAAAAAATTTCTCCAAATGGTTTTTTTTTTTTTTTAAACACATTACTAATTTTTTTTTTTTTTGGTTGGAACTCCACTTTAAAATGTAACAGTAATATTTAGCCACAATATCTCCCAGGATACATACATGACATGTTAATTGAAAGAGCTGATCACAGGCCTCTAAAACTGTGTAGGAGGCAGTCTACTCCTACTATAGTCTGTCGCCTACTACGCTGAGGATGGGGGGGGGGGGTGATCACTGTTTGTATTGTTAATTGTAATTAGCTCCTGCTATTGTGTAAAGGTGTCCTGTGTTTATATTCATGATAATGTATGTTGTGTCTTCTGAGCTAAAAGACAGCAAGTCTGTCTTGAAATGTAATGCCTCCGAGTCACCTAGGCTATTTAAATGATTAGTTAATTAGCTATGTTAATTCTGTTTCTGGTTATAGTTTGCTAGGGTAATATGAAGGGTAGGAAGGGGGGTGGGGGGTGAGGGAAATGTCCTCCTGGTGTATATATTTGTGTGAGTTTGTCCAATAAATGATTCCATGACATGCTGGTAGGTTAATTGGATCCTGTCTAAAATTGTCCCTAGTATGTATGAATGTGAGTTAGGAACCTTAGATTGTAAGCTCCTTGAGGGTTAGGGACCGATGTAAATGTACAATGTATATGTAAATGCGCTGCGTAAACTGATGGCGCTATATAAGTACCTGAAATAAATAAAATAAATAAAATGTTTAAGCTGTGTAACTGAGCTAGTCTTGTCTGGTTCTTAGTTACAATATATTGGCTGTAATATCTGATATCTGAAGGTCCAGATTGGAGGAAGCAGTGTACTGAGGGAAGCACTAAAGCGGAGTGTGGGACCTTCTATCACAAATGTATTTTTCAGATGACATGCGAATCTAATAAATTCAGATTGCATCAAAGTCGCATCAGTGTGAACCGGTGTTCTGCTGAAAACGTCAACTCGCCAAAATCACAACCACGTCACTTCCGGTGACTCTGCAGCACCAATAATTGGAGATTTGGATGACAAGGCTGCAACAACTTTTTTCCTCCTGTGAAAACAGCCGACTCGCCATGTACCATACTGTATACGCCGCCGCTGTTCTGTGAAAACAGAAAGCCAAAACTCCAATTAATGCTGCTTAACTATATTAAAATGCCAACCCACTGAGCTGCAACTGCAAACACTATGGGGGTGGGGGGTGGGTAATTTTTGTTGTGGCATGTGTACAGCCCTGAACAGCTGCAGGTCTTTGTTAAGGTGGGCAAGAATGTATAGTGTGAAACTTCTGGGGGCATTCCTGCCTCTGCCTTCCCGGGGAAATACATATACTAATACATATACTACAAGATGGCTTATTGGATGGTGAAAGGTTGTGAAATGCAGCTATATCGCCTCTGTCTTCCCTGAGGTTCATGCACTATCTATTTTAGGGCAAAAAAAGAGGTTTCATAGAATGGTATCCTTTTTTTTTACATTGAAGGGATACTCACTGACATCCCTCCAAGTGTTTGACAGAACTAGAGGAAGTGGGATATTTGGAACCCATGAAACACATTATGTCATAATGTTAAGATCTCCTGCTACTATCAACTAGGATCTTGAAGTCATCATGTGACTACAACAAAGGATGCATATAGTCTCAGAGTAAACATACCTCCCAACCATCCTGGATTCACTGGGACCGTCCCGGGATTTCAAGTAAATCCCAGTGTCCCGCGAATCCAGGCTGAATCCCGCAGCGGAGCCCAGTGGCGGAACAAGTCCCGGCACTTGACTCTGCCTGCCAGGTCGTCCGCCCGCTTCACCTCCTCCCCATGTGCCCCTGTGTCTGCCCACAAACCCCGGCGTGCAGCCAATCCTGTGGCTGTGAAGGGGTTTTGTGGGCAGGAATTTTGAAGCAGTGCACACAATGTAACTGCCTGAGCCTCTGGAGACCAGTGAAAGTATGTGACTAAACTCATCCCTCTCTCTGTTCCTTCCTTCCATGTTTCATAGTTATTCTTCCTACCTTCCATGTGCCATAATGATCCTTCCTTCCTGCCTTCCATGTGCCTTAGTGATCCTTGTTGCCTTCCATGTGCCATAGTGATCCTTCCTTCCTGCCTTCCATGTGCCTTAGTGATCCTTTCTGCCTTCCATGTGTCATAGTGATCCTTCCTGTCTTCCATGTACCATAGTGATCCTTCCGGCCTTCCGTGTTCCATAGGGATCCTTCCTTCCTGCCTTCCATGTGCCTTAGTGATCCTTACTGCCTTCCATGTGCCATAGTGATCCTCCCTGCCATCCATGTGCCATATTGAGCCTTCCTTCCTGCCTTCCATGTGCCATAGTGATCCTTCTTGCCTTTCATGTGCCATAGTGATCCTTTCTTTCTGCCTTCCATGTGCCATAGTGATCCTTCCTGTCTTCCATGTACCATAGTGATCCTGCCTTCCATGTGCCATAGTAATCCTTACTGCCTTCCATTTGCCATAGTGATCCTTCCTGCCTTCCATGTGCCATAGTGATCCTTCCTTCCTGCCTTCCATGTGCCATAGTGATCCTTCCTGCCTTTCATGTGCCATAGTGATTCTTCCTGCCTTCCATGTGCCATAGTGATCCTTCCTGCCTTTCATATGACATAGTGATCTTTCCTTCCTGCCTTGCATAGCATGCTGCAGGTCACTATCTCACTGAAATGTCCCTCATTTTCAAGTTCCTAAGTTGGGGGGTATGGAGTAGAGTTGTGAAACATGTTTTTTTAATGTCAATATAATGTGGATCTGTAAATAGGACATGCATGGCACTAATGCGTTTAAGTACTTTTAATACTTTGTGAATCAAAATACTCTGGTTTGGTCGCATCTGGGCCACCAATTTTCAAAAATGTGCTGGAGCTGGAGAGAGTCCAGAGAAGGGGCGACTAAATGAATATGGGGACTGGAGGACCTCAATTATGAGGAACAACTACAAGTGCTAAATTTATTCTCCCTGGAGAAGAGACGCTTGAGAGGAGAATGATAGCCATAGAAGTAAATGGGAATCTGCTGACCTGTGTGCTTCAAGCCCCCATAAAATTCAGGAAATAACAGCCATCTACCAGAACCCTATAGCTCAAACTACACCTGCCATTTTAATGAGATTTTGAGTCCTATGAGCCAAAATTGACAAGTGATTGCTGAGCACTTGATGCTTTCCATCACATTTTTATGTTTTTGCTCTGTAGATAGCTTATTGATGGCAATTACTTCTTTATGAGAACATTTGATTGCAATTATTTCCAGAGTTCAGCTGAATTGTAACATCTAGAAGATGCATACATCCTTCTATCTGACTTCGTAGACTGCGATTCATCAAAGCCAGATGTATAGGTGAAGCGATAATTGTGACAGTGTCACATCTAGTTCAGCGGATGCCCACGTCAGGTGACTCACGTACGGGTACACATGTTTCATCTCTTATGCAGAATCCCCTGGATTATACACATCTGTATTTATTAAACCTGTGAGGTAAGTGATGGAGCCTAGGCCCCGGTACTCATAGCGACAGTAAATTAGACTAGGCTGTCCTTCCTGCTGACTTCTCGCCTTCCCGTCTGCTGCAGAAACAAACCACGCGCACAATCTGCTTTCTATCCAGCCTGGACAAGGAAACGCCGTGTGTGGATTATCAACTCTGCAATGAATGGAGTCAGATGATAGCGGCAGGAATAAAAGTAAAGGGAAGGTCCAGATTAGCTGCAGAGCCATGGTCTTATCTGCAAAATGGTTCCATGTGCTTCAGCTATTAAAGGGCCATTGGACACTTTTTATGAGAACCATCATGTTTTTTGTAAAGGTCCATGCAAACAAGTATAAGACTCACATCAAATGCAGAATGATTTTTTTGTTGCCTTAAAGTGATTTTGACTTCCATCTGAGTTGCTTATGATTAGCTTTTGAGTTACAGAGCTGCTTTTTCATTTACCTTGACCTTATGGGGAAGAATAGCCGTGTAGATGCAAATAATTGCTCGTGCAAGCAAACCCTAAGCGGGATGCATGTATAATCTGAAGGCCTAAGTTATTAACCTCAATCCGGATGGGGACAATCAGTTTCAAGACCATTGCCAGTTACTGATTGTCCATTGGCCTAAAGCAAGGGTCTCCAAATGTTTTAAATAAAAGGCCACTTTACTGTCCTTTGGACTTTAGGGGAGCCAGATTGTTGCCAGTTGGGGAGAAAATGCATCGGGCCCAGCATCATTGAGAATAAACATGGCCTCAGGGTTGGTGGCCAGTAGGAAGCGGAATAGTACCCCATCATTAGTATCAGTGGGAGGAATAGTGTCCCATCATTGATATTAGTGGGAGGAATAGTGCCCCATAATTGATATCATTGGGGGGAATAGTGCCCCATCATTAGTGTCAGTGGCAGGAATTATGGTGTCAGTGGGAGGGTTAATGCCTCACATCACTGGGAGGAATAGTGCCCCAAGGGTACGGAAAAAGGCTTGCAAAGGGCCGCATCTGGCCCTCAGGTTGCAGTTTGGAGACTGGCCTAAAGCATTAAACACTTCAGAACTAGAAAGTATCTTAAAGTAGAACACAAAATTGGACTTTCTACGGCAATACATTCCAGAGAGGGTAAATAGGGGGTTAGCTCACAGGAATGCCCAGGGCGTGAGTGGGCGATGAAGAACTGTGAACCAGTAATGCTTTATTACAGTGCCCAGTACTACTAACATGCTCTAACATGCTTCAGGCTCTGGGAGCTGGGAGAGTGGGGTATTTAGGAGGGAGCATAAAGATAAAGAAAAGCAATTTCTTAATGGCACCAATGTCAAGCAGGTGACCTCCTGTGTTTACAATACAGCAGGGCAGCATCTTGACATGGGACCTGGAAGCTGGTGGAGATCAAAAGAAGAAATGGCCGCACTCTGTACTCGATCAAAATTCCTTTATTCAGAACATCCCAAAGTGTTGACAAGTGCGCTTAATCATTACCTGGTGGAGATCATTGTAGTAATGGTGCCTACTACAGTGATTTCCAGCTTCCAGAGAGTTCCACCAGGTATAGTATATGCATAATTACATTGATCTAAGCTGGATCAAGTAACTACATAGAAATATCCATACCTGGAATTCATCCTTGAGGAGTTTCTCAGCAGTGTTGTGATGCTTTTTAGTAATCTAATGCATCCATTCTCAACCAGGATTCTATGGAACCCTAGGGTTGCTCCAGCGGTTGCTAGGGATTCCTTCAGCTACAGCTGCGTGAGGTCACATTTGATGGCGTCTGCTTAGTTCTGGGTCCAACGCCACTCATCAGAGCCATCAGCATTTCACTTTTAAGCTGATATTCTAAAAAACCACTGTAAGGGGGGACATACCTTCAATTGACCACCAATGTAAGAGACATTCTTCCCACTGATCTTCAAAGAATTTTGCATTTTGGCAGGGGTTCCTTGAGACCTGACATTTATTTCCAGGGTTCCTCTAAGGTAAAAAATTTGACAAAAGTCTGGTCTAATGAGTAGGCAGGTGACCAGAAGAGACCACGGTATGGACTACAGGGGTAACAGAACATAACAACACATAATATGGCAGGCAGAACAATACCCATATATGAATTTTAAACATATATTTAGCATACCTTCCAACTTTCTGAGATGGGAATGAGTGATACCCAGGGCTTTTTTCAGCAGGAACTAGTGGGAACTCAGTTCCACCACCTCTGGCTCAGGTCTTCTGCTCCCTGCTCACCACTATCACTTGGTAACACTGAAGTCCAGCTTCTGCATTTAGAAGTGATAGCTTATCTCCCAGTAGCACCCACAAGTCAGATCTCCTGCACAGATCCCACTAAGTGCCGGGCAGGGACAAGGGAGATACAGAACAGGCACCCAGGGTTCAATGCAGTCATGGGCAGGAGAGGGTGCGTAGTAGGCTGCACCCTCTGTGGTCTCCATTCTTACCCTGGTGACCAGTTGTTGATGCTCCTACTACATGATCTCCCTTGCAAGTGACTGTAGTATAGTATAGTATGCTGGGAGGTACTACAGCCGGATAGGTGCTTCAGCTTAATATTGCAACAAAGGTAAGACATATGACAGATGGTGGAGCTTTTAAGAAGGGGGGAGATGAAGGCAGTGGAGGGAGGGGTTGTATGCAGAGGGAAGAGCTACTATTTGATGCCATTTGGCAGGTATGTGTGTGTGGCGGACATGGTTGAGTTCCTGCACCTATTCTCTGAGAAAAAAAGCCCTGGTGATACCTATTAGCAAAAGTATGTCGGCAAAAGACACACCCCCTGCCACACCCTCCTTAAAGGAGAATTGTACAAAAAAAGATTGGTTAAACCCACAAGTTTATACAACTATATAGATCAGACCAAAATGAGGGACCAATGAGGAGGAAAGAGGAACAGAGGGACTTTGGTCCAAATGAGGGACAATCCCTCAGAATCAGGGGACAGTTGGGAGCTATGAATTTAGTTATTGGCCTTGAATTCAGCTTTAACTTCAGAATAACAAGGAGACCAGTTTGAGAAGCCTCATTTCTGCAACCCTTATAACACGTGGCCAAGAAAGCTGACCGCAGCTGAGAATGCTGTGACCTAATACAATAATAACAAATTTAAGTGATTTTAATTTTTGGATTAGCTGCTAGAAAGACAAGGGTATCAAAATAACAGAAAACCACAGGACTGTTCCAGCCAAGCAGTTGTCTCCCAGCATGTCGAGCTCTGATCCGAGATTCAGGAGAACCTTTACAGCCAAATCTGAACTCGAAAAACCAATAACTCAGATGAAGACAGAATATGCGAACGGTCAGGGTCTCCTATCATGTACTGTGCAACCAGACAAACAAGGAGTCAAAAAACCTTTCCATATTCATTGAAGGTCTAATGCCAATTTGTCTTTTTTTGTGTGCAGCCAGTTCTTGGTTCTATTAGTGTTCTTTCATACTAAATAACTCCCTTAAAGCAACTGGAATTCATATTTTCTGGGTCTGTAAATCATCTCTTTATAGAGTCTCAGCTTTGCAAGGCACAAGATGAAAGGCGGCAGCAGGGGCTGATCTGTGTCAGCCAAAAAATGCACAAGTGCCAGGGTTTATATGGCTGTCTCACATCTCTGAGCCGGCATCTCAGTGCAGGAGGTATATGCTGACCCTAGATGATGCCTGATCAAAGATGGTGCTGCGCTGCTGGAGAGAAAAACAGAAGGTATTGTCTAGGGGGGAGCACTATGATCTCTCTACGAGGTAATAAATGAAATGTTACACTAACACATTGCTTACAATGCATACAATTAGCATGAAACATAAAAGTGAGCTTTGGTCCTGTACGACACTTGTAACTGTTCTAGTTATATTGTTAGAGGACTACAGAGAGTTGTAAGAGATGTAGGGACAATCTCATCGGCCTCCAATCATTTTGGCATCGGTTGCACTTGTAAATATACAACTCAGATCATCTGAGCATGAATGTTTACCACTTGAAGACCAGGCCCTTTTTCTAACACTTCTTACATACAAGTAATAATCAGTATTTTTGCAAGAAAATTGATTAGAACCCCCAAACATTATTTTTTTTTTTTTTAAAGCAGAGGCCCTAGAGAATAAAATGGTGGGTGTTGCAATTTTTATTTATGTCACCCGGTATTTGTGCAGCAGTTTTTCAAATAATTTTTTTTTAAATTAATAAATACAAAGAAAAAAAAGAAAGAAAAAAAAACACCTGCAAGACAAAGGCATAATGAGCTAGTATGCATAGCATACTAGCTCATTATGTAATACTCACCTGAGATTGAAGCTCCCACTGCGGTGCCCATACACAGCACCGGCCGTCGACATCTCTCCCGGGGGTTACTTCCGGGTATTGCGGCTCTGGCCCATCACAGCGCCGGAGCCGCGATACTTGGACGTAACCCCTGGGAGATGATGTCACTCCTGAGCATGCGCGCCGGAGCCACCGGTAAGGCTTTATTGCTTCAGTGCCCATGTGCCGATGACGTCGGCACATGCAAATACAGGAGATACCGTGCAGGTTTAGGAGATATCTGGGGTAGCTACAGGTAAGCCTTATTATAGGCATACCTGTAGCAAAAAGTGGTCTGTAAGGGTTTACAATCACTTTAATGAATTTTAATGCACAAAAACACAATATAATACGAATATGTTTGGTAAAATATAAAAGATGATGTTAGCCCAAGTAAATAGATACCAAACATGTCCCACTTTAAAATTACTCATGCCAGTGGAATGGCAACAAACAACGTAATTTATATAGACGACGCTTTAACCACTTGCCGACCAGCCACCGCAGTTTTACTACGGCAGAATGCCACGGCTGGGCGAAACGACAGTATGCAACGTCGATTCGCCCTGTGGCCACTAGGGGTGCGCGCACGCCCACCGCTCGCCCCCCGAGCCGATGCGAGTGCCCGGCGGTCACAATCACCGCGATTGCCGCTGACGCATGGAGAACCGGAATCTGTGTGTGTAAACACAGTTTGCAGTTCTCTGAGGGGAGAACAGACAGATTGTCTGTTCATACAGAGTATGAACAGCGATCTGTCATCTCCCCTACACAGTCCCCTCCCCCCTTCAGTTAGAACACACACTAGGGAACACAATTAAACCTTGATCGCCCCCTATGGTTAACTCCTTCCCTGCCAGTGACATTTTTATAGTAATCAATGCATTTTTATAGCACTGATCGCTGTATTAATGCCAGTGGTCCCAAAAATGTGTCAAAATTGTCCGATGTGTTCGCCATAATCGCAGTCACGATATAAATCGCAGAGCGCCGCCATTACTAGCAAAACTAAAACTAAAAACTAAAAATGCCATAAAACTATCCCCTATTTTGTAGATGCTATAACTTTTGCGCAAACCAATCAATATACCCTTATTGCGATTTTTTTTTACGAAAAATATGGAGAAGAATACACATCGGCCTAAACTGAGGAAAAAAATAGCTTTTTTATATATTTTTGGGGGATATTTATTATAGCAAAAAGTAAAAAATAATGCGTTTTTTTTTCAAAATTGTCGCTTTTTTTTGTTTATAGCGCAAAAAATAAGAACCGCAGAGGTGATCAAATACCACCAAAAGAAAGCTCTATTTGTGGGGAAAAAAGGACGTCAATTTTGTTTGGGAGCCAAGTCGCATGACCGTGCAATTGTCATTTAAAGCGACGCCGTGCCGAAACGCAAAAAGTGCTCTGGTCAGGAAGGGGGTAAAATCTTCCGGGGCTGAAGCCGTTAAAAGGCTTTACAGGTTACCGCTTTAGATTAACACAGGAGGTCTAGCGCTAGAATTATTGCTCTCGAGCTGACGCTCACAGTGATTCTTCACGTGTGGTGTAATCGCTGTTGAATGCAGTCTAATGCCCCATACACACGGGCGGACTTTTCGACCGGACTGGTCCGACGGACCGAATCTGGCGGACAATCCGACCATGTGTGGGCTTCATCGGACCTGCAGTGGACTGTTTCTGTCGAAAATCTGATGGACTTTAGATTTGGAACATGTTTCAAATCTTTACGTCGGAACTCCGCCGGACCCAGTTCCTATTGAAAAATCCGCTTGTCTGTATGCTAGTCCGATGGATGAAAACCGACGCTAGGGCAGCTTTTGGCTACTGGCTATGAACTTCCTTATTTTAGTCCGGTCGTACGTCATCACATACGGATCCGTCGGACTTTGGTGTGATCGTGTGTAGGCAAGTCCATTCGTTCGAAAGTCCGTCGAAAGTCCATCAGAAAGACTGTCGGACCTTTGTTGCCGAAAAGTCCGCCCGTGTGTACACGGCATAATAGGTTTTCTATCCTGTCCAATCACTGTTACCCATAATGCCGCGTACACACAAGCGGACTTCACGGCAGACTTGGTCCGGCGGACCGGAGTCCGGCGGACAATTCGATCGTGTGTGGGCTCCAGCGGACTTTTTTTTCCCCAAAAGTTCGAAGGACCTAGAAATGAAACATGTTTCAAATCTTTCCGATGGACTCGAGTCCGGTCGTAAAGTCCACTCGTCTGTATGCTAGTCCGACGGACAAAAACCGATGCTAGGGCAGCTATTGGCTACTGGCTATGAACTTCCTTGTTTTAGTCCAGTCGTACGTCATCACGTACGAATCAGTCGGACTTTGGTTGATCATGTGTAGGCAAGTCCGTTCATTCGGAAAGTCCGTCGAAAAATCCGCCAGACCAAGTCTGCTGTAAAGTCCGCTCGTGTGTACGCGGCATTAGATCGATGTGAAGCTGGCGGGGATATGTCTACCCATCATCGGTGGTACCAGTGCCTAACGCTGTTTTTCACACAATTTTCCGCAGACCAAAGAGGTGACCATGCAGTTAACATATTCCTTCTATTGAAGAAGGAAGAAGGATCAGCCAAGGTGCCATAGCAATAACCAGAGGCTCCCACAGTTCAAAGAGCTCATTATCGCCCCCCCTTGGTTAGGTCTAAACTGCCCCATCTTTGCCCAAATGTTGTATTGATTGTCGGAGAATCAGTGGCATCGGGACATTAATGGTCACCCGATGCGTTCAGCTTATGACCGACTTCGGTTTGAGATGAAGACAATAGGATTCACTCAGCTCTACTTATCAAATGGTGAAATCATTTGAAGTAACTCAGTGTCTATTAGTGCATGGGAACATGTATGTCTGCGTGTTCTTATTGATGGCTTTTTATGGAAGTGAACTTGTGTTCTCAGTTTAATGGCCCTTTAAGTGGAGCTGTAAACCACTACATGACATGTCTTTATGGCTGCAGAGATCTGCCATTTGACAGCTCCTTGTGATGTCATGTTCTGTACAATATAAGCCTGTTACCCTTGTCTGGAGGCTTGGAGACAGGATGGCACCCTGTTAAACCACACGGAGACACCCTAATCCTTTCTGAATCTCCAGGAGCAAAATGCTGCCTTATCACACGGGAGCAAGACTGTTCCAGAAAGACACGAATCGTGAATCATTCAACCCGCAGTGACCTTCTGCGTACTGTTTTATGAATATCATTTATCAGATGTGCACAGGGTCCCTGATTTACAGGGACGGTCCTTGAATGTAAAGGTTTGTCCCTAAAAATATCATATTCAATGTTGTAACAAATGCATACAGTGCCTAGAAAAAGTATTCATACCCCTTGACATATTCCACATTTTCTCACGTTACAACCAAAAATGTAAATGTATTTTATTGGGATTTTATGTGATAGACCAACACAAAGTGGCACATAATTGTGAAGTGGAAGGAAAATGCTAAATGTTTTTTAGAATTTTTTTACAAATCAATATCTGAAAAGTGTGGTGTGCATTTGTATTCAGCCCCCTTTACTTTGATACCCCTAACTAAAATCTAGTGCAGGGATCTCCAAATTACGGCCCTCCAGCTGTTGCGGAACTACACATCCAATGAGGAATTGTAAAACTCTGACATTTACAGACATGGCTAGGCATGATGGGAATTGTGGTTCCTGAACAACTGGAGGGCCGTAGTTTGGAGACCCCTGATCTATTGGAACCGATTGCCTTCAGAAGTCACCTAATTAGTAAATAGAGCCCTCCTGTGTGTAATTTAATCTCAGTATAAATACAGATGTTCTGTGAAGCCCTCAAAGGTTTGTTGGAGATCCTTAGTGAACAAAAAGCATCATGAATGCCAAGGAACTCATCATACAGGTCAGGGATAAAGTTGTGGAGAAGTTTAAAGCAGGGTTAGGTTATAAAAAAATATCCCAAGCTTTGAACATCTCACAGAGCACTGTTCAATCCATCATCCGAAAATGGAAAGACTATGGCACAACTGCAAACCTACCAAGACATGGCCGTCCACCTAAACTGACAGGCCGGGCAAGGAGATCATTAATCTCCCTGGCGGTAATCCCGAGTGTGGCTCGCGGTGAATTTTCATTACCAAAATCGGTAACCCCCGAGCCACACTTGGGATTGCATCGCAGTAGCCTGGTAAAGTTACTTACCTTACTTACAGGATCCTTCGATGTCCTGTGTCAGCGGCCTGTGTACTCGATTCATCACTGTGCCGGGTTCAGTTCCCTGTGGCACATGGGGGCGGTGCCCAGTGGCAAATTCAAAATAATAAAAAATACAGAACACATACAGTGCACTATGATCTGTAAGATTACATTACTGTATCGAATCATTTCACATCACTTTTGTCCCTAATGCTTTGTCCAGTGCCCTGCATGCACTTTTATATTATATATACTGTTCTTTCTGTCTGGAAACTGGAGATTGTCCATGGCAACCAAAAAGCGTCCCTCTAAGCAGGGGCGTTGCTAGGCCTACTAAAGATCTGGGGCTAGAGCCCATAGCAGCGAAGTAAAGAAAGTCATACGCTTGGGCGGGCATACACATGTATATAATAAAAATGTGTGTGTGTGTATAGGTGATGCAGAGGCTGCGGACATGGTACAGGAGATGTCAGAGGCTGCGGGCATGGTACATAGGATGTCAGAGGCCGCAGGCATGGTACAAGAGATGTCAGAGGCTGCGTGCATGGTACAGACCACCCCCCTCCATCAGTACAGACCCCCCTCAGTACAGACCACCCCTCCCTTAGTATAGACCTCCCCCCATCAGTATAGACACCCCCTCAGTGCAGCCACCCCCCCTCAGTGCAGACCCCCCATCAGTATAGACTCTCCTCAGTGCAGACCCCCATCAGTATAGACACCTCCTCTCAGTGCAGACCCCCCAATCATTATATACACCCCTCTCGGTGCAGACCCCCCATTAGTATAGACACCCCCCCATCAGTATAGACACCCCCATCAGTATAGACACCCCCCTTCAGTGCAGACCCCCCATCAGTATAGGCACCTCTCTCCCCTCCCATAGCCCCCTGCACATGTCCACTTACATACTGTATAGTAAAAATGTACACACCTCAGAACAGCGCTGATGGATATACTGTACACAGTGGTGTGTCCCTCGTGATCCTCCTCCTCCTGTGTGGATGTAAACAGAGAGGAGGGGAAGGCAGCCCCCACACCCCCAGTGACACCACTGCCTCGGGCTCCCACTGTGTCACTCAGGTTATGTGACATCACTGGTTGCTAGACCCTGGGCGGCTCTAGCAACCGGTGCAGTGGCAGAACAAAGTAAAATGGCTGAGATGTTAGTTATCTACACGGCACCCACATCTGCCACTGATGGCATCGCTTCCCCCCAGTGAGAGACTCGGGGCTATGGGCCCCAGATTCGGGGCTATAGCCCCAATAGCCACCCCCTAGCAACGCCTCTGCCTCTAAGTCAAAAGTGGTTTTAAACCCGCTAGAAAACAGCGATAGTAAATTAGAACACTTGCAGAATTGAGCGATAGTGATTAGTGGGGAAATTCGTCATCAAACACTGAAAGTGAGGACAGCGACAATTCTGCAACTAAGCAAATTTCAGTGTTTATGATTTGAATACATTATTGAATACATTTTATTATTATTATATTATAATTTTTGATAATTATTTATAGTTTTTTATTATATTATAATTTATGATTTTGTGTTTCAAACTTTATCATACCCGGATATCTACTAGACTCTTGTTTGGACAGATTTAAGTGAGTTATTTCTAAGAATTACAGGCCTACAATATATAACGCCAAATTTCTATGCAAAACAATGTACCGCTTTGAGATGCAAAAATCTGACATAATCATACTGCCAGGGAGGTTAATCAGAGAAACAGCCAAGAGGTCCTGAGCTGCAGAGATCCACAGCTCAGGTGGGAGAATCTGTCCACAGGACAACTATTAGTTGTGCACTCCACAAATCTGGCCTTTATGGAAGAGCTGCAAGAAGAAAGCCATTGTTGAAAGAACGCCATAAGAAGTCCTGTTTGCAATTTGCAAGAAGCCATGTGGGGGGACACAGCAAACATGTGGAAGAAGGTGCACTGGTCAGATGAGACCAAAATTTAACATTTTTGCCTAAAAGCAAAAACGCTATGTGTGGTGGAAAGCTAACACTGCACCTGAACATACCATCCCCACCGTGAAACATGGTGGTGGTAGAATCATGTTGTGGGGATGCTTTTCTTCAGCAGGGACAGGGAAGCTGGTCAGAATTCCACTTCCACTTCACAATTATGTGCCACTCGGTGTTGGCCTATAAAATCCCAATAAAATATATTTACCTTTTTGATTGTAACATGAAAAAATGTGGAAAATTTCAAGGGGTGTGATTACTTTTTCAAGGCACTGTATATATATATATATATATATATATATATATATATATACACACACACACAGTGGGGGAAAATCTATTTGATCCTTAGCAGATTTAGCAAGTTTTCCCACTTACAAAGAAATGAAGGATCAATAATTGTTATCATAGGTGTATTTTAAATGATAGAGATAGAATATCAACCAAAAATCCAGAAAAAAAACATGATACAAATGTTATAAATTGAGTTGCAGTTCAGTGAGTAAAATAAGTATTTGATCCCCTACCAACTAACAATAATTCTAGCTCCCACAGACTGGCTACAGTATGTGCTCATGTGGTGCACAGATTAGTCCTGTCAATGTAAGAAGGTGCTCCTAACGATAACTCATTATGTGTATAGAAGACACCTGTCCACAGAATCTCTTTCTTCCATTCAAAGCTCACCATCATGGCCAAGACCAAAGAGCTGTCAAAGGATGTCAGGGACAAGATTGTAGACCTGCATAAGGCTGGAATGGGCTACAAGACCATCAGCAAAAAACTTGATGAGAAGAAGACAACTGTTGGAGCGGTTATTCACAAATGGAAGAAATACAAAATAGCTATCAATCACCCTCGGTCTGGAGCTCCATGCAAGATTTCACCTCATGGTGTAAGGATGATCATGAGAAAAGTGAGGGATCAGTCCAGAACTACACGGAAGGAGCTTGTGAATGATCTCAAGGCAGTTGGGACCACAGTCACCAAGCAAACCATTGTTAACGCAATACACGGCCATGGATTGAAATCCTGCAGCGCCCGCAAGGTCCCCCTCCTCAAGAAGGCACATGTACAGGCCCGTCTGAAGTTTGCCAATCATCTAAATGATTCAAAGAAGGATTGGGAGAAAGTGCTGTGGTCAGATGAGACCAAAATTGAGCTCTTTGGCATTAACTCGACTAACCGTGTTTGGAGGAAGAAAAATGCTGATTTTGACCCTAAGAACACCATCCCTACAGTCAAGCAAGGAGGTGGAAACATTATGCTTTGAGGCTGTTTCTTTGCTAAAGGTACAGGCTGACTTTGCCACATTGAGGCGCCAGGTATTGTAAAATCTTGGATGAGAACCTTCTTCCTTCAGTCAGAACACTGAAGATGGGTCATGGATGGGTTTTTCAGCATGAAAATGACCCAAAATATACCGCTGAGGCAACAAAGGAGCACATTAGGGTCATGGAGTGGCCCAGTCAGACCTTAGTCCTATAGAAAATGTATGGAGGGAGCTGAAACTTTGAGTTGCCAAGTGACAGCCAAGAAACCTTAATAGAGAAGATCTGTAAAGAAGAGTGGACCAAAATCCCTCCTGAGATGTGTGAAAAGCTGGTAACCAACTACAAGAAACGTCTTAACTCTGTGCTTGCCAACAAGGGTTTCTCCACCAAGTACTAAGTCATGTTTTGCTTGGAAATCAAATACTTAATTTTACTCACTGAACTGCAACTCAATTTATAACATCTATATCATGCGCTTTTTTTTCTGTATTTTTGGTTGATGTTCTGTCTTTATCATTTAAAATACATCTATGATAACAAATTATAGACCCTTCACTTCTTTGTAAGTGGGCAAACTTACAAAATCTGCAGGGGATCAAATGATTATTTCCTCCACTGTATATATATATATATATATATATATATACACACACACACGCAAGTATGCAAGTATGCATTTATATATCGTAAAGAAGTATCAGTGATAAAAGCCATAGCGCAGTACAATTAGGATGAAGCTTTAGGCTGGCCATATACCATTCAGCAGGAAGCGGCCGAGACTCAAACCGTTAATGAACAGGCTAAATGTACCAAGTTGATTGATCTATCAACTTGGGTACAATCAGCCTGCTGGATTCTTTTGCGATTATCATTATCACTGTCTTCCCCTGGCAGGAACAGCTCCCCCCCCCCCACTGGGGAGATTCACCCTCTCTCTTTCTCTCAATGACCATTGTCACTGGGACTGAAAATTAGGGACAGAAGTGGAGTTAAAATCTTCCAGTGGGTCACTTGCTCTGGTGACAACTGTCCAAGAAAGAGTTTACTTCAGTATGGAGAGATCTCCTCTTGCTTTTAATTGTATTGATGGGTCAGGAAGTAAAGGAGAATCTCTCTAATGGGACACAAAAATAATAAGGGTTTTTCTTACTCCATCGAAAAACTAAAAAAGTTTGGGTTTAAGGTATACTATATTTACCTTATACGATAAAGGTAATGTATAGTTGGTTTGGTTATATTTCCATTAATTGTTGCCAATCATCTACTGTATCTAGCCAATGGATTCCCACTTGCCAGGGCCATGATTCTGCCTTTCATGTTTTATGTGCAGCATGGTGGGAGAATTCATTTTATAATCTGGTTGCCCTGGGCAAGAACAGGTCATGCTGTTTATCACAAGGTCCTCAGTGGGTATTACATGAAATTGACAAATGTTCTTTCTGTCCCTTTCACAGCTCTGGTCTATGGAGATAAGCTATGGGATGTTCCAGTTCCTCCTGAGCAGTTTCTTACCTCTGTAAAGCTGAACCGAGAGCCTCAATGTCAATACCAACTGCGCCACCTACAGGATGGAGCCCGTATATCCGCTGTCTTGCCTCCTAACATAGAAGGTCATTGGATCTCCACAGGGTGAGAAAATGAATAGCTCCTTTTACCGTAAGCTAACCAACAAGGATGTTTCCCTCATACATCACAGCAAGAATAATTCAACAAATCAGTAAACAGATTGCCACATAATCTACCGAGTGATCAAGGATAATCTGACACTTGGTTTGCAGTAAATTAAGATTCACAGACTGCTTTAGATCTTTCTAGACCAATGGACTGCAAACTGTGGCCCGTGGGCCAGGTGTGGCTCTTTGCTTGCTTTTATCCAACCCTTAGGACATTATTCCCCCCACTGTCAGCAACAGTTGGGTTAAGTTCCTGCTACTGACACCAACAATGGGGCACTAGTCCGCTCACTGACACCAACTATGGCACACTATTCCTCCCATTGATACCAAAAATGGGGCACTATTTCTCCTATTGATACCAACAATGGGGTACTATTACTCTCACTGACACTAACAATGAGGCACTATTCCTCCCACTGACACCAATACTGGGGTACTATTCCTCCCACTAATACCAAGGACGGGGCACTATTCCTCCCACTAAAAGCAATAATGGAACATTATTCCTCCCACTGACACCAACAATGGGGCACTATTCCTCCCACTGACACCAATGATGGGACACTATTCCTCCCACTGACACCAACTATAGCACACTATTCCTCCCATTGATACCAACAATGGGCCACTATTCCTCCCACTGACACCAATACTAGGGCACTATTCCTCCCACTAATACTAAGGATGGGACACTATATCTCCCACTAAAACGAATAATGGGACACTATTCCTCCTGCTGACATCAATGATGGGACACTATTCCTTCCACTGACACTAATGATGGGACACTATTCCTCCCACTTTTACCAACAACGGGACACTATTCCTCCCATTGATATCAAGGATGGGGCACTATTACTCCCCCTAATACCAATCATGGGGCATTGTTTAATCCAACAGACTCCAGGACATTTTTCTCCCATTGGCCACCGTCCACTCCCCTAATCTCTGAAGGACAGTAAACTGGCTTTTTCTTTGTTTAGAAATCTTTCTAACTTTTTGGGAATGATTTGGTGAAGGTCCTTTTCTGTTCCCTGTGCTAAAAGCCATCTCTATTAAGACATGGTTTGATGAGTGTGGTGTGCAGGAACTTGAGTGGTCTGCACTTAGCCCTGACTTCAACCCAACTAAATATGTGTGATGAATTAGAACACTTATGCCCCATACACACGGTCGGATTTTCCGACGGAAAATGTGTGATAGGACCTTGTTGTCGGAAATTCCGACCGTGTGTAGGCTCCATCACACATTTTCCATCGGATTTTCCGACACACAAAGTTTGAGAGCAGGATATAAAATTTTCCGACAACAAAATCTGTTGTCGGAATTTCCGATCGTGTGTACACAAATCCGATGGACAAAGTGCCACGCATGCTCAGAATAAATAAAGAGATGAAAGCTATTGGCCACTGCCCCGTTTATAGTCCCGACGTACATGTTTTACGTCACCGCGTTCAGAATGATCGGATTTTCCGACAACTTTGTGTGACCGTGTGTATGCAATACAAGTTTGAGCCAACATCCGTCTGAAAAAATCCTAGGATTTTGTTGTCGGAATGTCCGAACAAAGTCCAACCGTGTGTACGGGGCATAATTGTGAGCCGGGTCTTTTCAGCCATGATTAGTGTTTGACCTCATAAATGCTCTTTCGGTTGCATGGGTACAAATTCCCACAGATACACTCCAAAATCTTGTAAAAAGCATTCCCAGAAGAATGAAGGTTGTTTGAGCCACAAAGGAGAGTGGGTAGGGGGAAGGGCAATTCTATACAAATGCCCATGGTTTTGGAATGGGATGCCCAAAAAAGCTTATATAGGTGTGATGGTCAAGTGTACCCAATCCCTTGGCAATATAGTATATGTATAATGCAAGTTCCTAGAAAAAAGAAACTACATAAAACAAGACAGTGTAAGTTATACATAAAGTTATTGCTGTTTTTTTATTTTTGTATTTACTGATTACAGATGCGAAGTGCGACCAGGCCCAGAATTCCTTACAAGGTCCTACACCTTCTATCCTAGTCGTTTGTTCAAGGCTCTTCAGTTCTACTACACAGACCCCCATTGTCATCACCCTTCCTACTCTCTGGTGATCAAGGGAAAACTGCGTCTACGCCAAGCATCCTGGATTACAAGGGGGGCTACCGAGGCAGAATACCATTTGCAGAAAGTGGGGATCGTATTTTACAGCCAGGAAGCCATGAGTGACATCAGGGCCCAGATGAACAGGACTTGCTCTGGGTTTTTATCCACTGGGCGATCATGGGCACCAGGAAGGGTATATGAGCTTCTCAGCGCTAAGGCGGGCAGAGACTGCACTGCTGCCATCACCTTCTCTATGCACGAGTTAAGTCTAGTAAGATTGGAGAAGCAATACAATGGACAACAGGGGGGAGGACTGGTAGAGAAGCTGTTTCTGGGAGACATTCATACAGATCGATCAGAAAGGGCACACTACCGGCCAAATGGATACCAGCAGGCACTACAGAGCGCTTTGGTAAGTAGACAACAGTGGGCTTCTTTATTTGTAAATGTATTTTAAGAAATGTTATAGCCAGTACCATTGATAAGGGGGTACCACCAGTCCTCCTGTACTGGAGGTCCAGGCCAGCAGGCGGTCCAGACAGCTGAGTGATTAGGATGTGGGCAGGAAAGGTGACCGGTGAGGCGGGGGGGGGGGGGGGGGGGCAAATACTGGAACTGATCCCCTGTATGGCTCTCTGTCAGAAACTATGAATCAGACCAAGACAGAAGTACAGGTAATCACACTTGTTTAATAATAATAAAAAGGTAAACAGAGTAAGCGTAGTCAATACATAGCCAGGAGTTCAGTAACCAGATCGGGTAGTCAGCCAATGCCAATGTCAGAGAGCTGGAGATCAACATAGTAGTACCGCAAGCAGGATCAGGAGCCAGAAGGGACATCAGCCAAGCAAGTCTTCAACAGGAACGCAGGAGAAAGACTCTGAGATGTGACCAAAGGCGAAGGCAGAGATGAAGTGAGTTGGATGGCTTTAAGTAGGCAGGACTGACGAGCAGAATCATCAACAGCTGAGTCACTGTGGAGAGAAAGGAGCTGGCAATTAGCCGACAGCTGAGCGGCCAGCTCAGAGAAGGAAGGGCTGAGCCCAGCCCTGACACTCTCTTTGCAGCAGCTAATAGCCGGCATCTTCTCCTCTTCCTGCTGCTTGTTTTCAACTGCTGCAGAGAAAGCCATACAAGGGATCAGTTCCAGTAATTGCCCCCCCACCACCATCATTGCTGTCTGTGTCCCCGCGGTCTCTGTGAGTCGAGTCGTGGGTCCCGTGGACTCGATCGCCGCGGGCATACCCACGATCGCCTCACAGAGAGGACGAACGGGGAGATGCCATTGTAAACAGCATCTCCCCGTTCTGCCTAGTGACAGTGTCACTCGATCTCTGCTCCCTGTCATCAGAGCAGAGATCAGTGACGTCACACACAGCCCATCCCCCCTACAGTTAGAATCACTCCCCTAGGACACACTTAACCCCTCCCCACCCCCTAGTGATTAACCCCTTCACTGCCAGTGTCATTTACACAGGCATCAGTGCATTTTTAAAGCACTGATTGCTGTATGAATGACAATGGTCCCAAAATTGTGTCAAAACTGTCCGATGTGTCCGCCATAATGTCGCAGTCACATTAAAAATCGCAGATCGCCGCCAAAACTAGTAAAAAAAAAAAATTATTAATAAAAATGCCATAAAACTATCCCCTATTTTGTAAACGCTATAACTTTTGTGCAAAGCAATCAATAAATGCTTATTGCGATTTTTTTTTTACCAAAAATATGTAGAATAATACGTATCGGCCTAAACTGAGGAAAAAAAATGTTTTTTAATATATTTTTTGGGGATATTTATTATAGCAAAAAAGTAAAAAATAATGCGTTTTTTTTTCAAAATTGTCACTCTTATTTTGTTTATAGCGCAAAAAATAAAAATCGCACAGGTGATCAAATACCACTTTTCATGAAGCTTTTAAAGTACCATTCAGCCCCAGTTTCTACATTTTAATCATACATATCCTAATGGGAGTGCTGATTGCCGCTTTAAACATGCTGCTTGTTTAAAGCTTGCCGAAGCCTGCTAGCAGCTTGTTTAAAGTGGCAATCAGTTTCCAAACAGGAGCTGAAGACTTAGAGAAAGCTTTGCAAAAGCTTGCTTACAACTTTATAAAAGGATAAATCCAGAAATGCAAGCTAAGCAGAGAGGGGTCCCACCGCTCAGGTAGGCACAGACCAGGGGAGATGAAAGCCAGTATAGTGTTGTCCTTCAAGAGGGAAGAGTCCCAGATGCTGGCTGATGCAAGATGAGGCAGGCAAATTGAGGAAAGCTGGAAGCCGCACACCGGTATAATGATGAATGCTTTATTTGAAAAGCTGAATCATGAAGAAACACAAAACATAACAGCAGAAGCATACAAAAACATCTGACGCGTTTCGCACTCACGATGAGTGCTTATTCATAGCTCATGATTTCTTCATGATTCAGCTTTTCAAATAAAGCATTTATCATTATACCGGTGTGCGGCTTCCAGCTTTCCTCGATTTGCCTGCCTCAACTTTATAAAAGGCTGCTGTTCACACTGCACTTATTTAAGCTGAAGCTCATGTGAAACAGGCCTAAGGCTTTAAGTGATTTCTGTTTACTTACACTTCTGTTCTATTTGCAGCACCACGTTCACCCATGCCACGTCTGTGGAATAATATACAACGCCAATGAGCACCAACCACCTGTCTTGCCTCGCACTCCACAGCCTCCGGCCCACCTTCGAGGTGAATGGGTTAGCAGCCAATGTGAAGTGCGTCCAAACGTACTCTTCCTCACTCGTTACCTGATGTTCCACGCAGATAACCGCTCTTGGGAAGGATTATACTACCATTACGCCGACCCTCTCTGCAAGCAGCCGACTTTCACTCTCCGCGCCGCTGGTTACTACACCAAAGGCGTCAGCTCTGAGCATGTGAAGGGTGGCACCGAGTTGGTGTTTACAGTGAACCAAGTATGGGTTAAACCACTAAACCAGGTCATCTTACAGATGCTGAACATGTCTCGGCCCAGGAGCTGTGGTGTGGCCGGTTCGTGGGCCATAGGGGAGGAGCAAGATATTTCAGTCACCAGAGGTTGTACCACCCTGGGCATCAGCCTCCCCCACACTGAATACGAGTTATTTAAAATCGAGCAGGACAGCCATAGCCGTCTCCTTCTTTACATGGGGGAAAGGCCTACAGACGGGTCCAGTCCATCGACTCCCCAAAAAAGGCCAACGTCATACCAGCCTTCACTCATCCAGTGTTCTGGTGAGCTCACAGAGCCCTTGAAGCAAAGGTTATTTACAGACAATGCATCAAGCCTTGCAGCTTTGCCTAGGCCTCATCCTTGGGCCTTGCTCTCAATGTTTATTGTATTACATATTTTAAGACAGAACTGATTCATTGCGTCTGTTTTGTCAGGTGCGGTTCTCTGACCTACCGGGACACCCTCATCTTCCTCTAAGAAAGATAAAAAATATGTTGAGGTTTTAGCTTTCCTTTGTATTGTTTCAAGATAATGTACATAGTATTTTATCTAGCTTAATGCACTTGCTGAAAAAGAAATATATTTTTTTGTAAAAAGTCCAGGTGCTGAGGAGGTTTTTCCTATGCCAAAGCCGGATGGTGCTTCAGAGACTGAACAGAAATATAGCTTTCAACACACTCTTGAAGAGGACCTGTATTCTTCATGGGGAATCCTTCATTTGTATGGACTGAACCCATGTGGACCTGCTGTCTGATTGACATTATAGCCAAAAAATTGGCTGCATTCTTATGTATAAAGCCTTGGCGCCAAATGGCTGCTGTCACCCTATGACTATACAGGTGCTCCTTAGACCAGTACTGTGCTGCTTCTGGATGGAATGACTGGTCTGGCTCATTGGGATTTCGCCAATACATGGACAGTGCACAGCACACAAAAAAATGGACCCATGTTTGGTTTATAAAGGAGATCGTTTTCCTTTCCATAAAACAAAGTTTTTTTTTTACTTATGATGTAAAATATTTATTCTTGTGAAAGCTTCTTATAAAACTTATCTCACCTTCCCTCTTGCTTATGTAGGTACTTCATATACCAATGGCCCTTGCCTTACGTAAAACGAAATAGGAATGTTTAGTCTTTGCAAAGATTTATTTTAATAGGTTACTCAACCTTTACATAAATGTGCCCTCCCCATATATATCATCTTTTACTTACCTGAGATCAGCCAGAGACCTCCTCCAGCACCTGCGGCCAAAAGTTGGCTGTAGTCCTAGTCACTTGAGGACACCAGCTGATCCAAGGTAAGTAGAAGAGAGAAGCTGGGACGTAGAGGGTAAGGGATGCCACTGGGGCAAATTTTTGTAAAGGTGGAATTTTCAACATCAATCCTGTCCCTCCATAAGTACACTTTACAGTGCACAGCACTCATTTCTAAACATGTGCACCAGTCCCCAGGGCATGTGCCACTCAGCACTGGTCCTTACAACTTTTATGGGGACCTGCAGTATGCAGGCCTGGCAATGTGACAGAAGAACAACATCCTGCACTCTAGTGTGGTGTACAAAAGCCAATGGACCCATTTACTTCCACAGCAGAGATGCATTAGACCACCATGCTTTCCTGACCTCCTAGCCCCGATGCAAATGTACTAAACAACAAAGAGTGGGTGCACCAGCCTAGTGCATTAAGGTTATAAACTATTTCTTAATAAAAAGACAAATGTTATACTCAAACACGTGTATGTTAAGCTCATCAGTAAGTCCCAAAACCAGAGACATCAGATCCGCTGCACATACTCTCTTTCATGGGAAGACGCAACTCAGATCTGTTCTAGCTGCTGCATTTCAAGGGCAGTCCCCACTTCATCAGAGCCCTCTGATAAAGAGGGGACTCCCCTTGAAACACGTCAGCCAGAATAGATCTGAGTAGCGTCTCCCCACGAAAGAGAGTATGTGCAGCAGATCTGATGTCTCTGGTTTTGGGATTTATTGATGAGCTTACACAGGGCTTTTTTTCAGGGGGAACTTGGTGGAACTCAGTTCCACCACCTCTGGCTCAGTCCCTCTGCTCCCTGCCCACCACTATCACTTGTAAACACAAAAGTTCGGTTTCTGTGTTTACAAGTGACAGCTCCGCACTTGTCTGCACTGTGTGTAATGCAATCCTGGTATTTAATGACTTTAAAGACCCTCCTACTGTTCGTGAAATTTGATTGACCACACCCACTATTTGATGTGATTTCGAGGGTGTGTGTAGGGGAGTGGTTTTGGGGGGGGGTTGTGGTTGAGTTCCAGCACCTATTGTTTGAGAAAAAAAGCCCTGTGCTTACATACATGTGTTTGCGTATAACATTTGTCTTCATTTTTTTTAACCACTTGACCTCTGGAAGATTTTACCCCCCTCCAAGACCAGGGCATTTTTTTGCTATTGGGCACTGCACTATTTTAACTGGTAATTGTGCAGTCATGCAACACTGTACACAAATGAAATTTGTATTTTTTTTCCACACAAATACAGCTTTAATTTGGTGGTATTTGATTACCACTGGGTTAACTATAAAAATAAAAATAAAGACTGAAAATTTTGAAAAAAATATTTTATACTTTCTGATATAAAACAAATAAAAAAAAAAAAATCAAATTTAATAAATTTAGGCCAAAATGTATTCTGCTACAGGTCTTTGGTAAGAAAAAAAAAAATAATCCCAAAAAGGCCTGGCTCACACCTATGCATTTTTTAGTGCATTTTCAGTTTTGCTGAAACACACTACAGCCCTTTTAACATGGTTTCCTATGGGAGACGTCCACATCTAGGCATTTTTTTGGAAAGGGCCAGTGACTTTTTTTCTGTTTTTTTGGTTCCATAGACTTCTATGAATCAAAAACGTGTATTGAAAAATGCTGAATACACCTGGAAAATGCAAACATAGGTGTGAATCCAGCCTAAGTGTATATTGAGTGGTTTGCGTCAAGGTTATAGTGTCTAAAAATGATTGTATATACAGTATACTGGAAGTTTTATTTATACTAGTAATGGCGGTGATCAGCGACTTATAGAGGGTATAGTGCGGCAGGCAATCTGACACTGTGAGAACTGACATCACCAGTGACACCAATACAGTGATCAGTGCGAATACTATACACTGTCACTGTACTAATGACACTGGCTGGGAAGGGATTACATTTGAGGGGGTAATCAAGGGGTTAACCGTGTGCCTAACAATATGTAATGTGTGTATTATGTGCTGTTTTTACTAATCAACGTGGCTGTTTTTTTTCTCCTTGCAAAGCAGGGAGAAAAATCGGCTTGTGTACAGAGCTCTGTGTTGTTCATAAGCACAGGGCTCTGTACTGTGATTCGTTAAGCCACTCAGCAGGCTCTGGCCATAAATCATTGGCTGGGACCTGCTGACCTACTTGTGCTGTACTGAATCACAGCACTGATTAGGCGGCGGGGGGGCGTGCCCTCTACCCAGAAATGCGCAGTGTCCGCCTCATCACCATGTGCATGGGGCGGTCCACAAGTGGTTAATAAATGGCTTACAATGGTAATCTTCTAGGCTGGTACGTCCTCTCTTTATTTTCTGGCAGTCTGACAGCTAAGTCCAGCTTTGTGTATCAGAAGCCGCTGTCAATGCTCTTGATGCATAGAAAGTGACCAGACCTCTGCAGGTCTCCTGATTCACAAGCAAGCCTCAGCTCACAAATGGACAGCTCAGGCCTGTAGATTACAGGTGTCAGTAGAAGTTGTGAAGCTCAGTAAAGCCAGACATTTCCTGGAGACTGGTGTACAGGTTTATAAACCAGTGCCGTACTGGGGGAAAAAAAGGTATACTGGGAGGGACAACCATTGCTAATACACAGAACTGGACCAACTGTCAAAACGGGCACCTGGGCACCACAGATCACACCAGGTGAGCCGCTCTCTCCTTATAATCGACAAAACAGGACTGACAATTCTAATCTAGCTCACCGTCTCAGGAGCTGTAGATATGGGCTCACTTCACACTGCGGCGACATGGAATCCGACTTGTGAGACCCCAAGTTGCGTGACGTGTAAAATCCCAGGTCAGTCAAGGAGAGCTGTCTTAATTAGCACTACTAAAGTCATTCCGACTCTAGAAAAGGTTCCTGTACTACTTCAAGGCAACTTCTACCCATAGACTGTAATGGAAGTTGCCTTCAAGTTGGATCTTCATCTTAAATTGATGCGAGTTGGATATGATTTTACAGGAAGATTACTCAGGCATTGCCTGAAGTTGCATCAAAGTCGCACTGCAGGTTGCAGCAGTGTGAACCGAGCCCAACTGGTGCAAGGGTCTCCTACTGATACACAGAATTAGACAATTTGACAGCCATGTCGCACTCCGTGTACTCAAAGCACCAACAGCAGCTGCTGTATGAAGACGCCCTTCCATTGAGGGAACTGCAAACATGGAGGTCTGAAATGCACATTAAACTGATGCAAATGCTTTGCTAATTGAGAGGACATTGGATCTGCAATAAAAATGCACCGGATTCTGTTCCTAATTTGGTTGATAGAGCTTCCTCTGTGTTTTCATATATATATATTGTTCTATTTTTATTGTATATTTAGTTTAGGCAAAATTTACAATGAAAACCCTTTAGTCCGTTTTCTGTTAACATGTGGTACAACATGCCAGGTATGCCCATTTTCTATGGAAGCCCAATGCCCATACACTGTAATGAGAAACGTGTTGCCCTAAGGTGCACTGGGGGAAAAAAAACAAACCAAAAAACAAGGTTTATCGCCCATGAATGTTTGTCCCGAAGCGATTAAATATAAGGACACGTCCACTAGCAGCACATATCTTCCATTTGCTATCCCACTGCCGACTCTTTTTCTCTCACCTGACCACACTGGCGACTGATAAATCGCTGCTCAGGTATCCGGCGTTGCCACCAGCAAGGTAAAGAGTTCTCAGCCTCCTTTAAAGGGTTATTTTACCTTTTTCGGAAAATATGTAAAAGGTGAAATAACACCAGACACCCTCCCCACCCCCCTGGTGCCCGAGTACCACCACAGCCGCTGCAGCAGACCAGGAATGTAAAATCTCTGCTTTCCTCCCTCTTCTCCGCGCAGAGCTTCCGGGATGGACCAGATCAATACCGATTGGCCAGCACAGTCACAGTGATGGGAGAACATCATGGTCGCCATCAAAGGATTCCAACCTGAGTATATGATAATGTCTAGAGGAACTGCACTCTGCACCAAAATGCTTATCCTCTGGACTTGTCCACCCCTCCCCCAGCAATTTTACTATAATTTGCATACCTAAGGCCCTCCCTATGCATAGAGGATGTTTTTTTTTTTCCCCCTCCCTTGGATGCCTATACTCCAGGTGCGCAAAAAGCAGCTTTAAAAAAAAAAAAAAGTGCCTAAAGTCGTGTTTTGCAAATGCATTTCAGCGTGTCAAGTGCTTGGGCATTCATTCATTCCATTGGCCAAAATACTAATTTTTTCCAGCCATTTAAATGAAGGAAGGCGCAAGCGCTTTTGGATGCGTTTGCACGTGTTTAAGCATGTCAAGCTTTTTTTTTTTTTTTTTTAATACCGAAGTGCTTCTCTGGTCACATAGGGGGGTTGCTTTAATAAAAGCAAATATGCAGTTGCACCCTGCAAGTGCAGATGGTCCAGAGCTTAGTAAAAGGTAACATTTCACTTTGCAAAGAATACTCAATCACATGCAAAGAAAATACAATAAATGGCAATTTTTGCTTGCATATGATTGGATGATGGAAATCAGCAAAGCTTCTGCTCGTTTACTAAGCTCTGGAGCAACTGCCTTTAGAAAATCAACCCCAAAGACTGACATAGAGGGGCGTCTAGAGGCAGAAAAGAAGACGCAAAATGCCTCTGAAAGCAGCGTTTTTATCAACTTGCGTGCGTGGGACCTAAAATGCCCTTTTCTGCTGTTCCATTGTGTGACCTGCCAAGCAACTCTACAAAATGTTTATTATATTCACTTAAAAGAACACACCAGGAAAAGGATCCCTATTTTAAAATTCCCAGCCAATGAAGTTTGAAAACTATATTCACATGAAAAAAAAAAAAAAAAGATTTTTATGCGAATGCCATATGAATTGAGCCCATTATGAAAATCCTGGGGAATTTTGTATATTATTTAGGTGCCCCCCTAGAACCTAGAGCTACACGATTAATCGTTATTGCGATTTTTTCCCCCCTTGCGATCTTGACAAAGTATTTCCCGGTTCTTTCTATGCAGAGAATTCTCTCTGCTCTGCTTAAGCGGACAGCTGTCAAAACAAAGGAAAAAATAAAAACAGGCAGTCTGCCAAGAATCACAGCATTCTTTAGCAGTGGAACTTAAGTATAAACATTGTAACGATTTGTCCTTTAGATCAAAAGGAATACACTTTGATGTGTAAATGAGGGAAAGTTTAACCACTTAAACACTAAACCTTTTTCTGACATTTGTTGGTTTCAAGTTAAAATCATTTTTTTTTTTTTTTGCTAGAAAATTACTTCGAACCCCCAGAAAATATATATATTTTTTAGTAGAGACCCTAGAGAATAAAATGGTGGTTGTTGCAATATTTTATGTCACACTGTATTTGCACAGTGGTCGTTCAAATGCAATTTTTTGTGAAAATATATACACTTGAATTAAAAAAAAAAAAAAAAAAAAGTAAAGTTAGCCCAATTTTTTTTGTATAATGTGAAAGATTTTATGCCGTGAGAATCGTGATCTTTTTATTCTAAAGATAAAAAAATTGTGATTCTCATTTTGGCCAGAATCGTGCAGCTCTATTAGAACCCTCCAAAAGTTTTATACTAATGGGTCCACGCTCCTGCAAAATCCAGTGTGCATAGCACTCCTCCCCCAGTTCCTTGTTTCTGCACACGTGTTGAGAACATTCAATTCATGTTGTAAAGCGCTGCGCAAACTGTTGCCGCTATAGAAATTCTGTATAATAATAATTATTTCCCATGGAAAGGCAATCTATTATGCAACTCAAATCATAGACAGCCTTTCTTCCTTTCTTTAGAAATGAATGAGATTTTTCTGTGCATGCACAGAAGGGACAGGCTAGGGAGGTTACAGAGCCACTATGTGGCTTCCTGTGGCCTACATAGCAAGATCTTGCAGAAACATGGACAAGTGAGTAGCAAACTATGGCATTGCAACCTAAAGGATAACTACCGTATTTATTGGCGTATAACACATACTTTTTACCCCCTTAAAATAGGGGGAAAATAATGTATACGCCAATATAGGCTGCCACCGAGGGGAAGGAGGGGACGAGCGCTGCCGAAATAGAGGCGGATTCTCCTGTGTACTCGGCTCGGCTTGAAGTCATGCTCAGTCCCGCCCCCTGGACATCTCCTAGCATTGACTCCCAGCATTGGACCAGCGTTATGTCCATCATAAGATCCGGGCTAAGGGGCGGGACTGGGTGTGATGCCGAGCCGAGTACACAGGAGATCCGGCTCTATTTCAGCAGCGCTCATCCCCTCCTTGACAGTCTACATTCTGGCAAGGCTGCAGATGGGCACAGATCAGGCTGCAGATGGGCACAGATCAGGCTGCAGATGGGCACAGATCAGGCTGCAGATGGGCACAGATCAGGCTGCAGATGGGCACAGATCAGGCTGCAGATGGACACAGATCAGGCTGCAGATGGACACAGATCAGGCTGCAGATGGACACTGATCAGGCTGCAGATGGACACTGATCAGGCTGCAGATGGACACTGATCAGGCTGCAGATGGACACTGATCAGGCTGCAGATGGACACTGATCAGGCTGCAGATGGACACTGATCAGGCTGCAGATGGGCACTGATCAGGCTGCACTGAAGCTCACTGACCATTATTTTGCTTCAAAGTGGTTTATTATTTTTTTAAAGTTTTTTTTCCTGAAACTTCCCTCTTAAATTGGGGTGCGTGTTATACGCCGATAAATACGGTATATAAATAAATATAAGCACCATACAGAAGATACAGCACCTCATCCTACGCTTTGCAACATCCATTGCACAGATTGCAAAAGTTGGTACACATGGAAGTTAGAAAAAGCAGGGACCATCCCAAAAGGTCATCCTCTGTACTTGCATTTGTATGGACATGAATTAAATACAAATGCTGCAATGCTGAAGATGTAGTTTTGTATCTTATAGCTTGCGTTTGGTGCTTAATTGAACAGCAGAGGCAAGCCCACTGAGAAACAGCCCACTGACTTACAACTGAGCTATTTTATAGGCTTGGCTGCCATTTTCAGGCCCTTATAAAAGTGGTAGTTTCCTGGCTGCTATACTGACCCCCCTAGCTTGAATACTCCGAGTCACCGACCCAGAACAAGTATACAGACAGAACTTTCTTGTTCCGGGTCAGCAACTTAAAAAGTACTAAAGACAGTGGCTCAGCAGAACAGCCAGGCACTTACAATTTTCAGAAGGGACTCTGCAATAGCCTGCACTTGTCCCATGCCAGGATCACATCAAAGTAAACCTTACCTGGCCTAAAACATTTCTAAGATGCATTGCTGAAGTTGAGCACCTTGTAGTACCTGCAGTACTTGTCTTCAAATCTGTCTCTGCGGATCCTCAAACCAGGCTGTACCATAGGGTGTTGTAGTCACTCTCTACCAAATACCCAAACCTCAGAGGCAGGGCTTAGCACAGGGGGAGGGGCTTAATTATGACACGGGCAAAAGTCAAGCTTAGGCCTAAGATCCAAGAATCATCCTGCACCGACACAGGAATTGACCAGAAGACTAGCAGAGGTACTTATAGCCACTACACTTTATCACCGTTACCAGCTTTTAGAGCCAGGTCAGGTTCAATTTCCATGCAGCTTTATGTTAAAAAGTGTTACCCTGTTTCCCCGAAAATAAGACCTAGTGTGATTGTCGGTGATGGCTGCAATATAAGCCCCCCCCCCCCCAAATAAGCCCTAGTTAAAGTCCTTGTAGGTCTTATTTTCAGGGTAGGGCTTATTTTTGGGGAAACAGGGTAGGGCTTATTTGGGGGGTAGGGCTTATATTGCAGCCATCACCGACAATCACGCTAGGTCTTATTTTCGGGGAAACAGGGTACTAAACCCAGGACCCTGCATTCACTATATCTGGTCTCCCACAGTACGCAGAACATGGAAATGCAATTATTTTAGTAAATATAAACTGCTAAATACCTTTTTTCATCAACAGTTATAGCAGTCTTGTATCAGTGTCTGGTTAAAGCTTTTAGGAGGAGTTTTCATTTTCCCCTGATTGTCCTATCACGCTGCAGGAACCCTGATCCTCTGTCTAGAAAGTGCTGATTGGCTCTGTGCTGATCACATGCACTCTTCCCAAGAAAAAAAAAAACTCTCTAGCAATACACACCAAACTGAGCACGTGCAGAGTGCCCCCAAAGCTCTGTTCTATCAGGAGATGGATGGAGTCATTGGAAGAAGGGGAGGATCAGAGAAGACAGGATCACACAGCCTTTATACACAATGCAGAGGATTAACCCCTTAGGTTCCACAGTGAGTATAACAAGAATGCTTTACTGCAATTACAGACTGATTTTACCGTTGTGGGTTTAGTAACACTTTAAGGCTTCATTTCTGTTTTGTTAGCTAAACTGTATTTCAGGATCAAAAAGACAAACCAAAGAGAAACACAAAAAAAAAAAAAATCTGAGATATTTTTGAAAGATTTAATTTACAGCAGGGACTCCTAACGGGGGTTGGTTATATAACTGTTTTCCAATAATTTTTTTTTATTATTTTTTTTTTAAACTGTAGATATAAAATGGTAAAGTCTGATGTTTAACAAGACCCAAGAGATCATTTCCAAGACAGCTGAATATTTTTTTTTTTTTTTTTAGTTTTCACACACATATGGAACACACAAAGAAAAAAAAACCCCAACAGATCAAGACGATGAAATCCAAGGTGTATATTGAGGTGTGTGTGTCATACATCCACACACATACATATATGTGTTTATCCACATCAACACCTAAAGGTCACCTAAACAATAAAGTCCAAAGATATAGTTAGCGTGGGGTAAACGACTAACAATGGAGCTTTAGGTGGAATTAAAGGGGCTGTGAAATAATGCAGATTCCTTCCAACACTGAACGTTAGTAAACTGCCAAAGTGTAAATGGAGGGGGGAGGCAGAAACTGATTTTTTTTTTTTTTTTTTTTGCTCAAGTGCTCTCATGTACAACCAAACACAAAATGAACAAGCAGCATGTAATCTGATCCTAAGAGCACTACAGTCTAGCATACATACTACTGGGCTGGCCTATGGGTCTTGCTGCTCTCCACAAACTGCAGATGCCCCTACTTTTACATTTCAATCTGGCACATTGTATACTTCCAGAATGCAAGTTAGGGGACCCAGTGATCTACAAGTACCTGGTTTACCCGAAAATAAGACTAGCGTGACTGTCGGTGATGGCTGTAATATAAGCCCTACCCCCCCAAATAACCCTTGAACTTCCAGCCTGTCCCCTATGGACTAAGTTGCTCAGCCCTTTATATCTCCTGTTATATATGGACTTGTGTGTTTGCGCTTACAGTTACCAATACTCTGTTTATCTGTTCCCCAAATAAGCCCTAGTTAAAGTCCTTGTAGGGCTTATTTTCAGGGTAGGGCTTATTTTCAGGGCAGGGCTTATTTTCAGGGCAGGGCTTATTTTCAGGGCAGGGCTTATTTTCAGGGAAACAGAGTAGGGCTTATATGGGGGGTAGGGCTTATATTGCAGCCATCACTGACAATCACGCTAGGTCTTATTTTCGGGGAAACGGGGTATGTAGAAAACGCCAAAAAAAAAAAAAAAAAAGAAAGAAAAACGACGAGCACTAAAGAGGAAAAAAATAAATAAAAACACATCTGCTCGCCATAACGCTAAGTCTTAGCTTTAATAGTCACCTACAAAACTCCTTTAGGAGGTATTGTGAAGAACTGATGAAAGTTAAAGGATGACTATTTTGGGATTCAATCAAGGAGTATACTGTTGGTGCTTTAAGAAATACTTAGTGAAGCCTAAAAATTCTTCCACCTCCCATAACCGACCAGTTTCTGTGACTTTAAATGCACCGTGGCAGTCAAGCAACCCCCCGAAAATGTGTGCATCCACCATCATCTGCCTATTTGCCAGCATGGGCGCCCAACAACCTAAAATTATGAGTTTATCTCGGTGAAATACTCTAAAAAAAAATACTCGCTAAGGGGCAATTCATTCATCGACCTTAAATCTCGGTAAACGTTTCGCTCCCAGCTGCGCCCACCAAGTGAGATACTCATAGGTTCGACCTTCTGGACCCTCCGAGGGCATGACTGGTAAACCCAGCACTATATTTAGTAGAGAATATATTTAATGCACTTAATTGCTACTTCTACTTCACCTAGCCAGACAGTATTGATGGACGGGAGGAAAGGGAAGCAGAGCCGGGATTCTCAAGCACTGCGAGGAAAAAAAAAACGCCACAGGATAGTACAAACTAACATCTGCCCAATCTCAAGACTTTTTTTTTTTTTTTTTTGGATGGATGGACTAGCCTTTATATGTTCATCAGACAGCCTAGAAACAACTATTCTTGAGTCTACCACTTGGTCCCTTTTCAGATACAGTTCTGTAGCACCCCACGCTCAATATTAAGAGACAGTATCAGATACAAGAGGCGATCACTGTACAGCCTTCATCTATTAGTAGGTACTGCCAAGGAGGACTGCACGCAACCAAAGCTCTGTACTAACACAACCTTGGCAATTGCAATGCCCAACAGGTTCCTGAACTGGATGACCTACCCTACCGGGAAGAAAAAAAAAAAAAAAACAAAAAAAACACGATGGGCTTCGTGCAAATCCGAGCAGGCGCAAGATGGGCTGGACAACTCAGGAACGCTGGCACATGGGTTTCATTAATCATGAGCAGCAAGAAAGATTATTTTATTTATATATGTATATATGTATATATTTAAAGAAAGTGAATCACCCCCCCCCCTGACCCCCCCTCCCAAAACCCAACTACTGAACACTGGAGATGCAATGGCACCACCTAGAGAGATCATTCATAAGAGATTGACATTTTTTTTCAGAACTTTTTTTTCTTAAAAGAGGTAAACCAGAAACACTTATCCGGAACTTTAAAAGTGTTTTTTTTTTTCTTTAAAATGACATTTTACAGTACGACTTTTTTTTTTTTTTTTGAAGAATTAGTCGTGACATTACAGAATTGATCATGGTCTTGCTAATGAATTGTTCTGTACAACTGATCGGACCCTAGAAGCGAAAAAAAAAAAAAAAGTTAGCGGGAACAAACGTAAAAAGGCAGGACCTGTGAAGTGTGGTACGGTTTTTGTTTTTTCTCTCGTTATGAATAAATTTAATTTTCTTGCTAAACCATCAACAGTATGATTTTTTTTTTTGTACATTTTTATGTTTTGTTTTCTCTCTCGTTAAAGCATGCTCCGTCTACAAGACCACTTTCCCTACAATGACACCGATGATAAAGAACACGACGATTATAGCGAGTATCCGGTTATTTAGGCCTTCCTCTTTTACAAGGCTAGAGGATGTAGACCCGAGGTTACTGGAGATCGGGCTCTTTCTCATCCTTGGACCTTCTTCCTCCTGCCAACAGAAAAGACCAGGGTTATTGTACCACCTAGTGGCCAAAGATGAGAATCACAATCTATAACAGTACACCAAAACTTTTCTGTTAAAAAAAATAGAGATTGGTTAAAACATTTCTTTTTAGCTATCTGCGTCCCAGTTTCCCATTATTGAGATTTTACTTAAAGTGGAAGTAAACCCTCCTGGTGTTTTCAGCCAAGGAAGCTGTCATCTTGGCCTCTGTTTGATCTTCAACTGCCATGATGCTGCACATGTGATCAGTTATGACACCAGCCATTACAGGGTTTGACAATTTAGTTGAGAACACAAACAATAAGACAATTTAAGAGGGAAGTTTCAGGAAAAAAACGTTGTTGTGTGCCCCGCCTGCAGCCTGTTGTGTGCCCCGCCTGCAGCCTGTTGTGTGCCCCGCCTGCAGCCTGTTGTGTGCCCCGCCTGCAGCCTGTTGTGTGCCCCGCCTGCAGCCTGTTGTGTGCCCCGCCTGCAGCCTGTTGTGTGCCCCGCCTGCAGCCTGTTGTGTGCCCCGCCTGCAGCCTGTTGTGTGCCCCGCCTGCAGCCTGTTGTGTGCCCCGCCTGCAGCCTGTTGTGTGCCCCGCCTGCAGCCTGTTGTGTGCCCCGCCTGCAGCCTGTTGTGTGCCCCGCCTGCAGCCTGTTGTGTGCCCCGCCTGCAGCCCGTTGTGTGCCCCGCCTGCAGCCCGTTGTGTGCCCCGCCTGCAGCCCGTTGTGTGCCCCGCCTGCAGCCCGTTGTGTGCCCCGCCTGCAGCCCGTTGTGTTCCCCGCCTGCAGCCCGTTGTGTGCCCCGCCTGCAGCCTGTTGTGTGCCCCACCTGCAGCCTGTTCAGCGCCCATCTGCCCCCTCAATGCAGCTCACCATATCTCTGATGAAATCACGGAGCCGTCATCTGTTTCCTCGCTCTCAGTTGGCAGTCACATACACAGTTCCGCCTCCACCATCGGCATTGGACCAGCTCCTGTGATAGACAGAGCACTGGTCCAATGCCGGCGGCGGAGGCAGGACTGTGTGTCGGAGAGCCGAGTGGAGAGGAGATGACGGCTTTGATTTTCGGCGGCACTCGCCCCCCTCTTTCCTTCCGAGGTACGCTGTCGGCGTATAACACTCATTTGCAATTTTCTCTTTACTTTCAGGGGGGAAAAAGTGTGTGTTATACGCCGATAAATACGGTACATTCCCGACACGTGCCAGAAACGAAAACTGTATTTTGAAACTGATAAATCGATGGGTTTACTTCCGCTTTAACCACTTGACCTCTGGAATATTTACCCCCCTTCATGACCAGGACATTTTTTTGCAATACGGCACTGAGTTACTTTAACCACTTAAAGTGTAAATCAACCCTCCTATTGTTTTCAGCCAAGGAAGCTGCCATCTTTGCCTCTGTTTAATCTACAACTGCCATGATGCTGCACATGTGATCAGTTATGACACCAGCCATTGGATGGTTTAACAGTTTGGCTGAGAGCACAACCAATAGGCATGTTACATTTATGGCACGTGCTGGAAATGAAACTGTTTTATGGATGGGTTTACTTTCGCTTTAAGGACCAGAAGGATTTACCCCTTAATGACAGGCCATTTTTTGCAATTCCGCACTGCGTTACTTTAACGGACAATTGCGCGGTCGTGCGACGTTGTACCCAAACAAAATTGGCGTCCTTTTTTTCCCCACAAATAGAGTTTTTTTTTGGTGCTATTTAAACACCTCTGCTGTTTTTATTTTTTGCACTATAAACAAAAAAAGACAGACAATTTTGGAAAAAAAAAAAACACATTTTGTACTTTTTGCTGTGATAAATCACCCCAATTTTTTTTTTTAAAAAGCTAATTTTTTCCTCAGTTTAGGCCGATGTGTATTCTTCTACATATTTTTGGTAATTAAAAAATAATTAAATAAATCGCAAAAAGCGAATATTGATTGGTTTGCACAAAAGTACAGTGTCTACAAAATAGGGGATAGATTTATGGCATTTTTATTTTTCAAGTAATGGCGGCGATCTGCGATTTTTATTGGGACTGCAACATTTTGGTGAACATATCGGACACTTGACACATTTTTGGGACTATTGGCATTTATACAATGATCAGTGCTATAAAAATTCACTGATTACTGTGCATATGTCACTGGCAGGGAAGGGGTTAACACTAGGGGGCGATCAAGGGGTTAACTGTGTTCCCTAGATGTGTTCTAACTGTGGGGGAAGGGACTGACTATAGGAGATGAGAGATTGTGGTTCCCAGCTCGTAGGAACTCACGATCTCTCTCTCCTCACAGAACTGGGATGTGCGTGTTTACACACACACACACACACACACACACACACACACACACACACACACACACACACACACACACACACACACACACACGTCCCTGTTCTGCCTCTCATGCCCACGATCGCTCGTGGCCGGCAGTCATCGCGACCGCAAGCAACGGCACCCCCTCTAATCTGTTCATAAATTTAGGCCAATATTTATTCTACTACATATTTTTGGTAAAACAAAACCTGATTAGCGTATATTGATTGGTTTGCGCAAAGGTTATAGCGTCTACAAACTATGAACTATATACTGGAATATTTTTATATTTCTTTTTTATATACTAGTAATGTCGGCGATCAGTGACTTATGGCAGGACATTAAGCAGCGGACAATCAGGCACTGACACTTTGTGGGAACTAGTGACACTAATACAGTGATCAGTGCTAAAAAATATATACTGTCATTGTACTGACACTGGCTGGGAAGGGGTTAAACATCTAGGGCGATCAATAGGTTAACTGTGTGCCTAGCCCAGTGTTTTTGTGTAAACTGTGTGCTTTATGAAGGAAAGTGATGGATTTTATTCAATCGCTTCTTTGCAGGGACACAAAATGTATCACTTCCCCCTGTCAGAACGGAGCTCTGTCTTGTTTACATAGGCAGACCCCTGTTCTGTGCCTCTGTCCGACAATCGGCGGGTGCCGGCAGTCATCCAGTGCCCGCCACCTGCAGATGCTGCAGATCAGCTTCTGATGCGAGTAATCACAGCAGAAGTGGCGCAGGCGCGTGCCCACCTAGGTGGAAAAGCGGAAACAGGTACATAAACGTAATTCTGCGCAGGAGGGCCGCCCTGTAGCAGCATATCTGCTATGGGGTGGCCCGGAAGCGGTTAATTTCTTGTTCCGGAACAGGAAATAGGTGAAAATCCCCTCTTAGTTGCCACTGAAACTATCCCCATTGGAAAATAGAGAGGGCGAATCTCCCCAGTTGGGAAACAGTGAATAAAATCACTAAGTCCTGGTTGCTGATACACTGCAATTCCCAATTGAAGTATTATACTAATATATATATATATATATATATATATATATATATTTTATACTTTATAAGTATTGTACTTTTTCATTCTCTTTATAGTCCTCTTTTTTTGGCAAAGCCTTATACCTTTTTCTCTTAGTAGAAATGCATTTCTTGCTATTATACCCCAATGCTGCCACCCATGAGCCAAGGCAATTATACCCCAATGCTCTATGCTGCCACTCATGAGCCAAGGCCAATTATACCCCAATGCTCTATGCTGCCACTCATGAGCCAAGGCCAATTATACCCCAATGCTCTATGCTGCCACCCATGAGCCAAGGCCAATTATACCCCAATGCTCTATGCTGCCACTCATGAGCCAAGGCCAATTATACCCCAATGCTCTATGCTGCCACCCATGAGCCAAGGCCAATTATACCCCAATGCTCTATGCTGCCACTCATGAGCCAAGGCCAATTATACCCCAATGCTCTATGCTGCCACTCATGAGCCAAGGCCAATTATACCCCAATGCTCTATGCTGCCACCCATGAGCCAAGGCCAATTATACCCCAATGCTCTATGCTGCCACTCATGAGCCAAGGCCAATTATACCCCAATGCTCTATGCTGCCACCCATGAGCCAAGGCCAATTATACCCCAATGCTCTATGCTGCCACTCATGAGCCAAGGCCAATTATACCCCAATGCTCTATGCTGCCACCCATGAGCCAAGGCCAATTATACCCCAATGCTCTATGCTGCCACTCATGAGCCAAGGCCAATTATACCCCAATGCTCTATGCTGCCACCCATGAGCCAAGGCCAATTATACCCCAATGCTCTATGCTGCCACCCATGAGCCAAGGCCAATTATACCCCAATGCTCTATGCTGCCACTCATTAGCCAAGGCCAATTATACCCCAATGCTCTATGCTGCCACCCATGAGCCAAGGCCAATTATACCCCAATGCTCTATGCTGCCACTCATGAGCCAAGGCCAATTATACCCCAATGCTCTATGCTGCCACCCATGAGCCAAGGCCAATTATACCCCAATGCTCTATGCTGCCACCCATGAGCCAAGGCCAATTATACCCCAATGCTCTATGCTGCCACTCATGAGCCAAGGCCAATTATACCCCAATGCTCTATGCTGCCACCCATGAGCCAAGGCCAATTATACCCCAATGCTCTATGCTGCCACCCATGAGCCAAGGCCAATTATACCCCAATGCTCTATGCTGCCACTCATGAGCCAAAGCCAATTATACCCCAATGCTCTATGCTGCCACTCATGAGCCAAGGCCAAACTGAGTGGCAGGGGAATGAAAGGAAGCAAGGCAAGTGTAAGCTGCTGGAGAGAAGGATGTTAAAGTGAACATTTCACTTTAAAGGCTAATCGATTAAAAAGTGAAAAGCTATTTACCAGCCTCTGTTTTTTGGTTCTGAATGTTTCTTCTGAACTGCGCTTTTTCTACGAGTTATGGATGGAAAACTAACCGTGGCAGACAGGAGTTTATTTAATAAAATTTATGTGCAAAATCTGGTGCAGCTCTGCATAGAAACCAATCAGCTTCCAGGTTTTATTGCCAAAGCTTAACTGAACAAGCTGAAGTCAGAATCTGATTGGCTACCATGCACAGCTGCACCAGATTTTGCGCCCTCCAGTTTCAGTAAATCAACCCTAGCGTGACATGATCATATTCTGTCCTCTGTATAAATTAGAGGAGGTATTTCTATAATCACCCCTTGGCCACCCAGACCTCACACTGAGCGTTGGGAAACATCTTACCTTAAACGGTTTGTTCTCCTCCCGTAGCCTCTGGATTTCAGCCTGCAGTCTTTTGTTATCGTCTAACACCTTCTTATACTCGGAGTCGTCCAAATTGGAGCTAAAGGATTTGAACATGGTAGTGGATTCTGTCTTTGTTACATTGCTAGATACAGCCTTGTTTACTTCCCCTTCATGCTGAAAAACAAAACAAAGACAAAATGAACAGGCTGCATGGACTGAAAAAGTGATAATTAAGTGGATCTCGAAGTATAACTTTTTTTCTAGTTTGGAATAGAATGTTTGAACAGCCGTCAGGATTTTTCTGCTGTCTGCGTCCCCGCTGGAGACCTGTGTGCACTGGTGCCCACAAGTAACTAAAACAGAAAGTAAAGGGAAACTAACAATGGCTCCCACTGCTGTCTCTGAGTCAACGAGGAGAAAAGGGGCCGAGACAGCCTCTGCTCTTGTGCACATTGCTAGATCGAGATTGGGCTCAGGTAAGTAGGGGGGGGCTGCATGCAAGTTTTTTTTTTCCCTTAACCACTTGCCGGCCACCCACGATTGCTCCACAGAGAGGCAGAATGGGGATCTGCCAATGTGAACAAAGCAGATCCCCGTTCTGTCAGGGGGAGTACAGTGTGATCGACTGTTCCTAGTGATCAGGAACAGCGATCTCTCTCCTCCTTTAGTCAGTATACACCCCCCCCATTACAAAAACCTCCCAGGGAACATACTTAACCCCTTGATTGCCCCCTAGTGTTATTCCTTTTCCTTGTTAGTCTCATTTATACAGTAATCAGTACATTTTTCTAGCATTGATCGCTGTATAAATGTCACTGGTCCCAAAAAAGTGTCAAAAGTGTCCAATCTGTCCTTTGCAATGTCGCAGTCCCGTTAAAAATCACTGATCACCGCCATTACTAGTAAAAAAATAAATAAACAAACTAATCAATATACGCTTATTGAGATTTTTGTTACCAAAAATATGTAGCAGAATACATATTGGCCTAAACTGATGAAGAATTTTTTTTTTTACATTTTTTGGGGGATATTTATTATAGCAAAAAGTAAAAAATATATATATTTTTTTTTTTCAAAATTGTCGGTCTTTTTTTTGTTTATAGCGCAAAAAATAAAAACCGCAGAGGTGATTAAATACCACGAAAAGAAAGCTCTATTTGTGTGAAAAAATAGATATCAATTTTGTTTCGCTACAGCATCACGCGACCGCGCAAGTATCAGTTAAAGTGACGCAGTGCCGCATTGCAAAAAAATGGCCTGGTCATTAAGGGGGTAAATCCTTCCAGGGCTAAAGTGGTTAATGAAGAGAATATATTAAGGTAAAAACCACATTAAAAGTGGGTACCTTGAAGAGATCACAAGCTCTACCTTAATAGAAACTACTTTCAGTGACAGCAGTACAATCCATAAATAGCTGCCTCAGTCAGAGCAACAAACTATTATAATGCCTGGGACACAAGAAAATGACAGGTACACTTTGCAAAACAGCAGCAGAGAAATGAAGTACTGGAATACAAAGATACTCACAGGTTTTTCATTCTCAGTGGGCAGCTCGAAGAGACACCGGAGTTTGGAGTCCATGAGGTCGTCCGGCTTTGCGTCTTTCCACTAAAAAAAAAAAGATTAAAAATGACAATTTAGAAGCAACGAAACTTGTAAGGGGGGCAGTTTTCTAGTTTCAATATAATAAAGTTGTGCGATACAATTCAGGAATAAAGAAGAAGAAGGGGCCTCCACACACCCAGGTGCTACTGTTCTGCACTATGCATGTATACTTACTACAGCTTCCATATCGGTAATGTCTGATGGAGCAAAGATGGACTGCACCATAAACTTATGCTTGCTCTTCTCATTGGGGTCGTAGTCAAAAGGTTGGAGCATAACTGAAAAAAAAAAAATAAGAAAAGAAGAATGCATCACTGTTTAGAGAAGAATGGATCAGAACAGACAGGAGCTTTAAAATGGCAGCAGTGAGGTGAGATGGGTATTTTGTATGAAGGACACTGCCTGGGTCCAAGAATGAAATGCTGCCCCCCCCCTCCCCCCCCAAAAAAAAAAAATCACACACACACCAAAAGGCCCCCACATCCATTATTTTATATCATGATAATTAAAACAAAAATGTAATTTATCAGGAAGTCAGATTTACATGCAACAGCAGCTTGTCTCTATGCAAAATTATATGGCATACCATTATGTTCAATTCCAAGGGGCAGGCTAGGGTAGCATGTGGGCAGGCTAGGTTAGTATAGGGGCAGGCTAGGTTAGTATAGGGGCAGGCTAGGGTAGTATAGGGGCAGGCTAGGGTAGTATAGGGGCAGGCTAGGGTAGTATATAGTAAGGTTAGGGTAGGGTAGTATAGGGGCAGGCTAGGGTAGTATATGGGCAGGTTAGGGTAGTATAGGGGCAGGTTAGGGTAGTATAGGGGCAGGTTAGGGTAGTATAGGGGCAGGTTAGGGTAGTATAGGGGCAGGTTAGGGTAGTATAGGGGCAGGCTAGGGCAGGGTAGGAGCAGGCTAGGGTAGGGTAGTATAGGGGCAGGGTAGGAGCAGGCTAGGGTAGGGTAGTATAGGGGCAGGCTAGGGCAGGGTAGTATAGGGGCAGGCTAGTATAGGGGAAGGCTAGGGCAGGGTAGTATAGGGGCAGGCTAGGGCAGGGTAGTATAGGGGCAGGCTAGGGCAGGGTAGTATAGGGGCAGGCTAGGGTAGTACATAGCAAGGCTAGGGTAGGGTAGTATAGAGGCAGGCTAGGGTAGTATAGAGGCAGGCTAGGGTAGTATAGAGGCAGGCTAGAGTAGTATAGAGGCAGGCTAGGGTAGTATAGGGGCAGGCTAGGGTAGTATAGGGGCAGGCTAGGGTAGTATAGGGGCAGGCTAGGGTAGGGTAGGGGGCAGGCAAGGGTAGGGTAGGGGGCAGGCAAGGGTAGGGTAGGGGGCAGGCAAGGGTAGGGTAGGGGGCAGGCAAGGGTAGGTTAGGGGGCAGGCAAGGGTAGGGTAGTGGGCAGGCAAGGGTAGTACAGGGGCAGGCGAAGCGGCCCGGTGGCCAGTTGTCATCATGACACACAAAACTGCTGGTCGTCAATTTGCTGGGTAAATATAAGAGGAGAGGCGGCCGTGGTTCAATTAGCTGCCCCTCTCAAAGTGCTGCCTGGGTCCAATGGACCCACTGGGACCCATGGTAGGGCCGGCCCTGCCTACAGGCATTGAAACAAGAAATGTCTGTGCGAAACAAATGCATGAAACCTATGAAGACAAAATCATTTGGCTAAACAACCAATCCTCCATTAGTGTGTGCCCATATCAGTCGCTACAGATGAGCATGAATCGGAGGTTTCCCACCACACATCTAACACATTCCGTTGCCCGTGAGTTATGAAGGCAAGAGGTCATCTACAGCGAAGCAGTCAGTGACATTTTACACACAGTTACTTCCTCTAACAGTAAAATTATTAAGCATGTCTCAGGGTTGCAGGAAGCTGCTGACTTGTTCACGAGTTAGGCAAGGAGGTCACTAACGTTACTACCATAAATAAACCTTTATGTTAAGCCTAGTACACACTATTAGTTTTTTTGCGATCAACCTAGCGGGCTGAATGAAAAAAACTGAAGAGCTTGGGAGAAGATCTGTACTAACTGTGAAATGGTAGTGCAGATATGTCCCCCGCTGAGCTATTGTGTTCTGACAGGGGACACACCCTACCCCTGCCAGACGGTCAGCGCTTTCAGCCATTGGTCAGCAGACCGTTTTCGGACATGCACCTATGACAGAAGCTGGACGTTCGGTCGGCTTCTGTT